>CM042443.1:30281205-30473705 GCA_023631565.1 Gymnocephalus cernua | reverse complement strand
GTATGGGGTTGTGTCAGTGCCCTTGGCAAAGGTAACTTGCACTTCTGTGAGGGCACCATTAATGCTGAAAAGTACATAGAGATTTTGGAGCACAATATGCTGCCTTCAAGAAGACATCTTTTCCAGGGACGTCCATGCATATTTCAACAATATAATGCAAAACCACATTCTGCACACATTACAAAGTCCTGGCTGCGGAGGAAGAGGATATGGGTACCTGACTGGCCTGCCTGCAGTCCCGACCTGTCTCCAATAGAGAATATGTGGCGCATTTTGAAGCGCAAAATGCGACATCGAAGACCCCGTACTGTTGCCCACCTTAAGACTTGTTTGCAGCAAGAATGGGACAAAATTACACCTGAAACACTTCATCACTTGGTGTCTTCAGTCCCTAAACGTCTTTTAAGTGTTGTGAAAAGGAATGGCGACATTACAAAGTGGTAAATGCTTTACTGTTCCAACTTTTTTTGAAATGTGTTGCAAGAACCAAAATAGGAATTTAGTTTTTTTGAAACAAAAACAATACAAATCATGAGGAACACATTAAATGATGTGCTGTTGTATTGTCTGCAATGAAATACAAGTTAAAGTACATTTAGAAATCACTGTCCCAACTTTTTCTGATTTGGGGTTGTACAAATACACACGGGACTACTGCATGATGATTATTACTGAAGCCTGACTGAACACACTCAGTCATCCCAGAGGACAGCTAGCTAGCTAGCAGCCAACAGGGTAGGTGGATGTTGAAAACGCTTCTTGTTGTCATGTTCATGTTACACAGACATTTTAATTGCATTTTGTGTCCGTTAAGATACACAAAGGCACTATTTAGCTTATGCCCCCATAACTGCCGTTTTAGCTAAGTGGGAGCTATGCATTAGCTGCAGCAGCTCCGTGTTGCTAAGACCAATTCTGCTCATTTGTTTTTCTATAGACAGGTCCTGCATGGTTGTATTTAGCAAGATTACCGTAACAATTGGCCGGAGTTCTCCTTTAAGTTCTTTAGATGCAAAAGTTTCCAAACCTTTGCAGAGACTATTTTCAGTGGCTGATTAATCAACATATGCTCTAGTGAGTTTTTGGGGCAACAGGACGGTGTATATGGGATTGAGTCAAAATAAACTACAGTGTGTGTGTTCATGGTAATGAAGAAACATGTCACCAAGTACAGTGTAGCAAATTGATGTGTTTTAGTAGTTTTTGGAGAACAACAATGGAGTTCTATGGAACAGAGGAATAATATCAGGCTTTGACACACCCACTCTATGAAGTATAAAAGTGAAGTATAAAAAGGCCATTTTGAAAAACAGCCAACTCACCGGCTCAGCAAAGGCGTTGTCCCACAGGACAGTGGCCGTGGCGTTGTTGTCCTGACTGCCGTGGACGATCACTACCACAGGCAGTGATAAGGTCTGCAGGTTACAGACACAACAAGAGGTTAAAGTCTTCTGGATTTATTCAAACTAATCAAGTTTAGTATCAGGGTTGGAGAAGTCTTAGACAAAGCCACCAAAACTCTAGTTGGCATTCAATCAAAAGGAGACCCAAGACCGTGAAGATGAATTCAGTAGCAGATGGCCGACAAGTAACAATAATAATAATACTTTTTATCTACAGTGCTTTTCATACTACTCAAAGACACTTTACAGAGTTAACAAACACAACACACTAAAAATATATAACATCCATCAAACATTAAAAGCAGTTCTAAAAAAGTGAGGAGAGGAAATTGAGCTGCCATGGAGCACCTAGTGGCTGATATGGGGGATGTTCATAGAAAATTATAAGGGGGTTGGCTGTTGTTTGTGTGGCTGTTTTGTCTTCAATTGATAGGACAGCTGTAGACAGGAAAGGGGGTAGAGCGAGAGGGGGCGACTTGCAGCAAAGGGCCACGGGTTGGGGCGCCAGGGTAGGTCACCTGGTAGAGCATGCGCCCTATGTACAGAGGTTCAGTCATCGCCACAGCGGCTGCAGGTTCAATTCTGACCATCGGCCCTTTGCTGCATGTCATTCCCCTTCTCTCTCCCCTTCCACGTCTAAGCTGTCCTATCAAACAAAGGCCTAAAATTTCACCAAAAAAAAAACAAAAAAAAAACAGGTGATCTACCAGGGCCTTTAAGCTTTGACCATTTGAGAACCAGTGCTTTTTAGGTGCCATTTACAAATATCAAAAGGTAAAATGTTCCATGTCTTACTTTGACATGGAAGACCAGTTCGTTGCCCCCGACGCTGAACTGTGATTCAAACAGAACTGTGAACTTTTCCTCTGTCACTGACTCTGCACCTCGACGGTCCGAACGCTTGATCCGCTTCAGTGACTGTATGAAGACATGGGAGGACATTTGAGGCATATTCCCTCATGTTTTACCTTTACATCTTATAATCAGGGTTGCCAAATATTCAGGCCAATACGGTAGATTTCATCTCTGTGTGATAACAATCTGGAACAAAGTGTATTACAGGACTACTCGATCTATGAAAAACATGAGAATCAATAACCCTATGCTAAAGCCTGCCAAAGGCTGTTTGATTAAGACAGGGAAAAATAAAATTGGAGTAATCAAACTGAGCAAAAGTCTAATCTTTGCAATATTATTCATCTCAAAAGATTAAAGGGGTGGGTGGTTCAGAATTTTGGACATAGGACCTCATTTCCAAGTTAGCCAGTGTGTTATTTACCAGTGGAGACCATTTATCACTTTTCATCCAGTCCTTCCTGTTTCAGAGTTCGCTGGTGCTAGGCTAGTGCAAGTCAACAGTATCTGCTAGCCTGCCATTAAAAGCAGTCTTACCCACTCCACAGTACACCTGAGGCAAATAAATTATAATGCCAGACTATCGATGGAAATGTCTGTTGATAAAAAAAATGTTAGAAATAAAACTACCCTTGCATCTCAATGATCGCATTACATTTTAAGGGTAGTTTCTCAACAGTGGCGGAATTTTACTTAGCTCCGGTTAGTAGTACTGTGCCAAAAAGTAAACAGAGAAGCGCACTCCAGTCGGGAAACCTAGTAGCAGCCTAGTACGCTGTAATTGAAGCATTGGATTGGAAACTAAGGACTAGGCAAAATAGTGATTCAGTGTGCATATAGAAATTGTAAACATAAATCAAACAGATGGGCACCACAAAGTTTCCACAAATTTCCATTGCGAGATCCACAAAGGAACCAGCTGTGGTTTCTTGCTGCTGGCTTGGACACTGGCGGAGACTCAAGTGGTGAATGTGTAGTGATCATTTTAGACCAGACAACTTTGAAAACCCCCGCAATCTAAAGGACCACAAGTCACTGACAACAAATCCTGTTCCATCTGTCTTTCCAGATGCACCAACAGCTTACAAACAGGTAATAACCTTTGGTAGGCTCCTCTAGCTAATAAAGCTAGCCCCTTTCATAACATTAGCCTAGCTACTACTGATAAATTGAGACTGACAACGTTAGTGGAGATGACGTTACTGTTCAATGCATTGTGGTTAGCTAACGTTATCTAACGGAATAGTTATACTCTTGGTAGATACCTGGCTGGGCTAACCGCTAACTTTAGGTAATTGCGGACAGAAAAGTCATGTAAACTCGGGACAGTTAACATGCAAATTGCTAGCCTGTGTGCTTTCATGGACCGTTAACGTTATGTGAGTTATAGCCTGGCAGAGTGGAATTAGTGGGAGCTCACAGCGGCAGGTAAATAAACTTGCGTGGTTGTGATGTAAACCGGCTTTCTCGGTAGCCTAGGTAATATCACTCTGCCGATGCTGTAGCCTATGCTACCAACTACAGGGAACAAAATATAACTAGAACTGCAAGCAGTTATGACGGGGTCCAAGCCACCGATGCAAGTCGCCCCCGACGCTCCGGGGAATGCGCAAAAGCGGAACGTAAAGCCTAATGGCAGGTAGGCAAACGTCGGTAAATATGGAGAGGTGCGAGCCGCAAGGTCTCCTGTACGTTGGCGATGCAAATATCCCATCAATGTTGAAAGAGCAAAAGGGCCAAAACTGGTCAACGTTGCCTTTAGCGCCCCCTAATGGCCAATCTTTACCAAATTTGGTATAGAGCCTCAGAGCGGCATGTCGAACAAGCACCCCAAGTTTTGCATTGATAGCATGTACTGTGGCCTGTATATGCATTGAGTTATTTGCCAAAAAACTTTTATTATACGTTAATTATAGCACCCCCTAATTGTCCATCTTCGCCAAATTTGGTACAGTCCATCGTAGTCGGATGATGAACAAGGCTCAATTTGTTTGCTGATACCACTTCATTTGGCCAAGATATGATAACGTTTGTGTTTGGTAGCTAGCTATGTTATATTGTTTGGTCGTCAAATGTGCATACTTTAATGTAGCAAAATTCTTTTTACAACTTTTGATCAGCTCTATCTGTAGATGCTACGTACCAGGTTTTGTGCACATCGGTCGCACGGCCTAGGACGAGTTTTAAAAAGTTGGTTTTGCGATATTGCGAAAACACTTCTCAGCAGAAATGGCCGTGGCCTACATCATGTGATTCAGATTGATTCAACGAACACGTGGACGTATGGTTTTCTAATGTACGACGTGTAATGTGGGAGTTAAAGGCAAAAAAACATTATAGCGCCACCTAGTGGTCCACATGTGTAATTTTTGGTAGGTGAAGTCCATGGCCCATTGTACATCTACCATGTAAATTTAAAGTGGTTCACATCAGAGTAAGGGGTGAATCTAGATGTGAGTCTCATAGGCCACACCCACTTTGACCAATCAGTACTCCACGGTAGGGGTGGACTCAGGAGTGACCCTAGATGTTACCCTCCAAATTTGGTAAAAATCGGACGAGCTGTTTATGATATGAACATTTTTTTACTTTTAGTGCTCCCTAGTGGCCAATTTTCGTAAAATGTGTGGGGCGGCTCCAGGGGGTCATAGGAAACAACAATCTAAACTTTCGTGTTCATAACATTTATTTTGGCCGAGATATGGCAACGTTGGTGTTTTCATAGTTAGCTACACAAATTTGTTTGTGCGTAATTTGTATCCTATAAAAATTCTTTGTCCAACTTTTTGTCAGTTCGGTCTGGAGGTGCTACGTGCCAAGTTTCGTGCAAATTGGTCGCACGGTCTAGGAGGAATTCGAAAAAGTAGGTTTTGGATAAATTGCAATTTTTCACGCATAAAAGTCTAGGCGGAAATGGGCGTGGCCTATATCAAGAGATTCAGTAAGATCCAGGGAACGCGTGGATATGTGTATCTTTAATGTGCGGCGTACGGTTTGGAAGTTATAGGGCCAAACGTGTTTTTTTTCTGCTATAGCGCCACCTAGTGGTGGAAGTGGGTCAATTGTTGCGCCTGAGGTCCTTGCGGGGTTCTGGACCAGTCCTGAAAAGGGCACCCCGCCCATCATGTACGGTTTAGGCTGTAGTGGGACTTTTACGCGGAGAAGAATAATAATAATGGAAAAAAAAAAATTCTAAAAAATCCTTAGAAAAACAATAGGGTTCCACAGCCCTGCTGTGTGAACGGCGTAGCTTTTGCTACCGCCGTTTCTTCCAGACTCGGGCTTGGACCCCTAACTATTGCAATGCGATGCAAGGTAGTTTTAATTCTAACATTACTCTATCAACAGACATTTACATCGATAGTCTGGCATTATAATTTATTTGCCTCAGGTGTACTGTGGAGTGGGTAAGAGTGCTTTTAATGGCAGGCTAGCAGATACTGTTGACTTGCACTAGCCTAGCACCAGTGAACTCTGAAGCAGGAAGGACTGGATGAAAAGTGATAAATGGTCTCCACTGGTAAATAACACACTGGATAACTTGGAAATGAGGTCCTATGTCAAAAATTCTGAACCACCCCTTTAAGCAAGATTAAACTACCTTAGTCATGGGGTGATTAAAATCAAAGTGGGGATTAGGGATGCACTGAATCCAGGATTCGGGTTCGGATTCGGCTGAATATTGGGCTTTTTGACGGGGTTCGGTTACTGCCAAACCTTGTAATTTTTTTCCACCAAACCGAACCCTACTCGGCTGCTGCTCGTTAGCTAACGTTAGCTTTATAATTTCACCCACCCAACTTGTCTTCTGTAGTGGAATGTCTTTGAATGACAAGCAAAAACGCTTGTCATTTACTGTTCAATATGTTGCAGTTTTACACACGTTTAAGAAAGTGAGCAACTTAAGCTTGACGGACATGTTTTGCATCTAGAACACACAACAGACAACTTCCGTGTAGGCTTCTTCGAAATAAAAGCACTTCCTGTGATGGTTCGCAGTAAAACTAAATTACTGTTGAACAAATAAGGTTGTGTCCCTTTTCACATATCAGCTGTAAATCAAGTACTGTAAATAATGTAAATAGTGAGTTTTAATCACACTATAATTTACCATTTCCTTTAGACTGTTTTAAACTAAACAATATGAATTTCCCCAGTCAGAGCTGGTTAATGTGGCTCGGGAAAAGGAAGTTTGGGGTCCCCTGCTGGAGCTGCTCCTCCCGCGACCCGACGGCGGATAAGTGGACGAAGATGGATGGATGGAACATGAATGTCTTATTTAAGTGCTTTAAACAAACATTTCACAAAACCTTCATCATACACTGGTTAGCCAAAACTTGCCAAACAAAATTGTCGCATTTGCTTTCCTACGATGTGAAAAGAGCATGTGAATTCAACATTAAGTTGTTACATTTAACTATTTTAGAGGCTGTGGACGTTGTTTACTTCATTAATGTGTTTACTGTGTCTTTACACTGGCTACCTGTGCCCCAAAGAATTGATTTCAAAATAATTTTGCTAGTTATAGGCCAAAATACATTTCTGATCTGCTGCTACACTATGAACCACCCAGACCTCTCAGAGTGTCTGGGTCAGTTATAATAATAATAATAATAATAATAATACATTTTATTTATAACGCACTTTACATCAACTCAATGGCCTCAAAGTGCTAGTTCTGCTTGCTCTGCCCACAGTCAGAACTAAACAGGGTGGGTTAGGGCGAAGCAGTGTTTACTTTTTATGCTCCACACATCTGGAACAAACTTCCAGAAAACTGCAGGTCCGCAGCAACCTCAGTTCTTATAAATCAAGGCTGAAGACCTTTCTTTTTAATGTTGCCTTTCTTTAAATAATTGTTAACTGTTTTTAACCGCTTTTCAATGTTTAATTTCTTATACTGCACTGTAATTTCTATTCTCGTATTTTATCTGTTTTTATTTTTAATCGTTTTTATGTAAAGCACTTTGAATTGCCCTGTTGCTGGAATGTGCTATATAAATAAAGCTGCCTTGCCTTGCCTTAATGGATTGAGGATGGGAGGAGGATTCGGTATTCGGCTTCGGATTCAGCAGAATCTTAACCAGTGGATTCAGTATTCGGTCGAACCCCAAAAATCTGGATTCGGTGCATCCCCAGTTGGGATAGAACATTTCTTCCACAAGATAGAAATCTCAGATTTGGCAATATCTGTTCAGAAATATGTTGAGGGACAACAATAAAAATAAATGTCTATGCCATTTTGATTAAAGAAAATAATTTGCCATCCAGTTTTTAGCATCAACTGATGGATGACCTGTAGTGTAAGCAGACCGCCAAAAACAGTAGGCTTTATTGGAAGGTATAACTAGGTGCAGTCTGTATAAAAATAAAATGAGGTAAAAAAAGAAAAAGAAAGAAAAAGGACCCAGAATTGATACCTGACACACCCCAAGACTAATTTTAGTCTGGTTATTGGACCACAAAACTACATGGGGTTTCTAACCAAATAATGTAAAAATATTGTTGCATGTAAAACAATTATACAATTACTATATACAAAATGTTATGTTTTTTTAACAGTAATGTATCACTCTTGCACTTAAACAGTAGAGCTTACCATGTTTCTGAAGTGTGCACTGAGAGTGCCAGTGGCCTGGTGATACTCCATTACACAGTTGTTGTTCAGGATTTCTCCACTGCTTTCACTACCAAGGCAGAAGAAAGATTAGCACATTCTTAGTGGGTGGTAGAGCGGTGGCCTATCAATCGGAAGGTTGGTGGTTCGATACCGGACCCTGCAGTCCCATGCCAAAGTGTCCTTGGGCAAGACACTGAACACCAAATTGCTCCTGATGCTGTGCCATCGGAGTGTAAATGTGTGTGAATGTTAATCTGATGAGCAGGTGGCACTATATACGGCAGCTCCGACCACAGTGTATGAATGTGTGTGAATGGTTCCTGTACTATGTTAAAGCGCTTTGAGTTGACGTTAACACTAGAAAAGCGCTATGAATACAGTCCATTACATTACATTACATACAGTAGTGACTGTAGCTGTCAACTGTTAATCTCACATAATGACTTAACCACCATGAAACAATTTGTATTTGTTTGGTAACTGAAATTTAATGAATATCCAACATGTTCCTGCTTTAATCAACCTGCTTTTAACCATTATTTTAGCTTTGTATCAGCCAAGAGTCCATAATGTATTTTACTAGTGCATTCATCATTATTACAAGTATGCATGCTAGCATGTGCCCCTCACCTGTGTGTGCTCTTATTCTTCAGCAGAGCTTTGGCCTGCTGCTCGCTTACAATGACAGCCTTGACCTGAGGTGGATTCATGTGGACGTTGAGCTTCCCGCCCACCAGAAGGCGCACTGTGGCTGCAAACTTGGTCTGGGTCTTTAACACCTGGGGCGGCTGCTTTTCAATTATGAAGGTACTGAAGAGAAGAGGGGACAATGACATGATGGGTTGGTCAACATTTTGTTGATTCGAGTTATTCAAAGTAGGGATGCACTGATCCGACTTTATCAGTCCTGATACCAATACCTGGGCTTTGGGTATCCAATACCAGCATTAATTGATAAGCTGCATGCCTTACGGTGTGGAAGTGACTGAGATCATTCTTTTATGTGTACGGCTGTGGTGGAATTTCCAGCTTACGAACTCATGCTATGTAAGTTGAGACAGTGGTACCCAAGTCTCATTTGGATCGTCTTATAAGGGAGAGATGCACACCCCTATATTAAGGATAAGAAATTCTAATCCATGATGGCCAAAAACAGAATCCGTGACAAAATCATACACCCACACAGAACCTGATTTTTGCAATGAACACACAGCTCTGACTCCAGCTATACAAGGACAGAAATTGCATACATTATCTGTCCCTGCTCTCTATGCTCTTGCAGCAAACCCCACAAGATACGAAGAGTAAGCCATCTCTAAGTCTACAAAACACATGTAGACTAGATAAGGAAACATCCATGTCCTCTACAGCAGGGGTTTTCAAAGTGGGAGGCGGGGCTCCTCAGGGGGGCTCCAAACCTTTTCAGGGGAGGCTCAGTGAATGGAAGTGAAAAATGATGATGGTTACATAAGTTATCAATTATAGAATAGCCTAAATGAGATTCAGAGATTACAGTAATGCTCAACTAAAGCTAGGGCTCCAAAAACTTTGCACTCGTGTTTCCAACTTCCCTTTATTAATTATACCACACCCACAAGTACTATGGGCAGGAAAGACTCTGTATTTCTCCTCTTTAATCTGAGGCTCAATGATTGGTCTGAGTTTTCTTTCCAGCAATTTTGCAAAAGCATTCTCATAGAGGTTGAGCAGTGGGATACCACCGGTATAACAAAAATAGCATAGTGACAGGTATACCTCTGGTATACAGAGACAAGGGATTGCAGATCCAACTTCTTCTTGCTTGAGATGGTCCCTGACAAATACATTTAATCACAAGAAAAAGGCAGGCCTTGCTGTGTGCTGCCAGCTGATGGTAAAAGGTTATTTGTCATTTTGGAATAAAGTGAAAGGTATTTAGTTAATTACTTGATGAATGTTTAAGCAAGTTAAGGAATTCCAACTTAAAACAGAAAATAAGTGGGGCGCCTGGGTAGCTCACCTGGTTGAGCGTGCGCCCCATGTACAGAGGCTCAGTCCTTACTGCAGCGGCCGCGGTCGTCCAGCGACTTTCACACACAGAAACTCGAGTTGAAGATAATTACCTCTTCTGAACCTCGAACACAGTCATCACTCCAGGTATACAAGGGATGGCTCATAGTTGGAGCCCTGGCAACATACCCCCATAGCAACCCCCCACAATATACTCCAGTGGGCATATGGGCATAAGCCTTATCCAATTCCACAAAGTAGATGTAGGCTGGATGGACAAACTCCCATAACCACCAAGAGTAAAGATCTAGTCACTGTTCCACAATCAGGACAGATTCTGCATCGTGTCTCCTGAATCAATTGGATGGAGTCTCCTTTTCAGAACCCTTTCTTTTGTGGGAGTGGGAACCAGCAAACTTATCTGCCAGCCCATAGGCACTGTTGACAACATCCACACTGAAGGGGTGAAGTCCAGTTCTCACCTGGTAACTAGGGCGGAGATGATATCAGTGATGTCAGCGTTGAGTTTGCTAAGCAGCTCTTCCATTGGACCCGGCAGAGGAAGCTGCTGGGTTAGATGTTCACAGCGTCGGATCTGCTGCCGGTTCTGCCAGATCAGGTCAGCCAGCTTCTCACACCTGGCAGACAGGGACAGGAGGTGGAGAGACCAACACAGTGTGGAAATAAAAGGGAAGAGAAAAAAAAAAAAAGAGGCAGAGTTCCTGCATGTGAGTGCATACACATCCTGTTTATATACTGTATTTATGCTTTTTATAGATGTATGTGAATTATAATGTTTTATCAAAGTCCTTAAGTGAAAGAAAACAATTCAAACTTTCCCCTACATGACAAAACATTATGCATTTGCTTAGTAGGTAAAAACCATTTAATAAAATCTCCACCCTACATATAATATGCCAATTAAAATAATTGTCCAGTATATACCAAGACTGGAGGACATCCAGCCCCCCCTCATGAGGACCGCCGTTGCCAGCCAGCTGCTGCCTTCTCTTCCATTGGATGAGTTCCTCATCCAGGATCAGAGTCTGCTGCTTCCTCAGCAGGGCCAGAGTCTTCTGGTGTTGCTCTGACAGGTCCTGCAAACACACCACCAGCCACATGCTGAGAAACATTTGCATATGTGACAGTATATTAAAGGGGTGATAGAATGATTATATAGGGTATTTCACACTGTTCCTTAAGGTCTCCTAATAGGGCTGAAAATGGCCCGGGTGCTGTTCTATGTGCCCTAATGCAACCCTGTTAAATAGGCCTATATGAAACAAGAGGTTTTCTACCTTATATGGTATGCTCATGAATATTTAGATGGGGTGCACACTGTTTGGTTGAGCGAAGCACACACACACACACACACACACACACACACACACACACACACACACACACACACACACACACACACCCCCCATTCCCCTCTGTGCCCATTAAAAAAATTCAATGCTGGTAGACTTCAAAACACCTTTGAGAAGATTAGTTCAGTTATTAAAAAAAAAAAAAACCTTGGTTGTGTAATATATTTTGCTACGTTTTTGGGCTGGGCAACACATTAATTAATTAACGCCAACAATTATTTTATTGCGTATTAACGCAGTTTTTATTATTTATTTATGATAAATGACTCTTGCACCCAATGCAAATCTAAAATGGGTTGGTCTGAAGTAGCTAGGTGTGGTTTGGGCGTAACGTGCAATAAACCAATGAGTAGGGATGAGCGAGTACAGCTTTATCTGTATCTGTATCTGTTAACCATATGAATTATCCGTATCTGTATCTGTACTCGGACTGGGCGGGGCCTAACCCGGATGTAACCTGGAAGTGGGTTGGTTTGTCTTGAAATGGGCGGGCTTTAACTGGTATGTTATTTTAAGCACGCAATTGATATGAGTTGATCAGAAATTGTTATATTTATTGCTTATTAGAAACCTATTTACATGACAGCATCAGCATTGAGCTTCAGATCAATGGTTTTGATCACGATAACAAACAAACTATATACAGAACAAGTTTAGCAACAATGAATACAACACGTGGTTGCAACTATGAAGTAAAATGTAATGAACAAGAGTTTTCATACTCAACATAACTTTCTTTTTTTTATGATCAGTGTGATTTTTTTTGGTTTTTTATTTTTTTTTATTTCCACACCAGGTATGTGTGTGTGTGTGTGTGTGTGTGTGTGTGTGTGTGTGTGTGTGTGTGTGTGTGTGTGTGTGTGTGTGTGTGTGAGTGAGTAAGAGAGAGACAGAGAGAGAGAGAGAAAGAGAGAGAGGGGGGCGGGGGGGACTGTGTTCTACGGATCAAATAGTCCGACGCTGTTTTTCAGATGTGCATTGACTTATAAAATACAGCAAGAAAGTGTCAGACACTCAGTGTGTGAAGTAAAAAAAAACTAGTTAGAGCCAGCTGACGGTTTAAAAAAGAAAGAAAATCTCCGACAGGCAGAAACGCAACGCGAGTCACATTCTACCAAGCACCACGTCTACAAACCCCACGTTTACCAGAACTCTGGTTAATAAGTAAGTACTACAAACCGAAGTAAAAAACAACCTGAAGCTGAAGAGACCCTAAACGTTAACGGAAAAGACCCACGAACCTGAGTGACTGAGGGAGAGACAGAGAGAGACAGCTGTTCTCCTCTGTGTTCTGTGAGTGAGTGAGCAGAGCGTAGCGGAGGGGCGCTGTGACTTCTAGCCTATCACAGAACACAGATACAGTCAGCTACCCAATGAGGATTTTTATTTAATCCGAGCACAGATACTAGGCTCGTTCGAGATGAGCCAGATCTGCGCAGAATCGATCACCGGCGATCGCCGCCCGTTGCATGCCGGTTAGATTTGTGTCCGACTTGATCCCGACTTGCTCTGACGTCATGCATACGTAGCAACGATAATCTCACGAGAGCAAGGCGGCCGCAGGTTTGAGACGCAGGTAGCGCAGTTGCTTTTCACCGACTGCAAGACCCAGGCGGACACAAGGCATGCTGGGAAACGCCGGCCTCTCAGCTGATCTAACAGCTGATTGGTTCAGAATCGACAACATGATGACGTTTTATATAAACTTTTTATTGATTTTGAATCAGAGGGATTTTAACTGCTGTGTGTCTGATTTAAAGGCTTATTCTGTACAAATCACATGCTGTGTGGCTGACAGTTATGTTTGGAAGTCAGAGAGACTAAATCTGTTCAGATTACAGATCATCTACAGTCTGTTATTAAAATCAGCAACAGATCACATGTAGAGCATTTTGACAGCTACTCTGTCATAATAAGAACAACTGGAGACTGTGTACGAGCTGATATATGGGTCTGATAACATTTTATTAAATCAGAATTGGACCACAGTGTTCCTGTTCAGCCTGCAGGCTGCTGGATGTGGCTGGAAACTGTCCGACTTCACAGCGAACTTTTGTCACCGCCCCCGCTGCTGCCGCCTGCTCTCGTCTACTTTACAGACGAGGAGCAGTTCATCTTGAACGAGCCTACTGACTCGTATTACTCGTATAATATTCATACTCGGCAAAAGTGCTTTATCCGTACGGGACAGCCGAGTATCCGGCTCAACTCTACCAATCAGTATCAAATATTACTTTGCCGCATCCCGGACAGCTCCCGCTGGCGTGCGCCAGGCAAATCCACCAGGCAAATCTGCCGTCATAATAGCCATCTGCCATGGAACAAGCGCGCCTGCTCTTAAAGGGAATGTGAGATGACGCTCTATATTTTTTTTCAAATTCAGGTTTTTTCGGATTTATTTTTAGCCCTTTCTGATTTTTCGGATTTGCTTACTTCTAACCCAGGATTTCCACAGGCTGCGTAACTACTGCGTAACGGCTCCGGAACGTCGGCGGAGTCAATCGGTTTCCATTAAAGTCAACGTGTGTATTTCCACCAGCTGCATAACGTCTGCGTCCCGACTCCGGCACAGCTCCGGCGGTCGCAGCCCTGCAGATCAGATACGCAGAGCTTCTATTTTTGCCGGACGCCGGAGAGCTCCGCAGCAATTCAGCACACGGCAGATAGTGCGGGACAGGAAGTCGAGCACAGAAACAAAATAAAACATCCGGTTAACTTTCAAAATAAAATACACCGTGCTCACGAAGGATCATATTTCTCTTCACTACACCTTGAAAACACGGCACGGAGTTGTTTCCTCTCTACTCCTCGGAATAGAAACAAACTGTTGGTGGTTTTGTGGTTCTATTCTACGTGAATTCGCGAGATCTAGTGGGTCCTCGTGACTACAGCTGTCAATCCTGGCCGCAGCCGTTCCGCAACAACTCCGGATCCGGTTGGTATTGACGGACGGCGCGGACCACGGAGACGTTCCGCAGCGGAGACGTTCCGTAGCAGTTACGCAGCCTGTGGAAATCCGGGGTAAGCAGTATTGACCTTTAAAAACTCAGTGACACAAACTCACAATTCAGCTAATATGTTGTATTAGCTTACCTAAATAATAGATGCTGTCCTCCTTTCCTACTCTTTCTTCAATGCCTAACGAATCTCTTTCTCTCCCTGACCCTGTCTTTCTGCTCAAGCAGCACTGGTTGAAGCCTGAAAATGTTGTAAACAAATTAATAACATAACTAATTACACTGGTGGCCTGTTGAGCTCTGTTTGCGACTGATACCTCCGGTTCAGGCTGGTCCACATCCTCAACACGGGCTACTTTTCAATACTCATCTGGATTGAAGCAGCAAACATTCAGTGCAAGAGTAAAAAGATGACTCACAGCTGCTACATATAGGGCCCTATCTTGCACCCAGCACAATTGACTTTGTACACCGACGCATGTATCATTCTTATTTTGCACCTGACGTACAGCGGACTTTTCCCTCCATAGATTCACGTCAGTAAATCAGGGAATGAACTCGCGTTCCCGGGGGCGGTTCAGTGAAAAGAGGAGGCGTGTTCAGGCGCAAACGTTCCCTGCTGCTATTTTGCAGTTTCAGAAAACAATTCTGCCACAGACCAGGAAAAAACTGGTCTAAAGTCAGTGGTGCTAGTCTAAAGTCAGTGGTGCTAGTCTAAAGTCAGTGGTGCTAGTCTAAAGTCAGTGGTGCGAGTCTAAAGTCAGTGGCTCTAGTCTAAAGCCAGTGGTGCTAGTCTAAAGTCAATGGCTCTAGTCTAAAGTCAGTGGTGCTAGTGTAAAGTCAGTGGCGCTAGTCTAAAGTCAATGGCTCTAGTCTAAAGTCAGTGGTGCTAGTGTAAAGTCAGTGGTGCTAGTCTAAAGTCAGTGGTGCTAGTCTAAAGTCAGTGGTGCTAGTCTAAAGTCAGTGGCGCTAGTCTAAAGTTAGTGGTGCTAGTCTAAAGTCAGTGGCTCTAGTCTAAAGTCAGTGGCGCTAGTCTAAAGTCAGTGGCTCTAGTCTAAAGTCAGTGGTGCTAGTCTAAAGTCAGTGGTGCTAGTCTAAAGTCAGTGGCTCTAGTCTAAAGTCAGTGGTGCTAGTCTAAAGTCAATGGCTCTAGTCTAAAGTCAGTGGTGCTAGTCTAAAGTCAGTGGTGCTAGTCTAAAGTCAGTGGTGCTAGTCTAAAGTCAGTGGCTCTAGTCTAAAGTCAGTGGTGCTAGTCTAAAGTCAGTGGTGCTAGTCTAAAGTCAGTGGTGCTAGTCTAAAGCCAGTGGTGCTAGTCTAAAGTCAGTGGCTCTAGTCTAAAGTCAGTGGCGCTAGTCTAAAGTCAGTGACGCTAGTCTAAAGCCAGTGGTGCTAGTCTAAAGTCAGTGGTGCTAGTCTAAAGTCAGTGGTGCTAGTCTAAAGTCAGTGGTGCTAGTCTAAAGTCAGTGGTGCTAGTCTAAAGTCAGTGGCTCTAGTCTAAAGTCAGTGGCTCTAGTCTAAAGCCAGTGGTGCTAGTCTAAAGTCAATGGCTCTAGTCTAAAGTCAGTGGCTCTAGTCTAAAGTCAGTGGTGCTAGTCTAAAGTCAGTGGCTCTAGTCTAAAGTCAGTGGCTCTAGTCTAAAGCCAGTGGTGCTAGTCTAAAGTCAATGGCTCTAGTCTAAAGTCAGTGGCTCTAGTCTAAAGTCAGTGGTGCTAGTCTAAACTCAGTGGCGCTAGTCTAAAGTCAGTGGCTCTAGTCTAAAGTCAGTGGTGCTAGTCTAAAGTCAGTGACGCTAGTCTAAAGTCAGTGGCTCTAGTCTAAAGTCAGTGGCTCTAGTCTAAAGTCAGTGGCTCTAGTCTAAAGTCAGTGGCTCTAGTCTAAAGTCAGTGGTGCTAGTCTAAAGTCAGTGACGCTAGTCTAAAGTCAGTGGCTCTAGTCTAAAGTCAGTGGTGCTAGTCTAAACTCAGTGGCGCTAGTCTAAAGTCAGTGGCTCTAGTCTAAAGTCAGTGGTGCTAGTCTAAAGTCAGTGACGCTAGTCTAAAGTCAGTGGCTCTAGTCTAAAGTCAGTGGCTCTAGTCTAAACTCAGTGGCGCTAGTCTAAAGTCAGTGGCTCTAGTCTAAAGTCAGTGGTGCTAGTCTAAAGTCAGTGACGCTAGTCTAAAGTCAGTGGCTCTAGTCTAAAGTCAGTGGCTCTAGTCTAAAGTCAGTGGCTCTAGTCTAAAGTCAGTGGCTCTAGTCTAAAGTCAGTGGTGCTAGTCTAAAGTCAGTGGTGCTAGTCTAAAGTCAGTGGTGCTAGTCTAAAGTCAGTGGCTCTAGTCTAAACTCAGTGGCGCTAGTCTAAAGTCAGTGGCTCTAGTCTAAAGTCAGTGGTGCTAGTCTAAAGTCAGTGACGCTAGTCTAAAGTCAGTGGCTCTAGTCTAAAGTCAGTGGCTCTAGTCTAAAGTCAGTGGCTCTAGTCTAAAGTCAGTGGCTCTAGTCTAAAGTCAGTGGCTCTAGTCTAAAGTCAGTGGCTCTAGTCTAAAGTCAGTGGCTCTAGTCTAAAGTCAGTGGCTCTAGTCTAAAGTCAGTGGTGCTAGTCTAAAGTCAGTGGTGCTAGTCTAAAGTCAGTATTAATACTGAATTTGAAAAAAAATAAAACGGATTTCATAGGGCCCTAAAAACCCATCCGTTCATAATGCAATCCTTCACTCAACTAGTTCAATTTAACAACAATTTAACACCTGTTTTTTTATTACCAAGGTGTTGATACTGCATAATCATCCCTGTCTTCAATGATTTAACTTTATCAAGCTTTGGTCCAGCTGACCGGTCTAAATTTGCCTGTTTGAGTGAGAGTATGTGTGTAGAAAAGATAGAGGTAAATCATTGGTTACGTATCAAACAACACCTTTTTATTACAGCGAGTGCAATAGGCAGTAAAAATAGGCAACTCCTTTCCTATTGCCATGGCTTTCTCTGGCGATGAATAATTCTCCTGGTACCACAATATGTCGCAGTATTTGTTTTGCAGCTAAATTAGTCCAAGCAAATAAATCTCTAAGTCTCTGGCTGCAACACATGGCTATTTTGGTACAAACATTTACCAGCCGGTGTGGCGGATAGCTTTCCGAAATTTACTCGCCAATCAGAACATCTACCCACATTTGGTGCTCGGCAGGTGTTTATTTCAGACCTCACTCTGTCTGGCCAAACCCAAATGCGATAAGAAAAAAATCCAATTCATGTAAAAAGGAGTGCCCACCAATAACAACACTGTGCCCCCTTGTCTCACGCTGGAGCTGTATGCGCCTATGTTGTATTTCCGCGTGTGTGTGCGTGCGTGCGTGCATGCGTGTTCCTCATACAAGCCTGTATTTCTGGAGCGTGCTGGCCTCTCTGGTGAGCCAGGCCTCCACAGTGGCCCTCTTGGTCTGTAGGGTGGTCTCCCGCTGGGTGCGCTCAGCTGGAGGCAGGGAAGACGGGCTGCTCAACTGGGCTAGAAAAACCAGGAAGCAGGAAGACAGGCAGGACATTACAAACACCAGCTACCACAAAAACACTGTTCACTTCTGGGTAAAGAAGGAAACATTTGGTAACTTTTGACCTGCCCAACTGCAGGTTGTTTTCTACAAACATATGAGTCGAACAGCCGATGGTAAGGTTTAAATCAGTCATCAAGTCAGATTCTAATCTGGGAAGCTGCCAAGGACTCAGCCTACATGGGACGCACGCTCTACCAGGTGAGCTAAAGGTCCCCCCTTGGCACCACTTATTTAAGTCATC
This sequence comes from Gymnocephalus cernua, assembly GCA_023631565.1. Lineage (NCBI taxonomy): Eukaryota > Metazoa > Chordata > Actinopteri > Perciformes > Percidae > Gymnocephalus > Gymnocephalus cernua. Next base: position 30,455,749 of record CM042443.1, on the reverse strand, counting down.
AGGTGCACTAAACAAAATCCAAAACATGAATATAGGGAGTTTAACTGTGTGCATTTGTCCGCATCATTTAGATCTGTATGTGACTTTTTAAGTCTCAGCATGTCTCATGTCTTTGTGTCTGACAATGCGTCCTTCATCCTCACCCTGGATGCGCAGGTTCTCCTGGTACTGGATGATGAAGTACTCCTGGCTATGCTGCAGCTTTCTCAGTTCATTCTCAGTCTCCTGTGTGGCCAGACGGAGCTCCTCAAAGGCCTGGTTGATCTGCTGGTGTCGCTGTGACAGGCTGTCCATGGCCTGCACCCCACTACCAGTGCTGGCCTTCACACAAGACATTTTTTTTAAAGTTACAGATGTTGCTTGCTTGTTATTGTTTTTGTACCTTCAGTTTGGTTCTACCAATATCATATGTAGGGTTGGGTCGCTGTTCAAACCGGTTTGATATTAAGCCAGAAAAAAATAGCAGCTGCTCCTGAATTAGCCGGTTAGCATCAATTCCAACCGGTTTAAGCTCGTAGACTGGACCCATAAAACTGGAAATCGACCTAACTTTACTAATTGGTCTAATTTATTGTCTTTGGATATTGACCAACGGCATTTTTCCATCCTCTTCCAGACATGTAAATCTTAACCCAGCCACACCCAGGGCAATGTTCACTGGTTTCATAGGATTCCTGTAAGTGACGATAGACATCAACCCTTTTAACACTTACATTTGTAGCTTCTTGAACCAGCCTCTGCTCCGAGTGCAGGATGTGTTTAATGCAGCGCACCAGCTCCAAAGGACAGCGGTCATAAGTGCTCTGCAGCACACACACACACAGACATAGACACAGACACAGACACACACACACACACACACACAGACTTTGTAACTGTAACTGAACCAGTGCTTCAGATTTCTTATTTTATTATATCAAATTTAGATCTGTCATTTTTTTGTCATGTTTGAGTAGCCCTACATGTTGGTTTTTAATGTTCAGGCTCCTACTAGCACAGGGGTAGGCTACAAATGACAGCTGGTCTGAAGAAATTATTTTACTTGACATTCCAACATGACTTTGATTAGGTCGTGAGTTATTCATAATGTTGGTTTTCAGTCAAAATTTTCATCTTTTCATTCTCCTACAAACAACCTCAAAACATCACACAGTGGATGCTTTGGGATACCGTGTTCCAAGAAAGAGTTTTTTAGGCTTCAGGGCCCATAAAGCATGCACATGGATTACAGTCTTCTGGCTCGCCACACACATGCCATTAAATCATTTACTGATACAGCTCTTTGTGACTTTTTAAATGGTTTGCACCATATGGCTCATATTAATAATAATAATAATAATAATAATAATACACAGACTCATTTTAGGATGTTTGTGTTGCCCTGATTGCCAAAATACTTGAGTGAAGGTAACAGAGGAATCCCACAGGATAAAACCCCATGAAAGGTTTGTTTTAGCTGGCAGAGTATTACTACAGCTAAGAAATGAGACCTACTTCCTGTTAAATTCCGGTGGATTTCAACAAGTAGCTCTGTTGTTTGTAAGTTTGGAGTAGCAAGAAAAACAAAAATAATCGGTGTTGCCTACACCGTGTTATCCTCCTGCTAGAGTTAGCACCCAACAGATTGTTTGTCATCTATAAAATTTCCCTGATTGGTTGTAATGGGTGACTTAAATTGGGACTGATGTTTAATCTGATTTAATGTTTAATCTCTTTTTTAATTAAACATTTTTGTGACTCAGCGAATTTGACCCAAATTATAGACTCGCCTACTAGGCCAAACCCTAAACATCCTGAAAAGTTTACGCTCCTTGATTTGTTTTTAACCAATATGCCGCAGAAATACAATGGTACTGCTGTTTTTGCAAATGATTTGAGTGATCACTGTCATTGCGGGTGTGAGAGATACCAGGATATTTAAATGTAAACGCGTATTATAATTAAGAGGAATCTTAAGTCGTTCTGTGAACAAGCTTTTTTAATTGATCTTAACCTTTGTGACTGGACCAGGGTAAATTTGATCCCGGAGCCAGAAATAGCATTGCAATATTTTAAATCACTTTTTTGGACATTTTAAACAGGCATGCTCCTCTTAGAAAATATAAGATTAAAGGGCGTGATAATCCGTGGTTTACAGAGCAATTGTCTGATCTAATTCATGAACGTGATCTTGCTTGGGCAACGGTAAAGAAATCCAAAAATACCTCAGATTGGCAACATTTTAGGCACCTGAGAAACAAATGTGTCTCTCAAATACGCAAAGCTAAATCAGATTTTTATGTAAATGAATTATGTGAAAGTTCAGCTAACCCCTCTAAATTTTGAAAAGTTATAAAATCACTGTCCTCAGAATCTAGGGATACTGTGCTGCCAAATGCATTGAAGTTGAATGATAAAATCATTACAGACAAGAAAAATATGCTAGATTCCCTAAACCAGCACTTTATATCTTCTGGGTTGTTTGAGAATGCAACACAACAGCAGATGAGACAAGAAGATTATTCTTTGTCTAGGGAAAATGTACCTTTTGATTTTGATCTTGTTCCTACTGCAACACAGGAGGTATATGATGCTAAAAAAAATCCTCTGGTCCTAATGGGTTTTTAAATATTGCTGCTGAACACATTGTGAAACCTTTGACACACATTTTCAATCTGACTATTGAAACTGGATTAATACCTAGTGTATGGAAGTCAGCATATGTCACTCCTTTATTAAGGGTGGTGACAAATAATTATAGACCAATATCTAAGCTATCTGTTTTAGCCAAGGTTTTAGAAGGGCTTATAAGTGACCAGTTGAAAGATTATTAAGCAACAAAAAACATTTTAAATGATTTGCAGTCGGGTTTTCGTAAAAAACACAGCACTGTCACTGCCACCATGAAAGTGTTAAATGACTTAAGTGCTATTGATTCTAAAGAATATTGTGCTGCGCTGTTTTTAGATTTGTCAAAGGCGTTTGACACAGTTGACCACTCTGTCCTGTCTCAGAGATTGGTGGATATTGGAATGTCATCAAAAGCTGTCAAATGGTTTGGAAAATACTTGAGTGGCCGAACACAAAGTGTTCAAGTTGATGGTGTGTCCTCAAACTCATTACTTATACAAAATGGTGTCCCCCGGGGTCCATTTCGTGTCCCATTTTATTTACTATTTTTATAAATGACTTGTGTCAGAATGTAACAAAAGCAAAGTGTCATTTTTATGCAGATGACACCATTTTGTATTGTTCTGCCTCATCCTTAAGGGCCTCAGAAGACCTGCAATCTGCTTTTAACGTTATTCAGACGCATCTCCATAAATTGAGACTTGTACTAAACTCTGACAATACTAAAATGATGTGCACAAACACAAACGATGCTTGTCAGATTGGTACACTAGATGACAAAATAATTGAACGAGTATCAGTCTACAAATATCTTGGTTTCTTCTTAGATAAAGTTTGTCCTTCAAGCAGCATATAGAGTGTCTAACAAAAAAACTTAGAGTAAAGTTTCTATTACAGAAAAAGGCTGTTCCTCTTTTAGTGCGAGAAAAACACTGATACAAGCAACATTTATGTCAACGCTGGATTATGGTGATATTTTATACATGCATGCAAATTAATCTTCTCTGAAAATGCTGGACTCAGTATACCATGCAGCACTAAGATTTGTAACAAATTTTAGTTTTTTTATACTCATCAATGTAGCTTGTATGAGAGTGTTGGTTGACCTTTGCACAATCGCAGGTTGGAGCATTGGTATATTTTTCTTTTTAAGGCCATTCTGTGTAAACTGCCTACTTACTTATGTTCTCTCCTGACTCCTAAAGTCACTACCAGGACATGTAATCTACGATCAAATGGGCAAATCATGTATGACATTCCCTGAACACGAACTGTCTTTGGTGAAAGTGCCTTTAAAGTTTTTGCACCCTCATCCTGGTATAAATTGCAGAATCATCTTAAATTAGACTACCTACTAGGATAAAGGACTATCTGAGTACTAAATGCACATGTGCTGTTACTGGGCACTGCTGGTGATTATGTTGAGATGATGTTAAATTGCCAACTGTCTTTTTCTGTTTTCTGTTGGTTTTTTTTGTTTTTTTTTACTGTATGTTTTAAATATGGAACTATTATACTGCTGTCTTGGCCAGGACTCCCTTGAAAAAGAGATTCCTGTTAAAATAAAGGTTAATTAAAGCTGCAAGCAGCATTGGACAGGCCCTCGCCCCTCTGCGCGCGTCGGGGTTAACGGCAGACGCCGCTCCTTGCGACCGTGCATTTACGCGGCACTCAGACACCGCAAATGGTGACCAATGAAAAGGGACCTCCCTGCCGGGTTCAGTGATACCTCACACAAGACTCTACATCATACAGTTCATTAGCTGTGAAAGGGGGCGTGGCCAAAGCATAGGGGTTGGGTCAAACCTTTACCAATAAAAAGGAAGTCTCTGCTGAGTTCATTGATACCTCACATAAGACTAGGGGTGGAACGGTACATGTATTCGGGCGTCTCGGTTCGGCACGCGTCTCGGTTCGGCACATGAATTTACACGGAGAATACATGGTATAAAAATAAATAAAACTTGCATGCAAATTAATTAATGTAATGCGGAACTACTGTTAGATACGCGCTTCTTTAGGGACACAGACACCTAATCTGTAGCCGCCCTTAGCTCCTCCCGAGCTCCACCTACATGTCGAGTCGGTCCAGTCAGATCCGATAGTTTTTCTCTATCACTCTGGGTCCAGTGAGTCCACATGAAGCAAACTAGTCCCTTCCATATACAACCAAACATGGACGTAGCTGTATCCCTTCTTGCCTCGACCACAAATGGCCTCCAGGCCCGTTTGCTTCGCTGTTAGCTCTGCCGTTAGCTAGTTGTTAGCTCCACTGTTTGCTCCGTTGTTAGCTGTTAGCTCCGCTATTAGCTCCGCTATTAGCTCCGCCGTTAGCTGTAGCGTGTGAAGCTAACACCAAAACGTGTCACCTGCTCTGTGTAACCGAAGCTGCTCTTTTAACATCCCTGCTCTGTGCATTCACATATGAGAGCAGCGCTTGTCTCCCATAATCACACTACCAGCTGATTGTCTTATTAGTGGGAATGCTGATTCAGCATTTCCAACTATTGTTATTCTGTTCTTTATATCTTCTTCTTCTTTTTCTTCTTCTTCTTCTTATTATTATTATTATTCCGTACGTTTTTTGGCTCTCTGTAACTTCTGCATTCTTTCAGCTATTTAAACCATTCAACTTTTAAAATCTTCAGCTCTCAGATTGATATCTTTTACAGTTTTTGTGAAAAAGCTGTTCAAGTTTAGTGATATTTTCAGGATTTTGTTGCATTTTAAATTATTCAGAGTGGGTGATGTCACAGTTTCAGTGCTTAGGCTTTGTAAGAATCATCAGACTTCTTTCTCTATGAATTGCTCTCACACCCACAATTGTAACTTCACATGCACAATTTATACATCAAAACGTAGGTATTTTTGTCTAGTTTCAGCCAATGTGCTCAGTTGTGCGATAAGACTTATACTTTTGGCTCTGTGAGCTTCCAAATGACAATAGTTCTGATTTTCTCGCCATTCACACCCTACATTAAAAATCCTCTCCAGGTCACAGCGAAATGGACAGCAAACCACTTTTTGAAATTGCCGATGTGCCCACATATTTAAGTTTATCCATATAAATTGTACATCATTTTGTTCAGGAAGGCCTTGTGGTCGTCATGGTTACATCATTTCACTGATACCGCTTTTCATTTTGGCAGTATGAGCGTTTGTTTCGGAGGTCGATATGCAATGTCTGTAGATGACTGCCTTGTCTGACAGGACACTTAACTGCAGCTGCAGCTCGTTACAGAGATCACTGCATGTTTACAAACAGTCATTGGTAGTAACCATAACAACACATTCACAGACACTAAAGTTAAATACTACAGGTGTGTACACTATACATGATTGTCTGATGGTGCAGAGGACATGAAAAGCAGTTTTTGTGTGGGAGACCCGGGTTCAAATCCCCCTGCTACACATTAAAATGTAACTCTTTCTGTCTGTCTCTGCTTCTCTTACCCGTCTCTCTTGCTGTCAGTCTGTCTCTCTTTCTGTCTCTCTCTTTCTGTCTTTCTGTCTATCTCTCTTATACGTCTGTCTGTCTGTCTGTCTGTCTGTCTGTCTGTCTGCTTCTCTTACCCATCTCTCTTATTGTCTGTCTGTCTCTGTCTCCTATCTTGCTGTCTGTGTGTCTCTCTGTCTGTCTGTCTGTCTGTGTGTCTCTCTTTCTGTCTGTCTGCTTCTCTTATCCGTCTCTCTCTCTGTCTCTCTGTATCTATCTGTCTCTCTGCTTCTTTTACCAGTCTCTCTCTCTCTCTGTCTGTCTGTTTGCCTTTCTTACCCATCTCTCCCTCTTTCTAACTGTCTGTCTGTCTGTCTCTCTTACACGTCTCTCTCTCTGTTGGTCTGTCTGCTTCTCTTACCCGTCTCTCTTTCTGTCTTGCTGTCTGGCTGTCTCTCTTTTCGACTCTCTCTTTCTGTCTGTCTGTCTGTCTGTCTGCTTCTCTTACCAGTCTCTCTCTCTCTGTCTGTCCGTACTACTTTTCCAACTATTCTCATCACTTCAACTTGTTCTTACAGATTTAAGCTATTCATCCAGCTTAGCTTTAGCAATTTAGCTATTCAGCATTCCCACGCATGTTCTGAAGGAAATGCATTTTCTAGTTTTGTTTACAAGTTCCAGATGGAGTCTGGAGATGATGTGGGGTAGCCTACTTATTGTTTACGGCTTACATCTTACTTTATACACTTCAGGCTGTTGCAGCTAGCTCAGAGGTGAGACTGTACGACACTAGGTGGTACAGCCTGAGACATGCACAATAAAAAAAATTGCCTTCTGCATTTTTGTTTTGCCTTTCCCTCCATTGTACCGAACCGAACCGTGATGTCTGAACCGAGGTATGAACCGAACTGTGACTTCTGTGTACCGTTCCACCCCTACATAAGACTCTACCTTAAACGGGTCACCAGTTATGAAAGGGGGTGTGGCTTAAGCATAGGGGGCGGGTCAAACCATCACCAACGAAGAAGGAACTCTCTGCTGAGTTCAATGACACCTCACACAACGGCTTATGAATCATGAAAAGTTTCGAGCCAATTGGACAATGTACACTTGAGTTACACCCACTTCCTGTTTCGATGGTGAAACGCACAAAATGGCCGTCCCGCCACGGTCATGCCCTATGACGAAAAGTTTTTCTTTTAACAACTTGGTTGATTGGTTTAGTTTTTCTCGCTACTGACAGCACTCCAAATTTACAAACAGAGCTGCGTGTTGAAATCGACCGGAATTCTCCTTTAGGTGCACCAAATTGTTTCATTATGTTCGATTGGCTGGTAAAACAAGGTTTCAGGCTAGGCTGGTTTCCCTCATCTTACAGTAGCTGACTGGTACCTTGAGCTGGTTGGCGTAGTGACCCAGCTTGATCTTCAGCAGAAAGCCGTCCTCTCCTCCCTGTAGCTGGGCTTTCTTCTGCAGCTCGGCCACCAGGTTGTCCAGCAGACGCTTAGCTTTGGCTTCCTCTGCTTGGTTGTCCAACTCCACTGAATCCCTGGGAAAGGCACGATCACATGTTTAACCAATCCAAAGCCAATGGGAAGCTTAGTGCTGATTCACTAAGACTAGCTGTTGATGGCCACTTTGGCTGTCACAGGACTAAATAATTTACATAAATCTCAATCACAAATCTCATCAACTTTGACTATTAAACATGAAATAAAACAAATGAATAATGGATGATATAACAATAAACTTATATTGCACTTTTGGTAACAAGGTACAAAGTGCTTTACAAAAACACATGGTGAAAATAGTCAGGTGAAAGAACTAATTACATTACAAACAAACTAGAATTGCAAGCAGTTATGACGGGGTCCAAGCCACCGATGCAAGTCATCCCCGACGACCCGGGAAGCGCGCAAAATCGGAACCTAAAGCCTGACGGTGGGGAGGCAAACGTCGGTAAATATCGAGAGGTGTGAGGCGCAAGGTCTGCGGTACGTTGCCGTTGCAAATATCCCATCAACATTGACTACGTTTACAAGCAGCCAATATTCGGGTTATGGTCGGGTTAAGGTCACTATTCGGGTTTCTGAAACATTCGGAATAACCCGTTTACATGCGTGAGCAGAGAGAGTTACTCCTGTATACATGGAATTTGTAATCAATTGGCAATAATCCCGATGTAAACGGCGACGCACGTGGACATACGGACAACCTTAACCTTAATATGCGTCATTTCAACAAACAAACAACGAAAGACATTATATTCATGGTTTTCACCACACTAATAAAGAAATTGGTTTCCTCCTCGCTCCAAAAGTGTGGTGCTGTGCTGCGTCTTGCCATGTTCACCTCTACTTCTTGTTTACTTCCGGTATACTGCACGCGGGTTTTTGTAAGAAGTTCCTCTACTCAAAAGACCAAGATTCCTTGCGAATAGAACATGCGCAGAACACAAATCAATGTTCCTTTTGATGGGGATATGCCGATACACGTTTACATGACCAAATATTCGGGGTAGAAAAGGGTAACCCAGGGGTCATATTTGGGTTTTTAACAATAGGAATATGAGCATATTCGGGTTTTTGCCGGTGTTTACATGGCCGTGCGCGACCGGGTTATTGCTAATATTACGGTTTTGAACGGGTTATTGGCTGATTGTAAACGTAGACATTGATAGAGCAAAAGGGCCAAAACTGGTCCACGTTGACTGTAGCGCTCCCTAAAGGCCGATCTTTGCCAAATTTGGTGTAGAACCCCAGAGTGGCATGCCAAACAAGCATCCCAAGTTTCGTATTGATAGCATTTACTGTGGCCGAGATATTGCAATTGCAAATCTCCCATTTAAATGCATTGAGTTATTTGAGTTATTCATTTAGCCGAGATATGATAACGTTCATGTTTGGTAGCTAGCTAGGAAAATTTGTTTAGTCGTCAAATGTGCATACTTTAATGTAGCAAAATTCTTTTTACAACTTTTGGTCAGGTCTGTCTGGAGGTGCTACGTACCAGGTTTCGTGCAGATCGGTCGCACGGCCTAGGACAAGTTCGAAAAGGGTTGTTTTGCACATTGCGAAAACATTTCTCAGCAGAAATGGCCGTGGATACATCATATGATTCAGCTTGATTCAATGAAAACGTCGATGTAAGGTTTTCTAATGTGTGATGTGTATTGTGGGAGTTAAAGGAAAAAAAACATTACAGCGCCACCTAGTGGTCCACATGTGTTTTTGGTATGACCCATTGTACATCTACCCTATGAATTTAAAGTGGCTCACATCAGTGCAAGTGGTGAATCCATATGTGGGTCTCATAGGCCACGCCCACTTTGACCAATCAGTACCCCACTATATGTTTGGCCTCAGGAGTGACCCTAGATGTTACCCTCCAAATGTAGTAAAAATCGGATGAGCTGTTCATGATATATACCTTTTGTACGTGTAGCGCCCCCTAGTGGCCAATTTTCTTAAATGAGTGGGGCACCTCCAGAGGGTCACGTCAAACAAGAATAAAAATGTTCGCGTTGATAGCATTTATTTTGGCCGAGATATGGCAAAGTTGGTGTTTTCATGGTCAGCTACACAAATTTGTTGGTGCGTAATATGCACAATTTTTATCCTATAGAAATTATTTTTCGCACGGTCTAGGAGGAGTTCGAAAAAGTAGGTTTTTGATAAATCACGATTTTTCATACATAAAAGTCTAGGCGGAAATGGGCGTGGCCTATATCAGGAGATTCAGTTGGATCCACGGAACGCGTGAATATGTGTATTCGTTTTGTGCGATCTACGGTTTGGAAGTTATAAGGCCAAACGTGTTTTTTCTGCTATAGCGCCACCTAGTGGTGGAAGTAGGTCAATTCTTGCGCCTGAGGTCCTTGCGGGGTTCTGGACCAGTCTTGAAAATGGCACCCGCCCACCATGTACGGTTTTGGCTGTAGCGGGACTTTTACGCGGAGAAGAATAAAAATGGAAAACAAAATCTTTAGAAAAACAATAGGGTTCCACAGCCCTGCTGTGTGAACAGCGTAGCTTTTGCTACTACCGTTTCTTCCAGACTTAGGCCCCTAACTAGAACTGCAAGCAGTTAAGACGGGGTCCAAGCCAATGATGCAAGTCGCCCCCGACGCCCCGGGGAGCGTGCGAAAGCGGAACCTAAAGCTTGACGTTGGGGAGACAAACGTCGGTAAATATCGAGAGGCATGAGCCGCAAAGGTCTGCGGTACGGTATCCATACCTTAATAGCATGTACTCTGGCTGAGATATTGCAATTGCAAATTTCCCATTTAAATGCATTGAGTTATTTGCCATAAAACATAAACGTTTATTATAGCGCCGCCTAATGTCGATCTTCGCCAAATTTGGTTAAGAGCATCGCATGCCACTGCGTCTAGGAGGAATTCGAAAAAGTAGGTTTTTGATAAATTGCAATTTTTCACGCATAAAAGTCTAGGCGGAAATGGGCGATCAGTAAGATCCAGGGAACGCGTGGATATGTGTATCTTTAATGTGCGATGTACGGTTTGGAAGTTATAGGGCCAAACGTGGCTTTTTTTCTGCTATTTTCAGCGGCGCCCGACAAACCGGAAACAGAAAGCCTGAACGAGCTCCTGGGAAACCGGATGCCAGAACTCGCCGACTGACTGCAAGTCTCTCTAGTAAACTTACCTGGTTAAGATGAGTTCTTTTTTTGTGAATGAAAGGCTTGATCTGACCAAGTAGTTCACTGAATCAAATCGAAGCATTGACGGCACTGTTGATGCCTGTTCTGCCGCTGTTTATCTTTTTCTTCTTCTTCTAGTCCTTAGAAAGAAAAACATCGGTTGCCTTTGCTCCTTAGCGCCACCTCTGTTCAGGAGAAGACTGCAACTAGTGCCGCGACCACCACGCGCGAGTATAAATACTCACGGCAGGCCCGTGACGTCACGATTTCCGCACGCACTGTTGAAAGCGCTAGTATATCTGAGCCTTTAGCTTTACTACCGCCGGTTCTTCCAGACTCGGACTTGGACCCATAAAAATGACAACACAAAAGAATGAAACATAAGAGTATTATCAGGTTTAGTAAGATAGTTCAGCTAGTAAAAAGACAGAAGCACATAAAAGCATTAGTTTCTCGTGAGTGTTAGTAATGTAAGTGCTGTTGGCGTGCTATTATGCCTGCTGTTTAACTACTGTCACTGTCACGTATACAACCCACCTCCGCTCAAATTGGACGCTGAATATACTTTGTTATAACTTCTACACATTAAAAAATATATGGCCATGCGATACACCACTTGAAAGCTTAGCCTCTCAAGATTAATTTAAGCCCACACACAAAGCATAATGTGATTTATAGAAGTTATAAAACTGTTATAAAGTTAAAGAAAATAAATTAATTAAGAATTACACTGCGCAGCTGGTGTGTGTGCATTCATACCTTTTTGAGTGTCTCTTTATCCACAGAGGTGATATAATCCCAAAAACTTTGTTTTCATAAATCCACAAGAGTCCAAGGAAATGAAATATCTAAGCCGTTTAATCCAAAACGAGTTATTCGCCTCAAAATCTTAAAGTTTACAAGCCCCGAGTTACAAAAACAGCTACGCAAGATTCAACAGCTTCGCTCTTCCAGCGGCTCTCCCTCCTCCCTCCGGTCGCCTAACGGCCAATGACCGCGTCCATGTTATTCTCTGAAGCCTTAGGAATCAAACGAGACCTCTCATAAGCCAATCCGTCACTCAGAGCCGGAGATTGATAGGTTTAACGGCGAATCGGGGCTCGGAGGAGAAATCGGACACGTGGGGCTTGATCGACATTTGCTTCAGCCAGTTAAAATTCCATGCTATGAAACGCCCCTAGCCTTGTAGCCAATAAGAAGACGAGTCCATAGATATGCGATTTAGCATGAAAAGTTTAACCCTGTGATGGCTGGCTCTGTGTTTCAGCACAGACAGTGACTGTTACAATGCAAAGCCCTCCCTGACCAATTTATAATTACTTATTTCTATATATTTATGTATATAGTTATTTACAGTATGTGTGTGATTGATGTGGGTGTGTTTTTGTATTTGAGAAGTTTTGAATTTTGCACTTTTTTGGCTTTTTTCTTTGCACCTTTCAAGAAAAACGCACAGCCATATTTGTAGAAAAAAAATCATATAAAATCAATTTTTGAGTCTTTTGGCTTCTGGATTTTTTCTGTAGTAAGCAGACACATGTGGCTAATGTCCTGGATTGTCTGCTACCTCTCAGATGTGTTCACAGCAGTGTATTGTAATCATATTACAGATGTATGACTTGGACGGAAATAAATTAACTCTATTCTAGCCTCTGTAGCTCTGTGTCAGTGAGGCCTAGAATCACCCTGACACTTGGAACAAAAACTTGAGAGTGTTTCCTTTCCAATGATATCAGGCACATCCCAGAGTGTCAAAGTAAATGGGAGCTGTACCACTTTTAATTTGGGTATGCCGTTCAGACCAAAAAGCATGAAATTTCAGCCCTAGGATGAGCTGTATCTTGAGCACTGATTTAGAACAGTGGTTAAACTGTTCACCCAGAGTTGCCTCAGGGAGGGCTGAACAATTCATCATTTTTAATCAAAATCACAGTTTGCAAGAGTGCAATTTTGAAATCGCAAGAAACACGATTTTAGAATAAAGAGAAAAACCTGTTGTTAAACTGCATAGTAGTGAATATCGCTTTACTGTTCATAAAAACAGTGTTCAAAGTTATAATTAAAAATAGTTATAATAAAAGTATTTAAATAGCAACATAACCGGGTACGTTTATTGTGAAGAACTAGGAAATGAAACAGCCGCTGCTTTGACCACTCATTTCACCGTCAACTCCAGACAGCGCTGTAGCTCTGGCAATGCGAGACTAATACTGTAAATATCAGAAGGAGATGACATAAGAACAGTGCGTTTTGTAGTAAGATCCTACATATCAGATTATTTTTTGGGGCTTTTCCCTTTAAAGGGGTGATGGAATGTAAAACCGATTTGACCTTGTCATAGTTGAACAACAACAGTTTGGTGGGTAAATAGGACATACATAGAACCTCAAAATCCCATTGACACCTCCTTACTCTGCAAATCTCACTATTTGAAACTGCTGCTGAAAATGGGCGAATCTCAACAAAGCTCATAGTTGACGTCAACTTGCTGGCTTTCCCTTATTTGGCTGAAGTCGCTGTCTTTGTCACGCCCCGAAATTTACATACACCACTGACCTGAGATCAGCTAGTCTTCTTAATCTAGGTTGCACACATCTCAGAAATGTTATACATCGTTCACTTGTTATTCCAATACTAAAATCAATCCTGAGACTTTTTTATGTGAGAAATCAACTACGTAGAGATCAAATATGGGCCGTTTTACAAAAATTGATGGCTAATTGCAAATTTGGTATGACAATGTCGAACTTCAGAGGCACCACACTCTGCTGTCAAAGCCAGTGGCTCCCTGCCTGGTATGCTGCCTTCCCGCTCAACCTGCATACCTTCACAGACCCGCTATGAGCAGTTCTGTCAGAACACAAGCTGCGCTTTAGAAAGAAGAAAGTTTGGAAGTTTTTCAAGGATACTGAAAATGAACCACAGTCGTAAATGCAGTGTTCCAGGCTGTACAACGGAATACTGGCCCAGAAAAAGTGTTTAGAACGAGTATATCAGACAATGAGCGGGAGTTGTGGATCTAACGTAGCAGTGGAGAGGACGTGCCTGCAAAGTTGTCTCTGGTAAATGTCCCCACGCTGGCAAAGGGTGACTTGTGATTCCTTCGTGGAGGTTTTTTATGTCCCAAAGGTAACGTTACAACAACACTAGTTGTATTGAAAGTGTCGACAAATTGCATTTTGTCCCGGCCGCTGCAGCTCCTGCCCGGGCATGTCTATCGGTAACTCTCTGTGTGTGTGTGTCTGTGTGTGTCTGTGTGTGTGTGTGTCTGTGTGTGTCTGTGTGTGTGTGTGTGTGTGTGTTTTATTATGAGACCTACTGTATCGTCTACAATGTATTTGTGAGTGGTTCCTCAACACCAGTCAGCGCACAGCTCATTTAAATATTCATGAGCATACCATATTTGGAAGAAAAGCTCTCGTTCCAAATAGAGCCATTCCACAGGGATGCATAAGGGCCAAAAAAAATATCACCTGGGACATTTTCAGCCCAACCAATGTCTTCTTTAAGAGACCTTAAATAACAGCGTGAAATACTCCATATAATCATTCTATCACCCCTTTAATACAACCCCAAATCAGAAAAAGTTGGGACAGTATGGAAAACACAAATAAAAAAAGAAAGTAGTGATTTCTAAATGTACTTTGACTTGTGTTCCTCATGATTTTTATTGTTTGTTTTTTTTTCAAAAAAAACTAAATTCCTATTTTGGTTCAGTAAAGCATTTACCACTTTGTAATGTTGCCATTCCTTTTCACAACACTTAAAAGACGTTTAGGGACTGAAGACACCAAGTGATAAAAGTGTTTCAGGTGTAATTTTGTCCCATTCTTGCTGCAAACAAGTCTTAAGGTGGGCAACAGTACGGGGTCTTCGTTGTCGCATTTTGCGCTTCAAAATGCGCCACACATTCTCTATTGGAGACAGGTCGGGACTGCAGGCAGGCCAGTCAAGTACCCGTATCCTCTTCCTCCGCAGCCAGGACTTTGTAATGTGTGCAGAATGTGGTTTTGCATTATCTTTGTCTGCAATGAAATACAAGTCAAAGTACATTTAGAAATCACTACTTTCTTTTTTTATTTGTGTTTTTCATACTGTCCCAACTTTTTCTGATTTGGGGTAGTAGATGGTGACAGTGGATAGACATGAAAGGGAGAGAGAGTGGGGGGACAACACGCAGCAAAGTGCAGCAGCTCAGATTCGAACCCACGCCGCTGCAGGACTCAGCCAACATGGGCTAGAGCTAGAGGCCGCCCCCATTTGATAAAACTTAAAATAACATTATTGTATACTGGCAGCTGCCTTTTCAAGGCAACAGCACTACAAGAGCTCCGATCAGATTGGATCTCAATGCATCATCAATGCGTCCTGAGAGTGTTTACACCTGTACTTTGTATGGTTGGGAAACCCGGTGCTAATATGGCACCGGTGCCTAAACATCCGGTATCTACAGGATCGAATAGCAACAAGGATATCCGTGCCTCATTTTGGTGGCACATTAATGCCTGCGTTTCTCTCTGATACTCTTTTCACTTCTAAGCAGTATTGACCTTTAAAAACTCAGTGACACAAACTCACAATTCAGCTAATATGTTGTATTAGCTTACCTAAATAATAGATGCTGTCCTCCTTTCCTACTCTTTCTTCAATGCCTAACGAATCTCTTTCTCTCCCTGACCCTGTCTTTCTGCTCAAGCAGCACTGGTTGAAGCCTGAAAATGTTGTAAACAAATTAATAACATAACTAATTACACTGGTGGCCTGTTGAGCTCTGTTTGCGACTGATACCTCCG
Source organism: Gymnocephalus cernua (assembly GCA_023631565.1). Lineage (NCBI taxonomy): Eukaryota > Metazoa > Chordata > Actinopteri > Perciformes > Percidae > Gymnocephalus > Gymnocephalus cernua. The sequence goes on along the minus strand of CM042443.1, from coordinate 30,440,248 downwards.
GTTCAGGCTGGTCCACATCCTCAACACGGGCTACTTTTCAATACTCATCTGGATTGAAGCAGCAAACATTCAGTGCAAGAGTAAAAAAAATGACATAACATTATTTATAATACATTTATTTGATTCACAGCTGCTACATATAGTGTTTTGACCTTGACAACCCAACTGCATTTTACCGCAAACTTGCATCTAGTTAACTTTCTAAAGCAGGCGCAATCGCTTGTTTGCTAAGGGACAGGTCAGGACTCCAACATTAACACACTGACAACATTGTATTCAGAATATAAAATATTTTTATAGGACTTTTTAATGTGTGATTGTGTAAAGGTGTTCACGAGATACCAACCTTTGTGAACTTTTATATTTCGCCAGCCGTCTTCTCTCGTTTTCATGGAGACAGACGCTGTGTGCATGCTGTGTGTGGGCTGTGTGTGGGCTGTGTGTGTGTGTGTGTGTGTGTGTGTGTGTGTGTGTGTGTGTGTGTGTGTGTGTGTGTGTGTGTGTGTGTGTGTGTGTGTGTGTGTGTGTTTTATTATGAGACCTACTGTATCGTCTCCAATGTATTTGTGAGTGGTTCCTCAACACCAGTCAGCGCACAGCTCATTTAAATACTGAGAGAGAGTGAGTGAGTGAGTGAGTGAGTGAGTGAGTGAGTGAGTGAGTGAGTGAGTGAGAGAGAGAGACGCGTGAGCAACAGAGACAGAGGGAGAGCAGGGAAAGGAAATGCAGCTGAACGAGTACGCTGAAGGAAGTAAAAAAAAAATTGTTTATTTAATATGTCAACAAAATATATGCAAATTCCGTGTGATTCCGCGTGTATAAGATAATTCCGTTTTCATGTGTAGATTCCGTCCGTGTTTGCCGCATCACGGAAATCATAGGGCCCTATGACAGTAGGGCTGGGGGGAGGAAGGTGACGGGGCTGTCTGCAGGCGGAACGGAAGCGGGTTACTGTAATACATCCATGAACAGGAGTGGATGGCTAGCAGAAACAGAGCTCCTTGATCAGAAATGGATAAATAAAAGGGTATATTGAATGGCAAGTTGAGTTTCAAAGCCCTTCCAGATGGTTCTCTCCACAAGGCAAAAGTTATTTGGATGTACTGTTGATGAACTGAGTTACCACCACAGTATGTTGAGTCTCAAGCATTAAAAAGCATTAAAAACCTGATTAAGATCCCTTTTAAAGTACATCAGATTCAAAAATGTGATTAATTTGTGAATTTGTGCGCTTAAAAATGTTTTGACAGCCCTAAAATGTATATTACAAAAAAAAAATCCAGCCAAATGTAGCTTCCATCCGAAGAGATTGTTATTGCCATTAAAAAGAAATCGGAAATGAAGATAAATAGATAGAAATAAAGATAAAAGTCTGCTGCATACCAGAGCTGGCATTCAATCCACTGGGCCAGGTAGTGTCGCACCTCGATTGGGAAGTGCTGGCCGTACAGAGCCTGCATCTGGTGCAAGGCCTCACCCTGCAGCTGCTGGGCCTGAATCCACATTGCCATGGTGCTCCTATGGAACAGGAGGATATTGGGAGAATAAGCCAGGGAAAGAATGAGAGAGAGGGGAAGGAACAGCAACAAGAGTAGTAATAGGGAAGATGACCACAGCAGAGTAAAGGAGAGTAAAGAGTAGATGATGGGGAAGGAGATGGAGAGCAGGAAAAAGTTATCACAATGTTTTAAAGGAATGTCTTCCAGAAAGAGGAATTCAGTAAATAGTAATAAATAACCAAACTGGAGCAGTTTCAAAAGGATGTGTTACAACAAATCTCTTTAGGTTACTTTAGATAAAGTGCAACAGATAAAATACAGAAAATTATGACAAAATGCTTCAAAAACTGCACCTGCATCACAAATAGTGTGCACCTTCTACAATTCATTTGTTAAAAACCTCCTCTTCCAATTTGCATACTGATACAATAACAAAAACAAACTTGCCCAGACATGCCAAACATGAACCTATCAGTACTACTGTTATCAAAATATGCTCATGAACTCAAGTGCAATAATTAACTGTGCAAAAGGAGCACCCCCATGGTCTACCTCAGTACTAGCAATGTGTTGACTAGTGTCAGACCTGAAAGAAGAAGTAGTTTCTAAGATACAATACTATAAGACCAATGCATTGCTTGGTGATGATAGTAAAACTATATGCTAAATTTGGCCAAACACATTTTTCAAAAAACGTGCTTTAAAAAAAAAAGTAAGACGATAAAATGCATTTTAAAAGGAGAACTGCAACGCAACTAGTCCATTTATTACACAGTCGTGTGTGAAGTTTTGGGATTGACGTTACATTCTCAGCTACACAAGAGGGCAGAACCCATCGGTCTGTAGCAGGAAGACTACTCTCCCAAAAGTTTAGGAGATAGCTTAGCTTGCTAACATTACTGTACATTAAGATTGGCTCGTTGGCAACCATTATATGCAGCAAACTTGCAAATGGCGATCTCTGAGTATTGCTGAAAAGATATTAACACGCTTAGTGGGAAGGTAGTGGATTTACGTTACGTTACTTTGGTGGGACCAGACAGCGTAATGGTAGCTAGCTAGCGAAGGTTAGCTAGTCTACTAACTAGCATAGTAGGAAAGCTCACTGATGAAGTAACTCTTGCAGCGGTCGACCAACACTTCACTTTCATTCGCCATTAGTAGTTAACATTAGTTAGGTCTTTAACTCACCTATTCAGAGACGGCAGCACACTTCGAGCTAAACCATTGACGAGCAGCGGACAGCACCGCACACACACAACTTTCCAAACCTCATACAGGTAGGTTGGCGTGCACGTCAGTGTCACATCGCCAGCTACTTCAGCCTGGTTTCTTGCAATACAGCTGTTGTTGACCAGCGTCAAGTGAAGGATGACAGCTTCCGATTTAAGAAAGAAAATAAAGGTCTTATTAAACCACTATATGTCTAATATCAGATAACACACATGAATAAAATGTGTTAAGGTAAGTTTGTTGGTGTTTTCTCACAATAAATATTTTTTCGTTGTTGATTTAGTTACAAACACCCTACATTTCCGGTCGTATTCGTGCTAACTTGAGATAGCTGTGTACAGTGCTAAGGGCCCCACCTTTGTGCTAATCTAATCAGAACGATGCAACAGGTTAGGGGAGTTATAAATAATAATAATAAAATAATAATAATAACAATAATAATAAACGAAGAACGAAATGATTATTGTTCTTATTTTATATTTGATTAATTTGGGGTTTGTCTGACTACATATAGCCTATATGATATGTTGCATTGCTCTGCTTTCCAAATGACCTGTGGCTGATGATAATTTCATTGTTGATGAATACACAGTTGCCTTGGGTTGTAGACAATTACTTGTAAGACTGGGCACCTGTTACTTATTGATATTATGTTAAGGTATGTATATGATGTGGTCCTTGTGGAAATACAGATCTATTCACAGTGACAATACATAAACACTATCGTGAGGCAAACAAACGGTGAGCAGACCCTACAATGTTTTTCCTTTTCACGTCCTACACAGTCTGTGGTTCTACCTCTGCATTGTAACAATGTTTCTATGTGCATCTGACATTAAGCTTACTAGTTAGACTTTAACATGATCGACAACTATAGTTTACCATGATTGACAAATATGTTTGAATAGAAAAACACTAAATAAAACAACAATAACCAAACTAAAAGTCACATAGCATATTACATTAGACCATACAGGTCTAATGTAAATACATTTTGTAATCAAAAGGTATTTTTTGTGTCCAGTCCTTCACTTTTTCTGCTAACATTCAATAACAACAGAAACTGTGAACCAAATAGCTTTTATTAATGAAATCATTAGTGGTTAAGCAATGAAACAGGAATCAGTAATCACCAACAACAAAGCAAAGAAACAGGAAAGTGTGAACTAGATTTTATGTTCCATTGACGTAGACCTCAGCACTGTTAATCCACTTTGAAGGGCTGAGCATTCAACCACTGAAATAATTATCTATCCCAATTATCAAACAGCTAGAATATGTTTTCTTTGCTCACTGTGAAACCTGTGCAAATATTGAAATGATTTGGCTGTTCTAAATGCAGAAGTGCAGGCAGCAGAAGGCAAGAGGCTCTCTGTATGAAGTAAAAATGATGATGAATGATTCACATTATATACACACAAAGACACAAATAAAGCTGTGATGTTTCTGAGCTTGAAACTAAACTGTGACAGTACAAATACTGTGGCAATGTGGCAAATGCATCGTGTGTCTGTCTCTGTATTAGCCCTTTGATAGACTGCTGAACTGTCCAGGGTGTGCCCCTCATTCCGCACAAAGTTTGCTGGGATAGGTGCTAGCCTCCGCTACCCTGACCGGGATTAGTGCATAGGTGGATGGAAATGTATCTCAAAAAATGCAACAAAAAAAATGAATGAATGAATTCTTTCTTGAATTCTCACTCATAAAATACCAGCAGGTGAATATATAAAACATACTGTATTTATAAATGTTATTACAAATAAGTACATGTGGACAATAGAGGAAACCTGTGGGGAAATATCTAAAGAAAATGGTCATTTGTCACTTGGAGATCTGGTGAAATACACATTTTATCTGGAGCAGAGGAAATGATGATTGGACACTAGGGGTCAGTGTCAGATCGCAGCAATCAGATCACACACTCTTGTTTTGAAACTTAGCCCTGTGAATAGACAGGTCCCGAGAGTACACAGTGATGATAAGAATCTAAACTGGTTCTACCAGAAGTTTGTGAGACTTGCTGCAAGTATTGGTCCTTATCTCAGTTCATTTATGAAACACATATTAGAAAAGTGCATAGCATATTTTAAGAAGAACATTTTTATGAGAAGATAATGAAAGTGGATACGATCAGTGAGGGAAATGCATTGGACCTATGGATGAGCTGTTTCTGCCTTCTTCTTTTGCAGATTTTGCAGACCTTCATTTTCATGGTTAATCTTTGGCAGTAAAATGTTGCGTAAGAGTATTACATGCAACAAGGTGTGCTAAAACTACAACTATTAAGCTACATTCTGTCAGTAATGAAAAGAAGATGACATCAGCCAAGTGTAAATTGTGGTCACATACAAAATCATACACAAATACCTAAATGTGACTTCATCAACCTGGAAATCACAAAGCAAATCACTGTGCTTCTAAATAATGAGTGAATTTAGCAGAGTAACATAACACTTCAGTATTTAAACAGCTGAACAACAAAAAGGGGTAAAAGGAATACTTATGCGTGCGTGGTTTGTAATACAGAAGGAATTTACGCATTTTAAGCACCAATATGTACTGTGTTTTTGAAAAATTTGGTCTTTGGGAATCTGCTATTTGACAGTCTGTGAGATCATTTTCTTTATGTTATACTAATACTACTGAAAATGTAGTGACAGGAGATGATTTATTTTTATAAGCTCATCCCACTAGTTGTCAGTGGTTGTGGTTTTAATAAAAAAAACATGAAACAGGAAAGGAAATGCTGACAAATTATACTTTCTTACAATGGGAATGATGGTGCCCCCTCCTAATGCTTTCTTGATCATGTCAGTTTTTGGCCTGCCACCCTTCCCCAACCAACAACAAAGTTATTTTCAGTTTCCTCTTACCATTTTCTTCTTCTTTAAAATTGCATGATCATCTACACTACCCAAACACAAATGGACTCTATACAACCCTTGAAGTGTGATTGCAAAGATGGGAAGATTTTCATTAAGCCATTTAAATTAAGCCTTTCCTGATTTTTTTTTAAGCACACAACCTGTAGTCGAATAAAGTAAAACCTAAGTTGTTAAAAAATTCACAACTTGGGTCTTTTTTTTTGTTGTAGTTTTGTCCATCATTCCTATTGGTAAGAGTAAAATTCTCCTGACCAAGTTTACGGCTGAAGATCTGGGAATGCTAACCTGCTAAGGGTTCCACTCTCTGTGCAATGTGTACAGTTTTTCTACGCTAGAATACGACTGTACCTGGCCCTAGCTTTGCTCTTTGGTAATGTTTTGGCCATAAAACAATGAACTGAAAGATGCAAAACCTTTGCATAGATCCACAGGGAACTGCAGGGACAGGTGATAATTCATCACAACAAACGACAGCGTTCAAACAACTACGTAGGTACGTGGAGACACGAACCTACGCCGGACGCTATGCCGTAGCCTGACGTGGACCTCTCCAAAAATGTAACTACACGTCGCGGCGACGCACACGACCCCTGGCCATGGCTTGATAGCGTTGCATTTCCCCCGACTCATTTCCTGGTTCTCCTTCACCATCAACAACATGAAATCAAGGAGAGGGTTAACTTTTCCTGCTCCAGGTTTCCCACCGTGGTCAGAAAGAACAGAGGAGACACTTTGTTTCTCTCTCTATGACTCACTGAGTCACTACTCACTCCGGAGCTAATTGCCGTTACTGTCTCACATTACCACACACTCCCCACACATGTCTCTAACACACCAATGCACAAGTATAAACTTCAGGCCACTTATGTAGGCTACGGAGAAAGCTCTGCGTGGAGCTTCCGCAGAACCATAAATCAAGCTTAAATCAGTTATATCAGTTGATATTGTGCTTTAAAGCTATAGAACGTGAGAAATTCTAAGTAATGACAACAAAACTGTTGTTGCATCCACATGATACATTCCGTAATTGTGCACCACCCACAACCCTCCTCCACACAGTTGCTAGTAGCCAAGGAGGACACGGAGGATTAAAAAAACATGATGGACTCTTCAGATGAGGTCATTATCTTCATCTCGAGTTTCTGCGCGGGAAAGTCGCCGGACGCCACGATCTTCTGAACATAGTCACTCTGAGAGATCCAGAGAGAGTTGTGTGGAGCTGATAGTCTTAATTAACATTGTAGCAACTCATTTGGCAACGGCTTGAATGTAACGGGCGTTCATTAATATCAAAAAGTTATGCACTAAAGCTTTAATAGTGTATATTCCCAAACAAAGTTTAAAGCAAACTTGCACAAATCAGTTGGCACACCTCTGTGTAGTTCTGGGGCTGTTGCCTGCTCTGCCCGGTTGCTAATCCAGCCAACAACAACAAACTTATTTGGAGGAGAAAACAAAGGTGAACATTGCCAACATCCTGGTTCAACTTTGACCTACAATACTTAACCTAGTTGTGCTTGTACACTATTTCCCTGTATGATGAAAGATTATGACTGACAGTTTGGGTGGTCCCTTTTAAATTTTACCTCCAAATGAAGTGGATTAGATAATCTGGACTAAATGATGGCTTGCTCACCACCTGTCTGATCGCATGAGTGACCCGTCAAACTTGTAGCGATGACGCAATGTTCCCAGATCTCAGCAATGAGTGAGTACAAAGTTATAACTGATAGGAATAATGGCCAAAATGATAACAAAAAATAAGACCCAAGTTGTAATCAACCATAATTACTCTGTAGCAATCTTCCCAATCCCCACAATTATTCAATTTTTACAAAAGAACCTCAGGGATTATGTTAGGAATTTGGGAAATTCCTTATTCTTTATCTAGTCACTGTCTCTATCTCTGTCTTCATTCTCCTGCAGAGCATCATGGCTGTCGTCCTCTTCATCCTCCTCAGCCTCTTCCTCATCTCCACCTCCATTCATCATCTCCATCTCGACCTCCACTGCGCCCTCCTCAACCTCATCATCCACTCCACTGAAGGGATCAGCATCCTGGGACACCTCCACCATCTCGGTGCCTTGGACCACCTCAATGGCGCCCTCGCGGACTTTCCTGACTTTGAAGGTGAAGGGAGGCACCTTGTACACAGCCGTCTTGGACCGGGCGTAAACAACATGGTCTGGCGTGAAGGCCTTCTTCACCTTGTCCCGGGATGTCTGGATCTTCTGCTTGTGCTCAGGGTTGACACTCATCCGTGTTCCAAGCTTCCCCATCTTCTTCTCAATGTTGTGACGCGTCTTCTCCAGGTTCTGTCTGGTCTTCTGCTTGGTCTTCTCTAAATTATCCTTGGTTTTCTGCCTTGTCCTCTCCAGGTTCTCCTTGGTTTTCTGCTTTGTCTTCTCCAGGTTCTCTTTGGTCTTTGCTCTGGTCTTATCCATCTTCTCCTTTGAGAAGACCGTCTTCAGGGTTTGTACGCGCTGCAGGCTGCTGCGCTTGATGCGCTCGGCACGGGACTCCTCAATGGTCTCCTCGATTTCCACCCCCTCTTCATCTGATGAGAGGTCTACATGAGGTTTGTCTGCCTTCTCTCCATCTCCTCTCTCCTCCTCTTCCACAGCTTCCTTGAGCTCCAGCAGGCTGCCTCCTCTGCTTCCTGACACAGATTCAGAAACCTTCATGGATTTAGAGATGCTTAGTTTTGAGGGAACCTTCACTTCATCCTGTGGAGAAGAGAACATAAAGAATTAATGTTAATGTGATTTAGTGAAGCCAGCAAGAAGTGAACCTTGATGAAATTCAAGTTTTACACCTGGTCAATGAAGGTATAGACAAAGAAATACAATTCATATTTATTCAATATAATACTATTTTTTAAGCCACAACATGTAAAAAATTATAGTATAAAAGGTTGAAGTGGAAAGTCACAGAGAAACTAAGAAACTGATATGAATCTCTAGCAACTCGACTGCTAGCATATGCTATAATTAATGCACATGTGTTAAGTTGATGAACTTGTAAAGTTAATATTTTTTATTTAATTGTGCATTTTTTCATTCTCTTTCTATGTGCACAGGTACACACAAACTAGCTGTGGTGAGAAATATGAATCACCATAGGTTTGCTACACAATAGAGGCATTAGAGATGTGGGCTGATTACTAGGCCAAGACCAATCTGTAACAAGACTCCAGGGTTCACACAAGACTCCAGGGAGACATGACAGAGAAAAATGTAACTGTCTCAGAGACAAAGGAATGGAAACATTGAAATGGAAATAGGGGCTGTGAGCAAAGTGTTAAAGAGTTACGCAACAAAGTCACAGTTTGAGTGCAAAGCTGCACACACTTCTACTCACACACACACACACACACTCACACACACACACACACACACACACACACACACACACATACACACACACACACACACACACACACACACACACACACACACACACAGGTCCACCATGTTCCCATTGGGATCAGGTAGGATTGAAATTTTGTGGTTTAATTGTGTTTCTCTCTGCAGACTGACACATTCTCTGATTCTCCCATATTTTGTATTCATCCAGAATATTACCTGATTACAGAGACACTAAATAACTGCTACTAGCAACACTCCGACTCCAGTTTTGACTGAAAATGACATTACAAGGGCTTGCTACTGATTGGTTAGGGCAAACTAAACAATACATCAGCCAACATGATATCAGGTTAATAGAATACACTGAAACAAAATCAGTCTGATTATCAGGCAATTTCAATTTATTTTATAGTGTCAAATCATAACCAAAATTATCTCAGGACACTTTACAGATAGAGTTGGTCTAGACCCCATCCATTATAATTTACAGAAAAACTTCCTTTTAACAGGCCGAAACCTTGGACAGAACCTGGCTCTTGGTGGATGGCAATCTGACGTGACCGGTTGGGGGAGAGAAAGAGAGATACATACATACAAATATGACCATAGTATGTAGACTAAAGAAATGAGACAGAAAGGACATTGTGGTGTGAGGGGTAATTTAGTTAAGTAATATTGTAAACGGGATATGTGCAGTTTTCATACTTTTATGATACAATGATTTGTGACTCCTTGATGTTTCCCTATCCCATAGGGCCACCTTTAAAAATGTCTACTTGTTCTCAAAATGTAATTGGCAGAATGGTTCCCACTGCCCAAAAGATGGACCCATTCCATTTTGGCTAACTACTAGCAACCACAGGATGCCACTTTTCACACAAGATTTCCATGCAAATTTTGATTTTAATAACCCCATGACCTTTCCTCTAGCACCCTCATCAGGACAAAGTAGCCTCACTACATGCAAGGCTCTAAGAATAGCAGTTCCGTCATTCTGGGTGTATTGAATCCTGCAGCCTTCAGGGCCCACTAGTTTGGCTTTGGTTGATGTTTAGTCTTGTTACATAACAGCTTTGCTTAAGACAGTTTTTACACCTCCTGCACAGAACCCTGTATACAAAGCACAAGTAAAGCCCACTACACATAGACCAGACGGGGCGACCATCGGCAGAAAAGGTATTTGGACTGATCAGTCTCCCCGAATTGTTCAAAGCATGCTAGAGAACACACCGAGGAGATGAGACGTAATACGTCTCCATAACAGCAGGCGGCGCTAATCTGTATTGTCGCCCAAAAATGAATATTTTTCAAACGGCCATTAATGGCGACTCGTTCAGAATACGATCTCAAATTGTGCTAAAATATTTCACCGAAATGTGTTTCTGAAAACATGTTAAGGCCGTGCAGTTGCTGAATCTGTCTTCATTTCAGATCGACAAAGGTCAGTTTAAATGATTTTCAGCAGATTTGGAGAGACTCTAGTCACGGCCATTCGGCTCCCTGTTTCCAGGTTAGCACTCCACCAATCAGATTGGTCATTTGAGCCCTCCCGACTATGCCCTAAAGATCGGCGAAAATGAAGGCCGATGGCCCTTCAAAAGGACGACGGCACGGAACACACCACACAGAGTCGAGTCACTGACCTCGCCAGACTGTTCGACGGCCAATAATCGGGTTAGTCTGTAGTGGGCTTAAGTATGAAGGCTCGACTCCAGCCCGCCCTGATAATGCATTGCTGCACAGGACCACTTTATGCTCTTCTCCTTCGTATATCCCTCCATTCCTTTTGCTTTTCCATCTCCCATAAACCTTTTTCTTGCCTTACCCTGTTTGCATTGCAGATGAGGAAACCTTTCTTTCCCTTTCTCATGTCCCTCATTCACCTCGTAAATACAATGCTCCAGCTTGGTAATGAAGGAATGGAAGGAGGGGTGATGGGATGGGGTCTTCCTCTTTCCATCACAGCAAATCCTCCAATCCAATTGGGCTCCTGAATGTCTGCATGAGAGCCAATACTTGTTGTACGTAGTGTCTTTTCCTCTCCCTCTACACCGCCTCAATGTTCAAAACAGGAACACAGCAGAGCCAGAACAAAGGACCACAGGGAAGAGGGGGGTAAGGTGTGGAAAGGGAAGATTCTTCTCTTCTGTCGTATGAATCGAGTAATAGCACAAGTGGGATGATGCTTCAGAGTCTTGGAAAACCATCTGCTCTGCAGGAAGATGATAGCATCAAAGTGTTGGCTGGAAGGTGGAGGTATGAGAGCTGGGGGGGCTCCTGTCTATTGTGTTGTGTTACAGTTTAATGGTGGTTTTATTGTACTGCAGTATCTTGGGTAAACTTGACCTTGGATGAGGGAGCTTGGCTTTCCTGAACAGCTGTGTTGACAGGCGTGGGTGCTGGAAAATACCTGCCTCGCTAAAGTTCATTACATCTTGTTTCAATCTCAAAGACAATGCAGTGAGTGTTGTAAATCGCTTACAGTAAGCAATGTGTAGTCCACGTTTCTGACATGGCCTCACAGTTTGTGAGAAGAGCCCTTATTGAATGTGGACATTAGGGTTGAATGTTTGCATGCAGGTTTTTCTTGCAGGAATATATAACATCTTTCCATGGAGAATGTATTTTGCTACCATATCTTAAAGGAATAGTTCAACAATATGAAATGGAAACAGGAAAATTGCAAATTTAATTAACACGACAAACCACCCAATTGATCAACCAACTGAACTAACCATTTTAAAATGGAATCACACTGGCGCAATGCTAAATTGCTATACTTTCGTCACCCTTGCTCAGACCACACCCATTTTCAAACGCAGCCTTCATTTTCATTTCAACTTGTATGACTGCCTCTTGCACGGTTGCGACGCTTTGGCGGTGACATAATCTGTAAACAGACATAAACACCTGGCAAAGAACTCAAAACCACCTATGTGGTAGTTGCTGCTACAGTATTTGTCTCCTGGACCACATTTTGCCATGACGACACACACACACACACGCACACACACACACACACACACACACACACACACACACACACACACACACACACACACACACACACACACACACACACACACACACACACAGATTACAGTAGTTAATCCAGCCTTGTCTCACATTGATCTTATTGGGACCATTCTCAATACTGTAAGATCCAATTCTTCTTAGGGACGGATGTTGGAATGGACACCTTGGCATGGAGCCTCTTCCCTTTCACCACCTTACCCTCCCTCTGCCCAGAAAATAAAACCAGAAATAAATAAGTGTCATGTCAGGCCTCATGGAATATTTACTAGTTACAGTAATACACTGTGTAAGCAAGAAAAAGATTAATATAGCTGAATCCCAAAAGCTTTTACAGTAAAATTAGCTTTAGCTGGACTGTTCCCTTATCTTTGAGGAGCCTGGATACAGACTGTGCTCGGGAAAGCCCAGTCTGTCAGTTCAGAGTGTAGGAAGTCACAGGCTAATGTGTTTGCAGAGGGATTCAACATGGAATCCTGTGCTGCTTGTGTGTGTGTGTGTGTGTGTGTGTGTGTGTGTGTGTGTGTGTGTGTGTGTGTGTGTGTGTGTGTGTGTGTGTGTGTGTGTGTGTGAGTGTGAGTGTGTGTGGGTGTCCAAGTACGTGGAAAGAGTGTATGGGGAAGTTCAGGCATTCACCTTAGTGTGTTGACTTCCTGACCCTCCTAATTTAATGGGACATTGTTCTCCATGAGGCTGCCGCACAAAAGGCAGGAAGGTACAGTACACTCGGAGCCATGGAAAATAGACGTATGAGGTATGTAATGTTTCTGTGAGATAGAGTGTGTGTGTGTGTGTGTGTGTGTGTGTGTGTGTGTGTGTGTGTGTGTGTGTGTGTGTGTGTGTGTGTGTGTGTGTGTGTGTGGCAGTGACTACATTTTGCCTTTAGCTTTTGTTTCATTTTGAAGGAGATGTGAGGCATTTTGCATTTTGTGTGTGCAGTTTTGGGAATTGTGTGTAGACTTGAAGAAAGGAGACATAGTTTTGAAAACGTGTGTAGGCAGTTGTAAAAAACTGTAATATGATAGTTCTTACAAAAGGCTATCATATTGTGTGTGTGTGTGTGTGTGTCTTTATTTTGCATTTTAATTAGTTTTACAATCGAAATCTAAAGTTTTTACAAACAACAAACAATAACTCTGTTTCCCTGGTTACGCCTGACAGTTTGACTAATACCTGGAACAATCATTCCCATCCATCAGGTTCTTATGCAATGCAAACGTTGTTCACTCCTCCAGGAAATAGGAAGGACCTTATGTACAACGTGCCACCCTTAGCAACCCAAGATATTTATAGTCCGCTCAGCTGATAGAACCCTTCAGTTTAGCTACGAGCCAGAAAGCTAACGCTATGCTAGCAAGATCCAAAGTCAATAACATTGTGTACAGTTGGCATATTTGCCAGTATGTTGAACAACAAGACAAGCTAACTACCAGTCATGTCATTGTCCCCAAAACAACGACTTTTACGAACAATTTGATCCGCGATGTGTAGCGTTACTGTCGGCCGCAGCAGTGCAGCCTGGAGTAGCGACCTGAACAGTGAACGGGATGTGAGATAACGTTATTCTCTGTGAAACAAAGTCAGTCCAGAGGGGAAGTGCAACTTGCTTCTTGCAAAATGTGTGTTAGCGCCATCCTGTTAGTGTTCAGAGGACGAGTTGGAAATAACAGATCCACATTTCCTTTTTGATTTAATGTAGTGCATTGATTTAGAACAGTAAACAGACTGTTGCCACTCAGATCTGGGTCTGGGTCTGATATGGTCTGTTTCCCGACGCTTCATTAAACTGCCGTTAGCGTCGTAAGCACCCGACACCGGAGTTAAGTGCTGTATAGTACTTATACTGTATGGATTGCTGTAATGGTGGCTGGCTGTTGGCTGGCTATGGGCTAACAGTAACTGGCTATTGCTACATGTCCCAGCTGTGTTGTCAGCTGTTATCCCAGGCAGACAGACCGGGGTGCTAGCTGGCTAAATTAGCATTAGATTAGTCGTCGATATATAGCTACAGCTAACGTTAACATTGCTGGTAAACTCATTCGTGGGTTAGCCCAGCGCTGCTTTTATCTGTGGTGAAAACAATGATGCTACTAATAACTTTATGAGCGTGTTGAACGATGTGGTAACCGTATAATGTCGTCCACCTAAGCATTAGCTAGCATTAACATTAGCTACTTGTCAACCAACACATTGTAGTAACGTTAAACCGGATCGATATTGATATGTATCAATAAATAAGATCTCTGCTGTATTACTGTGTTGCAAAGTGGCATGTAATCAATCAAAATGATGCTGCGTGGCAGAAGAAGCAGTATTACGGTTAGGAGTATTTTTTTCTGTGATATTGTATGATTTACAATTACCCTCAAACGTATCATCTGGGTGCCGTGTTTTGAAGGAAGTTACGAGTAACTAGAGGGTGAAAGGTTATATGACGCCACTGACGGGCGACTAAATGAAACGCTCCATGTCTGACAATAAAATAACAGATTTCTCTGACATTTGACATTTGGTGGAAACATTTGGGAGAGTGTAACTACACAACTCAAAAAAATATATAACATAGGTATGGTCGTTTTTAGACATTTTAAAATAAAAGAGAGTGGCCTCTGCCAATGTTTTTTTTATATTACCGCTAGGAGAGTCAAAGTCAAATTGTTCAAATTCTACTCAAAGGGGATTTAAAAGGTAAACATGAGGGGTTTGCATGTTTCAATTATTATGATTATTATTCAAAGCATGCGGCATTGATTTAAAAAAAAAGTATTCTTTCTACTTGGTTGTATTTTTTTTCTCCAAGAATCTATTAGTTTTGTTTCATTTCTGTACCATATGAAACTTGCTTCAGTTGTGTAGTCCATTAAAGTGAAGTCAAGTCTGCATTTGTTTTTGTTCTTCGAGTTAGATGTGCTTCATCTTCACCTTGTCCTTTTTTTTTTACATCATAATACATAAACCTTGTTGTTACCTTGTACAATTAACACTTCTCACTCTAAGCCTGTTATTCTGTCTGTGCCTGTGTGTTTCCTGGAAGTCTCCTTTCAAAGATGTTGGGGATATTTCATGTAGGCATATTTTAATTTTCTGGGCGTAGCCAGTGGTGAGCCACAGTGACTATTAACCAGCACAGAGAAACCATGGCAGCAGCAACAATGCCCGAGCAGTCACCTCAGCCAAGTGTGTGCCAAGTGTGTGTATACGCTTCCAGCGGCAGGGTGAAGTAATAATTCATGTTTTTCAGCTAAGTCTGTGCTTGTGTAATTCATGTAATTGGTTTTACAGTGTAGTTTCTGATGATTGTGTTTGTTTAAAGTCTACAAATACATTTTCAATTGTATTGCCTCCACTAGCAGTCAAAAACATTCAGTTGTACTTGTGTCTCCATGGTAACAGTGGTGAGCAACAGGAACTATAAAGTTTCCAGACAAAAGGAAAGAGATTTTTTTATGTCATAGTCATAGACTGCTGGAGGTGTGTGTGTGTGTGTGTGTGTGTGTGTGTGTGTGTGTGTGTGTGTGTGTGTGTGTGTGTGTGTGTGTGTGTGTGTGTGTGTGTGTGAGTGTGAGAGTGTGTTTGTGCTTGTGCGTAGTATGTGTTAGGACAAGGAGCACACCATGGAAGCTTTCCACTCTCAGCCCACACTGCAACCACTCATCAGCCTTATGTAGCGCGAGAGAGAGGAATCCCCCTGCAACACACCCCTCTCTGTTTCTGTTTTCCTGTTTAAACTCAAAATCCACCAAGAAGTTCCCTGCTGAAAGGCCAGATGCATATGTGTGTGTGTACAATAGAGTGCTCACTTATACAGCCCATGTAGAGTACAGTATGTGTTGCTCAGACAGTTGCACACACACACACACACACACACACACACACACACACACACACACACACACACACACACACACACACACACACACACACACACACACACACACACACACACACACAAAACGGGGAATCCTCATGATATAATGATCATGTAAAAAGGGACTGGGGAAGGCTAAGAAGCAAATGAGGACATTGTTTTTTATGGAATTACAAATCCCAATTTACTGAAATTGAGAAAACAATCTCAACACAAGGTCCATTTAGTAGCTGTTCTGGATCTTCACCACATGTTGTTCATGTTTATTTGAATAGGGACAGATGCTACGACCAGGGGCGTCAGACTGGGGGACCGAGTACCCAGGGCCCTCATGTGAGGAGGTTCCCAAAAAGATGCTAGAATGAATAGCTGTGGATGCGGGGAGGGGCCCATAGAGAATGCCTTTTTACAGGGCCCCGAATTGTGTGCTACGCCCCTGGCTACGACATATACATTTGTGCAACAAATCTCCAATGTACAGCATCACAGCCTTTATAGCTATTGCTAATTTTCAATGCCCGTCCCTATAAAGGCTTTTAAACAGTCATGAAAACAAGCATTAAACATTGCCACAATTAAAATACATAAAGCACATAAACATGTAAGACACATACATCTGTCAGTGGGGTAAGTTGTCGTGGAAATGTACTTCTAATCATAAAGATCACTTGACATGATAATAATAGTCATATAGCACTGTTCTAAGCAAAGTGATTTATAAAAAGGAACTAAAACCAGACATGTGACCCTGATCTGTGAGAGTGGTTTCTCAATTGCTGTTTTCAAGAATGAACTTTGACCCTCAACTCACTTAACTCATACCATTTATAGCTTATATACACAAGCAAGGAAAAAGGGCAGTTCAAACATCCAAAGGCTCTGGTAGTCTTCCTAGTTTTGGATAAAAGAGCTTTTCTACACACAGCACACTGTAAATCCATTTAAAAACAACTGGCAACGCGTAACACAAGCTAAGCCAAGTCCCGGCGACTGCCATGAAAATAATAATGGAATATTTTAGACCAGGGACAGAGAAGATGGGCATTTTATGTAGCGGAATCATGCTTAAATGGAGTGTAATGTTTGAGGCACATAAGGCAGCAGAACTTAAAACTCTATCAGCTGATGATCAAACAGCAACATGCAGTATGGCGGATGCTGTGTGTTAATCATTTTTGTTGAGGAAGAGTTCTGCCACGATTATTATTGGAGTGGATCGCATAAATATCAGAGAGACATATCTTAAAAACCTGCAAACCAACCAGCGCAGACTAGTACTATGCTGGCCAGGTTTAGGAGCCAACCCAGACAGAAAACTGTCGACCTCTGAAATGACATCCAAGGTACAGGAACCAACAGGGTTTATGGGGAATGTGGTTTTAATTTGCGCATTGCAAAAAATGTCTCCTATTACGTGTTTGTTCACTTTTGTAATTAAACCATTGAAATATTCATCTGTGATCGCTGGTTGAAGGAATGGTGCCCAGCTAATGATGAGGGCTACATAGATAACTGGAGGGCGTTCTGGGGAAAGCCTAGTCTGATTAAGAGGGACGGCATTCATCCCACTTGGGATGGAGCCGCCTCATATCAAAAAATCTGACCGAGTTTATTTTCGGTCATAAACCATGACAACCCAAGGTAGATATTAGTAATCAGAGGTGCAATGCAACGCGTTCCTCTGTGCTTCCATTAGAGCAGCCGCCCTCTCATAGTCTAATAACCACGGTGTCTGTCCCCCGATTCAGATCAGTTAAATCAAAGGTTAACAAAAGAGGAGCTATACTTAACAACCTAATTGGAATTAAAACAACCACTGCAATGATAGAACAGAATAGGAAAATTAGATGTGGACTATTAAATATTAGATCTTTGTCTTCTAAAGCAGTACTAGTAAATGATTTGATATCAGATAATCAAATTGATCTATTCTGTCTTACCGAAACCTGGCTGTGCAATGAAGAATATGTTAGTTTAAATGAAGCCACTCCTCCCAGTCATAATAATACTCAAATTCCTAGAGGCTCAGGCCGAGGAGGGGGAGTTGCAGCCATATTAGATTCAAGCCTGTTAATTAATCCTAAACCTAAACTAAATTATAACTCGTTTGAAAGCCTTGTTCTTAATCTTCAACATCCAACATGGAAAACTGTACAGCCAATTATATTTGTTGTTGTTTACTGAGCTCCAGGTCCGTATTCTGAATTTTTATCTGAATTCTCAGAGTTTTTATCATGTTTAGTCTTAAAATCTGACAAAGTACTTATTGTAGGTGACTTTAATATTCACATGGACGTTGACAACGACAGCCTTAGTATTGCTTTCAACTCACTATTAGATTCAATTGGTTTCAGTCAGAGTGTGCATAAGGCCACTCACTGTTTTAACCACACCCTCGACCTTGTGCTAGCATACGGCATCGAAATTGAAGATTTAATAGTATTTCCGCAGAATCGTTTATTATCAGACCATTTTTTAATAACTTTCGAATTCCCACTACCCGACTATATGAAATCAGATAAAAGCTTCTCCACTAGATGCCTATCTGACAGTGCTATAGCTAAATTTAAGGAATATATTCCAACAGCATTGAACTCAATGTCGTGCTTTAATATAACAGAGGACCTTTTTGTTAACTTCAGTCCCCCCCCAATTGATAATTTTGTAGACAGTGCTACGGCCTGCCTACGGACGACTTTAGACTCTGTTGCTCCCCTCAAAAAGAAGACGAGGAAGCAAAAGAAACTAGGACCCTGGTATAACTCCCAAACTCGCAAACTAAAACAAATCTCGCGAAAACTTGAAAGTAAATGGCGTTCCACCAAACTGGAAGAATCTCGTTTAGATTGGCAAGACAGTCTGAAAACCTATAGGAAGGCCCTCAGAAATGCCAGATCAGACTATTACTCATCACTAACAGAAGAAAATAAGTAGCTGTAGCCAGGCTGACAGACAGTCACAGCTCTACTGAGCCATCTATTCCTATAGCTCTGAGTAGTGACGACTTCATGAGCTTCTTTGATGATAAAATTATAACAATTAGAGATACAATTCATCACCTTTTGCCCTCAACTTCTAACAGTTCACCTTCAAACGCAGGACTGCTAGAAGGAACAACAAGACCTGACATATACTTAGACTGCTTTTACCCTATAAACCTTCAACAATTAATGTTAAAGGTCTCTTCAGCTAAGCCATCTACCTGTCTCTTAGACCCCATCCCAACGAGGCTACTTAAAGAAGCGCTACCACTGGTTAACATTTAATTATTAGATATGATTAATATGTCTCTATTAACATTATTATTATGATTAATATATTCTCTATGTACCGCAGTCATTTAAAGTAGCTGTGATAAAACCTCTCCTGAAAAACCCCACCCTCGATCCTGAGGTCTTAGCCAACTATAGACCTATATCTAATCTTCCCTTCCTCTCCAAAATCCTTGAGAAGGTAGTTGCTAATCAGTTATGTGATTTCCTACAGAAACTGGCGCTGTCTTTGGTTGGAATGGGCGGAAGGCTTCTATAAAGCTGGATTTTTTCCGTATAGGTAAAGTTTACACAATGAAACGGCGCTCACATTAACTAAATAGACAAGTTACCTTTGGCATTAATAGCAGATGGCGTCTCGTTAGCTCCACTGCTGCTTGACTCACTTGTTGTTGCTGTGTCGCTGAGTAGTAGAGAATCAAACACGCGACAGTCCTGCAAACGGATTGCGTGCTGTGTGGCCAAATGCTTCTGCATATTGGAGGCAGTTTCCCCCTTTGCCGAAATTAAACTTTTACAACTGTTGCAAATGACTGCATTGGCGTCTTTTCGAGTGAAATATAAGCACACTTTAGATCGCTTCTGCCTCGATGACATGTTTGCTGCGTAACCAAAAGAACGCAGCGCGTGTGACGGTCATGACACATTTGCAACGAGCGGAACCGTTAAGCGGAATCATTAAGCAGGTACACTAACGGTTCCAAGGAATTGATTCACTGGGAACCGGTTCTAAAGAAGAACCGGTGCTCGATTCCCATCCCTACTTGTCTCCATACTTGTCTTACTAGATCTTAGTGCTGCCTTTGACACTATTGACCATACCATCCTGTTACAGAGACTGGAACACTTAGTTGGTATTAAAGGAATTGCACTGAGCTGGTTTAAGTCCTATTTCTCTGATCGATCTCAATTTGTTAATGTTAATGACAAATCCTCCAAGTACCCTAAAGTTAACCATGGCGTTCCACAAGGCTCAGTGCTTGGACCAATTCTATTCTCCTTATATATGCTTCCTCTAGGCAATATTATTAGGAAACACTCAATTAACTTTCATTGTTATGCAGATGACACCCAATTATACTTATCAATCAAACCAGATGAAATCAGCTAAACTTCAAGCATGTATTAAAGATATAAAATCATGGATGACCAATAATTTTCTGATGCTAAACTCAAGCAAAACTGAGGTGATTGTGCTGGGATCTAAACAACTTTGAAAATTAATATCTAAAGATATAGCTACCTTGGATGGTATTGCCCTGGCCTCCAGCACTACTGTCAGAGATCTAGGAGTTATTTTTGACCAGGATATATCCTTTAATGCCCACTTAAAACAAACCTCAAGAACAGCCTTTTTTCTTCTTCGTAACATTGCCAAAATTAGGAACATCCTGTCTCAGAATGATGCTGAAAAACTAGTCCATGCATTCGTTTCTTCCAGGCTGGACTATTGTAATTCCTTATTATCAGGATGCTCAAATAAAACCCTTAAGACTCTCCAGCTGATCCAGAATGCTGCAGCGCGTGTTCTGACAAGAACTAAGAAAAGAGATCATATCACTCCTGTATTAGCTTCTCTGCATTGGCTTCCTGTAAAATCCAGGATTGAATTTAAAATCCTTCTCCTGACCTACAAAGCTCTAAATGGTCAAGCACCATCATATCTTGAAGAGCTCACAGTACCTTACTGTCCCACTAGAGCACTGCACTCCCAGAATGCCGAGTTACTTGTGGTTCCTAGAGTCTCTAAAAGTAGAATGAGAGCCAGAGCCTTTAGCTATCAGGCTCCTCTCCTGTGGAACCAGCTCCCAGTCTGGGTCCGGGAGGCAGATACTGTCACCACATTTAAGAGTACACTTAAAACTCTCCTCTTTGATAAAGCCTATAGTTAGGGAGTGAGGAGTTGCAGCATCTGCCTAGCCCGGCCCACCTGCTTCTCTGTCCCAGAAATGCTTGTTACTAACCTAGCTCTGGGGAGCTTGCTCCCCGGAGTCTTTATGTTTCTTTTCACCCAGGATGAAATCCCGGGATTAGGATGGCACCAAAATCATGGTGCCAGCTGTTGCCGTGGTTCTGCTGAAATTCCCTTCTATGTCGTGCTGCTCCCTGCGCTACTACAACCACTATTTCTAGTCACTGTTTCATTATCTTTACTGTGTATTGTACTGTTATTGCCACTGTTCATAACACCCCCAACCGGCTCCATCAGACACCGCCTACCAAGAGCCTGGGTTTGTCCCAGGTTTCTTCCTAAAAGGGAGTTTTTCCTCGCCACTGTTGCAGTGAATGCTTGCTCTTGTTTTTTGTGGCATTTTTAAAAAAAATGTTTTTAATTATAGAGTGTGGTCTAGACCTACTCTATCTGTAAAGTGTCTTGAGATAGCTCCTGTTATGATTTGATACTATAAATAAAATTTAATTGAAAAATTGAATTGAAATTGATATATCAGTCTGATCCTAATGCTCACCCTGTCAGACTGACTCCTTTACATGATGGATGGAAAGGCATACATTGCTCTAACCAGTCAAGAGACTGTGTGTGTTTTCATACATTTCTCATGTGAGTGCCATGGGAAAGAATGTGATGGTCGCACACAGCATACAACTCTGGGTAGAGAACTCCCTACTCTCCTGCTGTTTTCCACTGGTCCCCTTTAATCAGAGACATGGGACCAGAGAGAGAGAGAGAGAGAGAGAGGGAGAGATTGCTATATAAAGTGATGGCATGCCACAGGTCCCTGAGGGGGGAGAGAGAGGGATGAGTCACCAGGCCTGTTGTTGCAATTGAGCACAGCGGCAACCTCTCTTCTTTCCTTTTGCCTCTTTTTCATTTCCCTCCATTCTCTATTAATTCCTTCCAGCCTTCATTCCCTCGCCCCTTTTCTATAATTTCTCTCTGCCTTCCTTGTTTTCTACTTGGCGTGGTTTCCTTACACTGAGTGGTAGGAGAGTAAACTTCAATTCTCAGATCCCTGAGGAATGAGACAGATCAGCGTCACAGCTCCATGGAAACCAAACAAAGAGAAACCAAAATATGCCTGTGCCAGTTGTGTGTCAGATAATCTCGCTTGTTTTCTATTCAGTTCAGTTTACATTGAAATTAGTAAAATTATCCTAAACTTAACTAAGTAGTTTGATAAATTGTTTACAGTTTCTTAATGGCTTAGTGAAGTTGCCAGGTTTGGTAGGCCTACCAACTGTAGGGAGACCAAAATCCAAACCTGTGCATAAACTGTTGTTCGTCAAGAAGTAGCATCTCGGGGTGGCTTCGGGGTTAAGATGCAAACCATAAACTGCAACATCCCTGATTTGAGTCCAGGTGGTGAACCTTTGTTTCATCTCTCTCCCTCATCATCATCAACACAATTCTGTTTATGTACAAATTAAATAAATGAGATATAATGTGTTAATTAGTGAGCTTTAGAGGTGTTGGTGGTTTCCCCTTTGTTCTAATCTTTGTGCTAAGCTAGGCTAACCACAGCCTGACTCCAGCTCTGTACTTAACACACACACAGATGAGATTAATATCTAAACATCTCACTTTCAAAAACAAAGCAAATAGGCCTATTTTCTGAAATGTTGAACTATTCCTTTATTTCAGTTCCATCACATCCTTTGTTAATATGTTCCTCACCTCCATCCTCTCCTCTCCTGGCCAGATGTGTCTCCTTGTGTTATTTTGTGGCCAACATCTGATGACATTTCCCACAGTGCTTAAAAGCATCATAGCATGTTTCTTTGTGTATTCAGGAGCTACAACAGTTTGCATGACCTTCTTTTCTGGTTAAACAGAGGAGCTTTGTAAGGATACATACATGAGTCTAGCACAAATAATGATTTCTTGAAGTGTTTCCAAGGCTGCAGACACGTGTGTGTGAGGCAGCCCATTCCCTCTCCTTTCAGCTCTCACTGCAAGACACAGCTTGCCATTGTCGACTATCAGTGGCAGTTGCTTTTACGACATACTTTGGTTTGCGGGTATTCTGATCATGTACTTTCATGTACTGTAGAAGCACACACATACACACACACACACACACACACACACACACACACACACACACACACACACACACACACACACACACACACACACACACACACACACACACACACACACACACACACACAAGCAAATACAGTGTCATAGACACACACAATCCTTTGTAGTGAGTAAACACAGAACCCCATCATTATTAATTCCACCTGTGAGTGATACCATCCCGATGGAAAATAACATTCCAGTACCATATCCAAATACACAAGATGAGCTTACTATTCAGAAATTTTGAATTTTACTTGCACACTTTGAACATTGAGCTGAGTCCTCTGGGTCTATGTACAGTTCCCCATGCTTGACTAGCAGGAACTTAAACAGCAAGGGATGACAGTGGTCGTTCCCATGGCCACCCTGTGTTACTCTTTCCAATAACAATGGAGGAGGTTGGTGTTTATAGAGAGATTTATGGAGCTGCAGAAAAAGTGTTTTCTTCCTCTGCTGTTTGCTCCTGTCCTTCTCTGTAAAATGTGTCCACCGCTTTAAGATAACAGGAATGTTAGACTACGGATGGGCACAGTGTATGGAAGCCACTCATTTTTAAAGAGGTACAGTGATTTTGTATTGCACTTCCCAAATGTTCTGGGACATGTGCGACAGACAGACTAAAAAATGAAACAGCAAAGACTGACATTACTGTCTAGTATAGGACCAGCTCAAAAAAAGTCTTGTCATGAAACCTATTTGCACGGGATTAGTATCATCTGTGATTTAGAAATTGCCTATAGATATAGAAAAATACCTAACCCCAACCAATTGAGCTGCTTCGTAGGGCGGGTCTTGGCGTGGCCATAGTTTGATTTGTAATTTCGCCACCAGCGGGGCATCGGACTAGTGGGCTGTAGGACCAAAGGGAATTTTTCGGGTTATTGAGTGGTCGGAAAAATGGAGCATCGGAGAAATGGGCGGTCCCCGGCTGGCCATGCTCAGCGAGAGACCACGCTGGAGCAGCTCACGAGGAAGCTGTTCGCTGTCTTGAAGAATTAGGGAAGACCTACACTCACTCAGGCAAGTTAGTCTCATCCTCACATTAAACGCGACACGTAGGGACAAGGAGACGGGGATTAGTGTTACCGGCTGAGTTAACCTTTAGCAGCCGTTTGTTGGTTAATGAGCCCGGTTAGCTTAGCCCCCGGTAACACTTGTTAAACCTTTACTGTTTCAGTCTCCAAACACAGGGGAGACGTTCCCTCTGGGGCCTATAGTCTTTTGGGGCTAACGCCCTTCACTTTACCGGCAGTATTGACAAAAGATGAAGCCACCATGTCTTGAGAAGCTTCTTGTTTTATGTCACTATAATCTCACTTTACATCGTCTTTTTTCTCTCGCTTTCCTCACAGCCACACACGTGCGCCACTCTCACTACTAGTGATGTGCGGATCGATACTAAAGTATCGATATTTACAATCCCAACGTCTCCTGCTCTAGTATCGATTCTCATATAAAAAGATCGATATTTAAACTCAGTAATTAGGAGTGAGTGTTTATGTTATCATAAGTAACTTGTTGTCACCAGAAAAGTCTAATTATATCCGGTTAGGGGACGGAACTACTTCTCCTTCCGCCGGTCAGTTGTGTGTGCACTGCGGCTTTGTGACGGAGCCAGCCGCTGCTGTAGCGCTTCTTTAATTTCCCGCTACGAAGACTGCAGACTGCAGAGTGACTATGGCTGACCGCAAAAGGAGTCAAGTCTGGCTGTATTTTAGCTGTAAAGACAGCAGTGATGCTGAGTGTGATGTGTGTGGAAAGACAGTGAAATACAGTGGTAACACTACAAACCTCGCTAAACATCTGAGGTTAAGTCATAAGAGTGAATATGATGATATAATGAGGAGGAGGTCCAGGGCGAGACAGACTTCAATCAGTGAGTCATTTGGCAGCAGCGGCAGAAGTTATCCAGGTACAGGGAGATGGCGTGATAGTCGCTTTATCACTGACTGTGGGAAAGTTATTCACGTCTTAAGGCTTTAGTTTTTTAATGTTCAAGAGTTCCCTGGAATCCCAGCATTCTTACAACAAGCTAACAGAATGCAGTTTGTTCAAATAGAAAATACTAGTGAAACATGAAGTAAGCTATCCTAATGAAATAAATGCAACAATGAGTAGCTTTCCCGAGATCAGTGCTAAGAGTGTATGTATTTTTTTATTTGTGTGTAATTTTCAACCTGTTTTACTGTACAAGTCTCTGAGATTTTCTTTATAATTAAATAATATGAGAGTAGTTTATTGTCTTGTCATTATGCAGCTATAATTTGGAATTGGTAAGCCTACACTACAGCCTACTTTTTGACTTTACTTTAAACTAGTTGTCACATCACACTACAAATAAAATACGTAAAAAGTATTGGTATCGGTATCGGCAATGCCAGCCTGGGTATTACTTGATATCGGATCGAATAGGAATTAAGTGGTATCGCACATCACTACAGCACTGCTCGCTCTCCTTGTCTCCACACACTCACTGACGTCACTCACTCAACGCACCCGCCATTCTTGAAACATGCTGCTTGCAGTGTTGTCAGGTGGTGTGCCCATTCAAAGTGCTCTCAAGAACAACACATCCAATGGCGAATGTACTGCATTTAAATAGGGCCTTTACAATTTGCCTCTCATTCACACATTCACATATAGGCCTACCAATGGTGGCGGAGCAGCCATGCAGGGGCGCTGACACGTGACATGACATGTGCGTAGGCTCGCTGCTGCTCCTCAGTCAGCGTGCTGTGTGCAACGTGTTTTGCGCATGCGGATCGTTTGTTTAACCCAGATTTTCCACCGGTAGTAACTCTCCATGACAACTACTGTAAGCAAACTCCATCTGCTGATGAAGACCAAGAGATGTAAGCTCTAGGAAAAAGAATCTGGTAAGTGGACGTTGAGTTAGGATTATTCGTCATGTAAATGGTTTGATAGTTATACATGAAATATAATCAATCTTTCTGTGTAAAGTAAAATCCATTGTTTTAAACAAAAGTAGGCCTACATTAAATGAAGCTTAGCATAAATTCAAGCAGGAAGACTTTTCAATTTATTCCCTGTCTCTCTCTCTCTCTCTCTCTCTCTCTCTCTCTATCTATCTACATATCTATCTATCTATCTATCTATCTATCTATCTATCTATCTATCTATCTATCTATCTATCTATCTACCTATCTATCTATCTATCTATCTATCTATCTATCTATCTATCTATCTATCTATCTATCTATCTATCTATCTATCTATCTGTCTGTCTATCTATCTATCTATCTATCTATCTATCTATCTATCTATCTATCTATCTATCTATCTAATCAGTTGCTGTAATGCCCACTTTCTTTTAGACAATCAGAAGTGGCCACAATCTTTTACGAGCCAATCACAGCATGACTCCCCTGTTTTAAACCATCTTCTCTCTCTCCGCTGTCAGCTGTCATTTCAGACGAGAGTACGACCCTCCTCCTCCCCTCCACCTCCGGTCTCCAGCACTCACGGCTCCCTGGGCTGTCTGCTTCTGCTGGCTCCTCAGCTCGGGGCTCTCTCACACCACCACCAGTGTCTAGACTCCATCGGGGGATGTCTTCGGCTCCTACCCCATTCTTAATATATTGTCAAATTAATATATTATATGATTGAGTCTAATCTCCAAATACCTTTCATGTCTTATTACACATGTGAATACATTTTGCATTTCTGCATTTCCTGATTGAAATGAAATTAGCCTGATGAGAGTAATGATTCAGATTTTACTGTCTGATCTTGTCACTAAACAAGCCATAAACTTTAAAAATGTTGAGGACACTAAAGTTTAAGGAAGTCATCTTAAGATCATTATATAACTAGATGTTCAGGGCCAATAATGTAACAATGAAAGAATTCAAAGCTGGAATCATATGACGGAGTGAATCATTTGAGAAAACAAACTAATGTTTTTTTTTTATTATGAGTCAGTGACGTCTGACTCATGTGGAAAAGCTTCTACTTAGAATAAAAAATGAAAAGGGGAAGACAAGGATCGGAAAGATAGAAGGATCTAAGAGATAATTGCTCTATTAATGTCAAGTGAGCAGCATTAAAACAGATTTGTCATGCATTTCACCACAGCTGAAAAATGGTCATGGTATTTTTGAACAGCAAGTTTTAAACAAGCTATGTGAAGTTGAAGGTAGTGCAGTGGGACTGGACCCTTTACATGTCTGGTAGCGGTATATGGTGTTTTTCCATTACATGGTACCTGCTCTACTCGCCTCGACTCTACTCGCCTTTTTTGGTTTTCCATTATGATAAATAGTATCTGGTACTAGCTAACAGGTAATTATTTTACTAGCTGAGGCGATACCAAAGGTGACCCCCATTTTTAGATAGTTTAGTTTTAAAACTAAATGTTTCTTCTGGCAAACAGCCACATGCTGAGAGTCAAAAACAACACACCTTCCATGTTCTGTGTGTGTGTCGCGTTAGGTCACGGCAGTTTCCTGCAGCATCACTATGACGACCAGCCAGGCTCGCCTCACGCATGAGGCGGTACTAAATCTGCGATGGAAAGGAGGACAGGGCACCGCGGCCGAGTCGAGTGGAGCCGAGCCGAGCTGGTATTAGCAGTGGGTAAGTGCCAATAGACTGCTCCATTTTTGAAGGGACTTTTTTTTATTATTATTCTGTGCATAGAAAATCTAAATTGTAAACAAGCTCAAGAGATGGGCACACTTTGTTGACACAAAATATTTAAATGTAATGCTATCCATGTACTAGATCCAAACAGGATTTAAAGGACAAAGGGGTCTTTCGAATGGCCTGCTCCATTCTTCTCCATTGTGCACTGTTATTGCTACAAATAGATTCTAATACTCCGGTCCAAACACTGGGGTTGACTACTGCCTGCCAAAGAGAAGAATACATTCTAGACCAAAGCACATTTTTCTTAAGAGTAGAGAGCTGCAAAGCAAAGGTAAGCTAATGCTATTAGCTACAGTTAATGTGTTGACCTGGCATCAAGTGTACGTTCAAAAGTTGTTTTAGTCATGTGAGAGAAAACTCCGATTGGACAGATAGTCTAGCTAGCTGTCTGGATTTACCCTGCAGAGATCTGAGGAGCAGTTAACCAGAGTCCTCACAAATCTACTGGAAAATTCCAACACAAAGAAAGCTGAAGGAAACAGACATCGGCAAAAAGACGTGCATCCGGCGGAATTTCCTGTGGCAGCGGAACAATCCCGGAAGTGGAACGTCGTGGATATAGACTAGTAAGCTACACACAAAAGCATTGCAGGATAACGGCATCTTATAATAAAACATAATGTTGTCAGACACCTTTAATGACAATCTGAGCCTGTCAGTGGCCCTGAGCTACGATAGCTAGCAGCATAAACGTTGTGTGCCCACTGGCTACCTGAAAATGTTGGGTAGGCCATGGTGAATCAGCAGCAGTTCAATTTCCAAACCAGGGGAAGGCACTCCAGTTTTAACCCCCTGAAGCTAAACTAAACTACTCCAATTACAGTTTTGCGTGTGTGTGTTTGATTCCTCTCTCATAAACTAACTGCCCTGAAACCACATACTGAAAGAGCATAGTGTCTGTAACATTACCAAGTTACTGTTGCCAGGAAATTCAAGTTTGGTCACAGAGCAAGCAGCAACCACCACAGCTAAACGTGTTAGGCCGAGATACCTGTCTGTCAAGCAAACATGCCCTATATTCCTTGAGCCAGAATCTTGTGGTTATTAGAGGAACTGCAGTTTAGAACACATGCACTTAAAGCCCCAGTGTGTAAGAATTTCTCCCATCTAGCGGTTAAATTGTATATGACAACCAACTGAATTTCACTTTGTAGCCCCCCCCCCCATTCCGAGTGCGTTCTAACTCCTACGGTGGCTGAACCCGAAATTAGCGACAACCGTCCGTGAGTGTCCCTTCCAGTGTAATAATAGTTTGACGTTATTTTGGTACCATTTCATTGCTAACATCAGCTATCAGGTTCCCAACCATATGCAAGCTAATGTTAGTAAAGTATCAGTGCTATCGTTATTCTGTATATTGTACCAGATTAATAGTGTACGGCGATGTTTACAGCGTAGGAGAGAAGCAACGGAGGTTTGTGTTTTTAATATATTTCTCTGAGCAGCATGAACAATGTCAATGAAACTGAAATGATCTCTTAGTGTCTCCATCGTTAACACGCAGCTGTTCTAGCTGTAGCTAGTCTGTGTTACAACTCCATGACTGAGTTGTCTGCCAGGGAAATCACGGCACATATGATTACGTTTATGTTACAAGGTAGACAATCCTTTTTCATCATTGACGCGAGGAAAAGTATCCTAGACGTCGTTCTAGCGTTATACACAACCATGCTATAGTTAGCCAAGCAAGTAGACACTATAAAACTTTTACACAAATAGGCAGAATTACCTGTTGAGAAGAAAGCAGCAACTTCAGCGTCCCTTTTAAAATCCTTGCTCCTCAGCTCTTTACATCTTGGAAAAGCCACAACAATATTAACTTTGGTCGCGTTGCTTTGCCTGTCACTAGGGATGGGCATTCGATTAAATTTTCTTCGTCGATCGTCGGGAGAATTAATGATCAATTATCGATTAATCATTAATATTTTTATATTAAAATTCATTATTTATTTAACTTTTTATAAATTAAAAACGCAATGAAAATACAAAAATACAGCATGTTTTTTCCTCGATGAGATCTTAATTACAAGAAGAACAACGTGTGGCAGTTAAACTGGAGGTTTGGCTAAACTTAAAGATATATGCGCGGCGGTGTTTAATTTAGCAGCGGAACCGTTGCTGCGAGCCGGCGTTGTTAAACAGAGACCCTCGTTTGTTCCAAAATAATAAATAAAAATAATCATGTTCAATAATAACTTAACCATAACTAATAAGCCCCCGAGTGGTAAAATGTTTAATTGCTGCTGACACACTGGAAATCATTACATTGCTGCAATCACACTACACAACGCAACCTGCATTAGTTTAATCGATGACAAATTAACGTGATCGACGAAATTCGTAATGATCAATCGTTGATCGTCGATTAATTATGCCCATCCCTACCTGTCACGTTGTCATTTTAATTTCCTCGGCGATTCAGTTACATGTCCTCGATAATAGACGCAACAGGCTTAAGTAATCTTCTCCCCCTCCCTCCCTGGCATTCGTCACAGTCAGTGCCACTGAGTGAAAAGCGTGAAATGCGGAGCAGTATAGCCTGTATGTCCCTTACGGGCTACCGTATTTCAAGATGGCGCATGGGCTATGGAGCGTCTACCCCAGTTCATGTAAGCGCAAATGTAAAATTTCAAGACAATAGGAATACTTGGAGTTGATGGTGGTGGTCAATATTCATAAAAAAGGACAAGTTTGTGAAGGGCAATACAGATTTTGGTAATGAACAACTACAAATGTTACACACTGGGGCTTTAAAGAGGAACTTCACAGATTTTAAACATCAAAGTGTGTTTACAGATGCTAGCGAGTACTATTTTATATGTAAAACAAAAAAGTAGCATAAAACCTTTAGTGTCTCCAGCGGGAGCTATGTGAAGTCTGATTAATGTCCTTGATGATGTCAATAAAGTCAGCATCGGTTGGGGCTGAAGACTACAAATTTGAATTATAAATAATCTGAAGGTGTGGAGTTAGAAAGAAGTGAGTTTACCAGACCTTTCAAGCTTGTCTCATCTCTGCTCGAGGCTAGAGGCTCCATTAGCTCCATTAGCCTCTACTAGCATAACAGACCCACGTCTCCATGACCGGATGACAATTGTCTGAATGTCATGAATTAACAAACAAGCTGATGTTGTGCCCTGAACGTCAGCACTTGTCCTGGCCTGACCTCTGATTTTCAAAACCAAACAGGAACACAATCTCCTAAAGGCCCTTTCCTTCTCACAATCAAACAAGTATGTGATAGTTGCTATTTTTAGATGGCTCTCCTCTTCTCTTTCTCTGTCTCCATAAGCCCTCTGTTACCTCCCTCTCCGTCTCTTTATCCTCTCTCCTCCTCTCCCTTTTTATTTCCCTTCCTTCCCATTTTATCAACAAGCTATCATCAATACCCTGACCATCTTGCCTGACATTCACACCACCCCTACGGACTGAACCAAAGCCAAAAACACTCCACTAAAAAATCACTGCTCCCAGCTGAAACAATGTTACACACAATCTGGCCTGAACACTGAGCTGGGAACATTTCTGGCTCACATGTCCATATATGGACCTGGATGGACCTGTGTGAGAAGAATGGGTTCACTCTTGATTCATTTACATACAATTCATTACTTGGAGTCTTATCGTTCTCAGGCTGTTGGTTAAATGTGTACTTTATAGTGTTGCTGATCTGGTTCTTTTGAGGGCAAAACATTCACAATACCTGATTTGTAAATCATTTGGATGAAGCTGTGATCACAGTTAAATAAGAGGGCAGTTTGACAAGGTATTATTGATTTAAATGAAGGGAGTGTGGAGACAACAGGCGTTTTGGGTGGTGTTGGTGGAAAGTACAGAATATGACAGATTGTTTGTTGGATGTTAATTTCCACAGTCCAAGATCCTGATTATTTTGAATGTCAGGAGACATAGAATGAAGTTCTGGTACAAAAGGGGGGGGGGTATTTATATTTGTATTTTAAGCATTTTGCTGATAAAAAAAATAACTTGGAGCTCCAGTGAGACCAGAAAGCAGCACTGCTTGCTAAATAGGTGGTAGTGGCTTAGTGACTACCTGAAGGCCTACTTGGCTGGTGAGTTAATTAGTAACATGCCCCATTTATGAACTTCATATTTTAATCTGTGATTCACTGAACATTTTTTTACTTGTTATATAGTGGTGGGTTCCAGCTTCAAAAGGTATTTTTGTGATCTCAGATGATTACTGTCTGACTGCAATGATAAAATGTTTGGCAAAACCAACCTTTAAAGCTGTAGAGCGTAGTTTCTGTCCCCTCCATGAGGAATTCTAAGTAATGACAACAAAACTGTTGTCGCATCCACATGATACAAGCCTTCCATGATCACGCACGCGTTAGCTAAGGCTGGCTCTAATATTAACTTTGGTTACATCAGCAAGGATATATAAAATGACTTTACTGTTTGTCACTGACAGTGGCCTACAACTTTCACTTGCCATTAGGAAATGGTATGTGTTGGTGGAACACAAGAGGCATACAACTCCGACGATCGGCACATACCGCTGTGGTGAGCGACATAAACTGCCAGGGAATTGGGTTATGCCACTGTACTCAGAGGTATACCCTTCATGGATCCACTTATGCCGCTGTACCTCTAGCGGGATACCATCAGCAACTTATCGATCTCGGCGCTACTGGTCAACTTGTGTATCTTGGAGAATGGCATGGTGTATGGAGCTAAATCAGGGCCAAATGTTTTGTTAATTTGAAAAAAATATATACAGTTGAAAAACTAAAGCACCAGCTATTGTGAAGCTAACATTAGTTAATGCTAACTTTAGTGTTAGCGATGCTTCATTTCCAGCTTTGTCCAGCTGTCCACCTATTTTCCCTTAATGTGTTTATGACAAAAGAAATGCCATTGCGGGTATAATGTCCAAAACTATCTATTCAAAAAGGCTAATATCTTTCACATATCTTACCTGTGGGCTGGCGCCAGCGGGTTGCCTTGGCGGAGCGGACGGCCATGCTGACTGCCGAGTGAATACTGTAGTGCACAGTGTTGGGAGTAACGGCGTTTAAGTGAAACGGCGTTTAAGTATAACGGCGTTACTAACAGCGTTATTTTTTCAGTAACGGAGTAATCTAATTAATTAGTTTTCCCATCGTTGCAACGCCGTTATCGTTACTGAGAATGTAAAGTGGTGCGTTACCAGAATTTGGTTGAATGAAGCGTGAGGTGTCAGGCTTTGGCTACACATCAGCTGCCTGGAGAGAGCAGGGGGGGGTGATGACACCGTTGCAAATGTGATGATGATTGACTGGGTGGGCGGATGCCCTGCTCACACTGTCTCACTGCACGCTCTGACTACCACTAAACACAAGACAGCGACAATGGCGACGAGCCAGGGAAATTCAAAGGTAGCGTTCTGGAACTGGAAGTACCGCCACTACTTCTCGCTCATTGAAATTAAAAACAAGAATGTTTATGTAACGTGCACGCTATGCCCAGGAAAAAAGACTTTATCGTCTGCCTCAAGCAACTCCAATCTTATGAAGCACCTCACATCAACACATGCTAACACGACACTTGTTGCTGCTGCTAACCCAACCCCATAATAACCTAACCCCATAATAACCCCGAGCCCAAATGCAGCTAGTGTGAGCTCCACTGAAGGAGACAGAGCCACTCTGTTAAAACAAGCAACGCTCCATTTTTTGGGTCAGCAACAGATGACCAAGGCGTTATATATAATAGTTATAGAGCATAAAAAATAACGTCACAGTTACTTTGCTGAGTAACTAATTACTTTTACAATGTGGTAACTGAGTTATTAACTTACTTTTTTTTACTTTTAATTACTTTTTGAATAGTAAGATGACCAACACTGGTGGTGCATACATTCAAAGTCGTACGTGGAAGTGGGAGAAGTCATTGTTCCTGTTGAACTGCACAATCTGGCACAGTGTATTGCTCTTATAGTGTAATTGGTACCACGTGTTGTCCAAAACAGTTTTATAAATGGAACTTTGTCACTGGCATCAGTTTGTTTAGTAAAAATCACATGTATATGGTGGATAGAAAGCATTCAGTCATTGTTCTCACAGTAATACCATTTCCTGAAGGCAACATGACTGAGGAGTCTTGTGCCTTCTTTGTTAGGCTGTCACTCATAATTCCACGCCCCTCTGAGTTGAAGCCATCAGGGCCAAAAGTCTGAAACTGAAAAACAGATCTGAAAATGAAAAAAATGATTTGAAGCCGTAAAAAATTTTTGAATCTGAAAACATGAAATGTGGAACTGAAAACAAATATAAAAGTGAAAAATGAAAATTTATAATTTATTCAAAATAATTCCAGAATTTAATCGAAATTTTATTCAGAAACTGAAAGAAAAATTGGTACACTTATTTTTAGTTCGAATACATGGTTTTATTTTTCAAGTTTTAGACCAAAACTTAAATTTTCAATTTCAAGCTTTAGTTTTTCAACTGTATATATTTTTTTCAAATTAACAAAACATTTGTCCCTGATATAGCTCCATATTATGTGATTGCAGTAATTTAATTGAAATGGGTTAATTTTGCTGTTTTAAATGCTGATATGATTTTAAAGAGTTGCACAACAAGTGCAACCCTGGAATAGGAGCTATTTGCCTATACCAATAACAGACTAAGAAACAACTCGCTCAAACCAGGGAAATATCAAAATGACTGATGTTTTTTAAGCCAATTAAGACTAAGCTGGAGCAGGGACCCTCTAATACATATGGAATAAAATTATGTTGCATATTAAACTACGCCTACAATAATGTAAAGGGCGGCCTAAGGCCTTTATACATACCTTTTTTGCATAGAATACTAAGCTATTAAAATAATATATTTTTGGCATTATTTTATAAATCATCTTTTAATGTTAAACATACACAATTAATCTTTAGGATTAATGTATGTTTGTGGATGGCTACTGACTACTTTACCTATAGGCCAGTAAACATATCCTCAGTGGGGATTTATATTTGCTAATAATATGTTTGATTCATGTTAAGACATTTTAAATTTTTGAAAAAACTTTCAAAAATGAATTGCAGTGACTCTGAGGATCCCCTAGGGGTCCCGGACCCCCTGTTGAAGATCTCTGTTTTAGATGTTAAATAATCAACTATTTCCGTTATTTTCTAAACATATATACTGTACATCTCATGAACATGCTGATCTTTTAATACAACTCCAAATCAGAAAAAGTTGGGACAGTATGAAAAACACAAATAAAAAAATTAAGTAGTGATTTCTAAATGTACTTTGACTTGTATTTCATTGCAGACAATGTGAACACAAAATATTTCATGTTTTGTCTGGTCAACTTAATTTCATTTGTAAATATACATCCTTTCCTGTCATCCAGACCTGCAACACATTCCAAAAAAGGTTGGGATAGGAGCAATTTAGGGCTAGTAATCAGGTAAATTGGTTAAATAATGATGTGATTTGAAACAGGTGATTGTAATTATGATTTGGTACAAAAGCAGCATCCAAGAAAGGTCTAGTCCTTTAGGAGCAAAGATGGGCCGAAGATTGCTAGTTTCACAACAAATACGTGAGAAAATTATTGAAATGTTTAAAAACAATGTTCCTCAAAGAAAGATAGGAAGACATTTGCTTATTTCACCTTCAACAGTGCATAACATAATTAAAAGATTCAAGGAATGAGGAGGAATTTCAGTGCGTAAAGGACAAGGGCGCAAGCCTAAGCTGAACAACCGTGATCTCCGATCCCTCAGGCGGCACTGCATCAAGAATCGTCATTCATCTATAAGCGATATCACCACATGGGCTCAGGACTACTTTGGCAAACCTTTGTCAAGTACCACAATACGTAGTTACATCCACAAATGCCAGTTAAAACTGTACTGTGCCAAAAGGAAGCCCTATGTTAACAGTGTCCAGAAGCGCCGTCGACTTCTCTGGGCTCTGAGGCATCTGGGACGGACCATCACACAGTGGAAACGTGTAATGTGGTCAGATGAATCAGTATTTCAGGTATTTTTTGGGAGAAATGGACGCCGTGTGCTCCAGACTAAAGAAGAAAAGGATCATCCAGACTGTTACCAGCAACAAGTCCAAAAGCCAGGGTCTGTCATGGTATGGGGTTGTATCAGTGCCCTTGGCAAAGGTAACTTGCACTTCTGTAATGGCACCATTAATGCTGAAAAGTACATAGAGATTTTGGAGCACAATATGCTGCCTTCAAGAAGACATCTTTTCCAGGGACGTCCATGCATATTTCAACAAGATAATGCAAAACCACATTCTGCACACATTACAAAGTCCTGGCTGCGGAGGAAGAGGATACGGGTACTTGACTGGCCTGCCTGCAGTCCCGACCTGTCTCCAATAGAGAATGTGTGGCGCATTTTGAAGCGCAAAATGCGACAACGAAGACCACCTTAAGACTTGTTTGCAGCAAGAATGGGACAAAATTGCACCTGAAACACTTCATCACTTGGTGTCTTTTAAGTGTTGTGAAAGTGGTAAATGCTTCACTGTTCCAACTTTTTTTGAAATGTGTTGCAAGAACCAAAATAGGAATTTTGTTTTTTTGAAACAAAAACAATAAAAATCATGAGGAACACATTAAATGATGTGCTGTTGTATTGTCTGCAATGAAATACAAGTCAAAGTACATTTAGAAATCACTACTTTCTTTTTTTATTTGTGTTTTCCATACTGTCCCAACTTTTTCTGATTTGGGCTTGTATATGTTATTGCAAATCTATTTTTAATTATACTTTTTGATCTCAGTTAGAAGATGTGATTTATCAAAGGGGACGGATCTTATCAACTCATACTAAAAGAAAAAGAATCAAATGAGAGGAGAAAAAGGAAAAGTGGTAGGAGTGTAGAGATGGTGCGTAGGGTGGGGCGGGGTGAGGAGGACACGAAATGCAGTGAAATTCTCCTGGTGGGTGGATGAGCAAGGGAGAGGGAGGAACAGGGCTGTGACTGAGGAGGAGGAGGGAGGCAGGAGGAGGTTAGCATGGAGAGCTGGGGATGCCTGTGCTATGAATCAGCTGTCTAAATAAGGTCCCTCCTCTTCATCTCAACACACCCGTACGCTCCCTGTACAAAGTGGATGAACATCTCTCTCATATTTTGCTATATTATTCCACACTCCTCATAGTGATGGAGGATGCTCCTCGGGTAGGTTAGCCACTATTCTCACTACACAGTATGTATTCCTCTCAGCCAACAGTCTTTACTAAAGGTGGCAGTAGCATTATACACACATTCAGGTTCCACCTAAACAAGTTCCTTCCTGAGGCTATTTTGCAGCGGCTCTGTGGCTCCACTTGGTGCTTAGTACCCAAGGGGGTAAGCCTGCCTCCACAGAGCGAAGCCGCTATGGCGCCATTTTGATGCTAACAAAGTACATTTAGAAATCACATCTACGTCATCAAGCTCAGTTTGAGGCTGCGCAGTAACGCTCAGCCATCACTGGAAAAGTGCTTCTAATAGACTTCACTGGTCTCCGTCCAGAGCAACGGGATCTGTTAGTTCATTTCTTTAACTGTCTATGTTAGTTCCGCCCAAGAAAATTGTGATTGGTTTAAAGAAATGCCAATAAACAGGAGCACGTTTTTCTCCCATCCCGGAATGCCGTGTGGACTAGCCAGACCCTCTGGAAGGTCTGGAAAAGCGAGACTAGGGACAGGGGCACAA
Organism: Gymnocephalus cernua; assembly: GCA_023631565.1. NCBI lineage: Eukaryota > Metazoa > Chordata > Actinopteri > Perciformes > Percidae > Gymnocephalus > Gymnocephalus cernua. The sequence goes on along the minus strand of CM042443.1, from coordinate 30,402,696 downwards.
AACAAACGGGCATGTACCTGATCTACACACTAATTATCCCTAGACCCCCACTGTAGCTGGAGCATTAAACAATGCTTCAAATGAACCAAGTCACACAACATGTCATTAGACTGAGTCTAAGGGCAAAAGTGTTTATAGCTGTTCCAAAGTGGCTGTATTCGAATGCGGATTTAAAAGCCTGCCATTATAGAGAAGATGCAATGAACACAGACATGGATGATGGAACACATTTTCAGACTGTCTCTCCTTCTTGGTTCACTAAGACCAAGAACATGGATCACTCCAGTTCTGAGGTCTTTACACTGGCTTCCTGTCTCTCAAAGAATTCATTTCAAATTAAAGCTGCAAGCAGCACTGGACGGGCCCTCGCGCCTCTGTGCGCATCGGGGTTACTGGCGGACGCCGCTCCTTGCGACCGTGCATCTGCGCGGCACTCAGACATTGCAAATCGTCACCAATGAAAAGGGAACTCCCTGCCGAGTTCAGCGATACCTCACACAAGACTCAATGTCGTACAGTTCATTATTTGTGAAAGGGGGCGTGGTCAACTCATAGGGGGCGGGTCAAACCATCACCAAAGAAGAAATAACTCTCTGCTGACTTCAATGATACCTTACACAATAGTGTACCTTAAATGGGTCACCAGTTATGAAAGGGGCGTGGCTTAAGCATAGGAGGCGGGCCAAACGATCACCAATGAAGAAGGAACTTTCTGCTGAGTTCAGTGATACCTCACACAAGGGTCTACCTTAAACAGTTCAAATATTATGAAAAGGGGCGTGGCCTGAGTAAGTGGCCGTGATTAAAGTATAGGGAGCGGCTCAGTATCACATGCAGTCCACACATTATAAGTTTCATGAAAATCGGATGATGACAATGTACACAAAAGTTACAACAACTTCTTCGTTCATCGATGAATGCTCAAAATTGCCGCCAAGCCACGCCCACACCGTACGACCAAAAGTTTTTCTTTTAATAACTTTTCATCTGTAACGTGTTAACATACTACAGACCAAATTTGAAGTCCATCAGATGAAATCTGTAGGAGGAGTTCGTCAAAGTATAGCACCTTGACTTTTAGGCCTACTTCCTGTTGCCACTAGGGGGCGCTATGACTTTGAGCCAATATCGGCCTGCAGTTGTCGTCAGGGTTGGACTCTTATGAATCCTGAAAAACTTTGAGCCAATTGGACAATGTACGCTCGAGTTACACCCACTTCCTGTTTCGATGGCGAAACGCACAAAATGGCCACCTCGCCACGGCCATGCCCTATGACGAAAAGTTTTTCTTTTAACAACTTTTCATCTTTACCGTCTTAAGATGGCACAGACCAAATTTGAAGTTAAAGTACGACGTGGAAATAGCCAAAATCGCACTGATTTCGAACTTTCAATTCAAAATGGCGGACTTCCTGTTGGGTTTAGGGTATGGCTCCAATGACGTTTTCTGTACGTCTTGACAAGCTACATATGTGTACTAAGTTTCGTGAGTCTACGTTAAACGTCCTCAATTCTTTTAACTTTGTAGGGGGCGCTAGCGAGCCATTTTTGCGCGACTATTCCCGAAACCCTTAAAATACGTAATTTTTCACCAGACTTGACGCGACCGCCAAATTTGGTGAGATTTTGAATATGTTAAGCCCCTCAAAAAAGCAATTCATTGCGCGGAAGAAAAATAATAATAATTCCTTCAGTTCCAATAGGGCCTTCGCCGCTGTCGGCGCTCGGGCCCTAATAATTCCTTCAGTTTCAATAGGGCCTTCGCCGCTGTCGGCACTCGGGCCCTAATAATTCCTTCAGTTTCAATCGGGCCTTCGCCGCTGTCGGCGCTTGGGCCCTAGATATTGTTGGTTTATAAACACTTAAACGTACAATATGTAACTTTCTGCCACTAGGGGTCTCTCAACCAAAACAATGGATTGTAAACACGGACTTTTGATGACGTTGGTAAGTTGTGTGGAATTATGGGAGTTGTAGTTTTTAATATTAAACACCTTCGCTGATTAGAATGCATCTGTTCACGGACAAGTTTACCCATTCAAGTTTAGTCACGTTACGTTTAGTAATGTTTATTCATGTCATTCTAATAACATAGCTGATTTTTCCCCAACATAATTAAGTTTTTCTTGATTTGATCTGTAGCTGACCAGTTAGCTAGTGAGCCAGCAAGCTAACATTAGCCAGCAGCTAAAACACAGTGACTATCACAATATATTTCATGTGTCACTGTCACCTTTTGGATGGTTTCAACACCGTGGCGACAGGGTTTGTTGTAACGCTAGCTAGCTACTCAACGAGGCTGAGAGACTGGTGTGGGTGGAGATTGTCGGGGGAATCTCCGGCCGGGACAGCGAGAATGGCTGATGGCCGTTGTCCAGCAGCAGGACATCTCCAAGTTGCCTGGAACGATCTCCCCCTTTAGTTTTCTTTAATCTGAACTATTTGTTTTGGTGCTTGTCGGGTTAATTTAGCTAACTGTAAAGACAGAGGGGTGAGAAATTCGGCAGGGAGGACATTTTCGGCACGAACATCGGTAGCTAGCGCTAATGGAGACGTAGCTTACATTATGGCTGGCCGCTGTTGCGACTCGGATCTGGGTCTGGGTCTGATATGGTCTGTTTCCCGACGCTTCATTAAACTGCCTTAGCGTCATAAGCACCCGGCACCGGAGTTAAGTGCTGTATAGTACTTTATACTGTATGGATTGCTGTAATGGTGGCTGGCTGTTGGCTGGCTATGGGATAACAGTAACTGGCTATTGCTACATGTCCCAGCTGTGTTGTCGATATTGATATGTATCAATAAATAAGATCTCTGCTGTATTACTGTGTTGCAAAGTGGCATGTTATCAATCACAAAATGATGCTCAACCTCATACTCTTACTCATACTCAAACGTATCATCTGGGTGCCGTGTTTTGAAGGAAGTTACGAGTAACTAGAGGGTGAAAGGTTATATGACGCCACTGACAGGCGACTAGGAAGGAAAGGAAACATGCCTTGTCTGAAAATAAAATAACAGATTTCTCTGGGTTTGAAGTTTGGTGGAAACATTTCGGAGAGTGTAACTACACAACTCAAAAAAATATATAACATAGGTATGGTCGTTTTTAGACATTTTAATGCAGAAATGTTACATATTGTACCTTTAATGGATATGGCCAAAATACATTTCTGATCTGCTGCTACATTATCAATCATCCAGACCTCTCAGGTCGTCTGGGACTAGTTTGCTTTCTGTTCCTGAATCAAAATGTAGGCTAATCTTTATTTTGTGAATATTTGTTCTTGTATTCTATCCTGTTTATTCTTTTTTTGTATATTCTGTATGTGTGCTGTGTGTCTGATATTTTGCTGCTGTAACACTGACATTTCCCAATTTGGGATCAATAAAAGTCTATCTAATCTAATTTAATCTAATTTAATCTAATCTAATCTAATCTTTAATGTTTTATGTAAAGTACTTTAAATCAGATGGCAATGATCTATTGTGAATATAAAGAAACTGGATAGTGCAGCTTTAATCAACTAACATTTTCATCCCTCTGCTTTGCTCCCTCTGTTTCTCTCTCTCTCCCACTCTGTGAGGTAGAGTTGTCACATTCCAGGTTGGATCCTCAGTAAGTGTTGTATGCTCTGTTATCTGGCAACACATGGCCTCAGCTGTCAAGAAACTGAACACAGATGTAAGGGAGTAGATCTCTGGCTTACTGGATATTCAGCCTTAAATGAGCCCTCCCCCCCTACACACACACACACACACACACACACCCGCGTACACAAATACACACACACACACACACACACACACAGACACACACACACACACACACACACACACACACACACACACACACACACGCACACACGCACAAGCCCCAGAGGAGTACAGCTGATCATGCTAATAGGGAGACAGTCACTTCCAACAGATGCGCTGACAGATCTGCCGCTGTGTCACAAATCATACAGTAGTCTGTGTTAGTCCAGCGTACCAGTGGCATTATGTGATATTGTTTGCTTCAATGGCATCAATCACAGGTGGTTTTGATTTGTATTAGACTGATATTAGTTTTTGACTTATCATAATGATTTGTGCCACAATGAAATATAATGTAATCCGATTTATAACAATGCCAAAAAAAATCCTATACTGAAAAAAAACTTAATTGAAACCAGGGAGAAACGCTTGCTTGTGTAGAATCAGGTCACTAAATCTTCCTGTAGACTACCAGAAAACATTTATAACTATGTATTAAAATGCATATAAACATATGTACAGTGTTTTTTCACGAGAAAACAAGATGAACAAAGTCATATGTCCCATCAGTCTAAGCCTTGTTAGGACCACACTTGTGAAGGGGGCCCAGGAGGGAGTGGAGGGAAGACTGGTGGGCCAACAGCCGCTAATAAAGCAGAGCTTAAACACCCTATGCTAGACTACAAAGCCCTCGTGCTGTGTCCTCCCTGTGTGAGCTGACCCTATGTGACGATAAACACGATTCAGTAACAGTGTGTTTTTATTATCTGCAGAGCACCAGGGTGGGGCTTTTCCTTGGGACACAAAAAGCACAAGTATAAATCAGGGGTGTCAGAATCTAAACTTATTTCCCACCTGACACAAACTGAAAAGTGAGAAGCATTTGGGGAAAATGTCTGGAAAAAAATAATCTGAAAATAGTATATGCTGCTATGTTACGTGTCACGAAGATATAAAAATAGACTGATATTAGCTCATGAACCCCCAGTGGATAAGATTATTACCAAGGGACCCCTATATGGGAATGTTGATGCTGATTTTTGAAAAGGCAACACTGTAAATAAATGGGAGATCCTGGCAGTGGGAGTGAAAATGTGTTATTCTTGTGTATTCTTTAATAATACCAAATGAATTAAAACCATGTAACCTTAGACTACAGTAATCCCACTTTTGCTGGTGCCCCTGAAGCAACATCAAGGCCTCAGAAGTTCCCCAGACCATTTTGAGAACTAATGCTGTGGCAAAAATGGTGCTTGTATAAGGACGAACATACAGCTATTTATTGCTCCACATTGTACAGAAAGCAGCATCTGCTAATTGCCCAAAATGTAATATAATGCTTCCAGTGTCCCTGAAAGGACATTGGTTGAAGCCCCAAAGAGCTATGGAAAAGATACACTTTGCTCTGCTACTGCCAGGGGCGGACTGGGACAAAAATGTGGCCCTGGCAATTCCGTCCCTTACCGGCCCAATTTCAGAGAAGGACATTATTTGTTTTATAATAGCAAAAATCAGCCTCACGTGAGATTATGGCACTAGCAGCATGAGGCTTTCATAATTAAATAATACACACACTGGAGCACTTCCTAAAACCTTCAAATAAACTACCATGGCACCATCTTAGAATAGAATGGAAATGCTTGCAAATTTAAAACATATTATGACATGCTTTTATTTTGAAAAGTAGAAGCCCAACAGCACCAGATGGTTGGCTCCAGGCTGCAGCCGTACAGTCTTGTATATTTTTGTCAAACTAGTGTGATACGTCACGCATTTTTTTCTTTTTTCCAGCGGCTCAAATCGGCCCAAGAGTGCATCGGCCCTTCTGGTGTTTGGCAGAAACGCCAGATTGGCAGATTGGCAGATTGCATTGCGTTTTGTCTTTTTTCATTGCCGTCTTGTCTTGTTTTATCATGTTTTTATCTAATGTAAGAGGACATTGGGTGTTCTGAAAGGCACTTCTAAATAAAATGTATTATTATTATTATTATTATTATTATTATTTCCATTTATTCTACTTCAACTTGTCTATATATGCCTTGGTAATTGTCATGTTGGCCCTTTTTCTGATGAAGACCGGTAGAATTGAAATGTTGTCTTTTTCAGTCTAATATAGTTTTTTGTAATTATAATTAATTTTTTTCCCGACTCTTACAATTCAAAGGGACATTTTGTACAGTTAATAAAGCAGCGTAACTAGCATAAGCTCAACATATCTGTTGGCCTAGTTTATTTTGTTTGTCTTTCCATGATGTTATTACTACTACTACTACTACTACTACTACTGCTATCCTGCTGACTCTGCTAGTCTGGCCGGTCAAGGCTTTCAAACGTAAACATCAGAGTAAACACAGAGGAAAAGATGAAGATCACTATCAGCTATGACCTATGGCTATGATCCTGAGTACATGGACAGGTAAGACCATCTCTGTGTCCATCTCCATCTCTCCATCAGAGGGGGCTAAAGAGGCAAGCGTGGAGGAATTGAACACCGGCTGTGACCTTTCTGCTGTGCATCCTGCTAGCCAGTGTGCAGGCGTCGGACGGTGGGCTGGGTGGCCTCTGTGCCTGTGTCTGTTTCCAGCTGGATGTTGGGAGCTGTGGTGTCCGTTCCCTGAGACTTGGCTGGATCCTGGCGTGCCGGTGCCATTCAACCAGGTGACTCTTCTTCTGCGTTCCGACCTGACGGCCACGTTCTGCTTCATGATGAATCATGCACAAGATCAAGGAGCTGAAGGGATTACATTTCACTGGAATTGTACCTCATACAATTTCATGATTACTGATTTTCGTTACAAATAAAATTGATAGATTGACTACCAGTATTACTAGTGCTACAGATGTCTTTGTATGTCCACAGTGTTCACAGGGTTGTTGTGGGTGGCTTTGATGCGATTGTTCATGATATAAGTCAACTAGAAATCCTAACAGAAAACGAAAAGATAATGCCACAGTTCTAGGGCTGTTGGAGTCTTTCACTGTCTGCTGCTGCTTTTGAAAGAATCTGCCCTTGACGGGCAACAGAGGAGCACAGAAAATTGAAAACAGAACACATTGTGGTTTGCTTTTTTAATGAAGATGAATCTGACATTATGTCATAGTTGGCAACCATAAACTAAGCCAGTGTTTTGAGTTAGTGAGGGAGCCAGAGATAGGCATTTCAGGGGGAGTTTATCTTGCCACAGGGCCCAGCAGTTGGCTAACACTATCAAAATCCCAACCCGTTGTTTTTCACTCTGTGGTGTTCCAAGTAGATTGTACTGGAAACTTGCAACACTCAGCTTCAAGATACTAATTAAAATGTTGATTTATGATCCTTTCAGGTTGAGAGTCATCAGATTCTTTCAGATGTGATGATGGAGATTAGCATTTTCTTGCTGAAAGCTGTGACCTGGTCATCTGCAGATCATTATGTATAAAAACGTGTGCTAATATGCCAGGACAAGGAAGCCAAATATGTTAGAATAGCATTTACTCATACGCATTCACAGTCAGACAGTCTGGGTTGCTTAAGATGGAGCTCTCATTTGACTTCTGCCCAACTGGAAAAGAGACCGAGAAAAAAAGAGAGAGTGAGGTGGGTCTAAGCCATGATGTCTGAGTCAAGAGTGGAAACTCTGAATGTCTCGCGCCACTGTGCAAAAAGCTGCAAGCTATTACACATCACACAGCAGCCTCAGAGGCTAAAAAAAGAAACAGGGCTCTCCTCAACTCCCCTCAAATAAAAATCGTTCTGTCTGTCTTTTCAAATGAAGCATCTGTCCTTCAGAGCTTTCCTCTCTCCTGTCCCTTCCTCTCTGCTACCACCCCTCAGCCTTAAACAGGACCTTGAGCGTCCTTGTGGTATTTTCCAGCTATGTTTTAAAAAATACAGAGAAAGTGAAATGACTTTCCGAATGGATTCCATATGATTAAGGCTGCCAGCGAGTTTGGCTTGTATTCTTTAGTCCTATATATAGTGTATATATATCTGGAAGCCACCTTTAGTGTATACTGAGTATTGAACCAATGTACAGTAGATTTGGGGTGGGGCAGGGTTAGTACAGAGCAACATCTGGAAGGTTTACAGTCACAGAAATACACCCATGATCAATGCTTCTGTATGTTCAACAACATAATGAATTGTGTCTGTATAGGCTAAAAATAGAATGAATAAGAATAAGAAATGGCTAAAACAAATGTTTGTACTTTGATCAAACAGCCACAAAGAGATTATGTGAAAACAGATGTTATTTGTATTTCGATACTATTTTCTAAAAGGTATGGTAAAGGTATTACATACCAAACTGGAAAATGACTGGAAGTGTTTTCCAATAAATAAGTGTGGGTAATGTATCCAGTAATTGTTACCATAGGTGTGAATGTGTATCAACTTAGACCCATGTTATGTTATATACTACTAATTTGTTTTGCCACATACATTTTGAAGGCAATGTAATTTCTGCCTGGATTATGATCACAGACAACGTTATTCCAGTCAATGAAGTTTTCCTACCGTACAGAAATTACAGGGAGGTGGTTAGGGTGGATGGTTGGCATGCAAGAGTTCAGGTCAGGTTTATACTACAAAAACACTTCAGTTATGGGTAAGGGTATATTTTTCACATAAAGTGTACAAGCATCAAAGCTTAACTTAAATATATTGAATATTCTTGTTTACCTTGGGTGCTTATGTGAGTAAGAGATAAATGATAAAGTCGTAGGCAAAAAAATGAGAGGTAAAAATGACCTTCCTATTTGTTCAATATTATCCGTCTTGGGATAGCATTACTTTCTGAGTGGTATGTTTTTGGTATCGTGGTTTCAGTGATGAGATATAATGCAGTCTATCACTTGAGCACTTGCTAGCAATACTTTGAGGTAACTCTAGCCACTCCCTGAAATCCTCTGCCCCTCAGCAAATTGAGAAACATCTTTGGCAAACACTTTCATGTTCACTATTTGATAATAAACCACCATTACCACCACCATTTTCAGCATTTTTTTTTAAAGAGATGTGGCATTGAGATGACTTTCATTCCCATTCAAGAGCCCAAATGTTTGTTTGGTTTACCCGAGGGCCACACCCATCACTGAACCAATACGGTGCCATATCATTTACATACTCAGCCTTACACCTCAAACAGACAAACCATAACCACAATCACTCTCTCACCTGGTAGATCATGACTTTAAAGTTGCGTCTCTTGAGCAGCTCAGCCTCGTTGCTCTCCAGCTTCTTGATCTGGCCTCCTTGCTTCTCCAGGGTGGCCCGCACAGTCTTGACATTGACGCTCACCTTGCGCACTTTCTCCATCATCTTATTGACGCTGTTGGACGTGGTGCTGTGGCTCTTGGACAGTTTGGTCAGATCGCCCTGAATGCTGGTCACCGAACGCTCCATCTCCTGCTGCCTGGCTTCCAGCCCGCTCTGGGTCTGCTGGATCTGGTCCACCGCCCCAATGATCTTATCAAGCAAAGACAGCACCATGACCCCGTTCACCTGGGAGTCCAGCTTCACTGCATCGTCCTTGTCTTCCGCCGCGTCCCCCTCTGTACCCATGATGGACAGCTCTTTCTTGGCTGCGACAAGGGCATCGTCTTCGTCATCTGAGGGTGGAAGGTTGACCTCATCGTCTGAGATCTCGGTGAGGGTTTGAGGCTCTAGCAGGGCACTTGTGGATTGCAGTGCTTCCATGGCTGCCATGTTAGTGGATTTGTAGTGTTCAGTCAGCTAATAAACCACTGGTTCTTCTTGATGCCTTTTCGACAATTTTCTTTCTCACCTGCTTCTTCTCTTCTCTGGATCTCTGTTCTTTACCTCTCCTACTTCTAAATTGACTTATCTCTCTCCAGCATATATGCACTCTCTGTCTCTGTCTGTATCTCCTGTCTACTTCAAATCCCTGGAATCAGGCCAGCGTGCAGGGGAAGCCAAGCGATGCTGGATGTTACCACATGAGCGTTAGGATGTGAATGCCACACCAGGCAGAGAAACCCTCCAGTCAAGCTACAGCTGGCAGGGTATTTTCTCTCCACCCCCCTCTTTTTCCATTGGACTCTCCCCCTCTCTTTAAACTCCTCCCTATCTCCTCCCTTAATACACACACGCACATATCAGTAAGACTCCAACTCCAGCTGCTAGGTCCAGCCCCTTGATGATTCAATAACACACCCCTTTGGTCTAGCCTTTTCCCATCGGCATGGTTGGAATAGTTAGAGCAGAGCCGCGCTGATCTGCTTGTATACAAGCTCAGGCACAGCAAAAGGAGGAATGTCAGACAGGATCTGTTCCTGTTTCCACTCCTTTCCCCCTTCTATGCAGAGAATGTTCAGTTCATGGAAGGCGTGTCAGATTTATAATGGATAAAAGACACCAGGAAGGGAAAGGACATAAAGAAGCTTCAATTGGCAACAAAATTATCTTTTGATGAATTCTACTGTGTTGCAGTAAAGTTAACATTTGGTATGTCACTTTTGCAAACACAGAGACATATCTAGGTACTTTGCTGCTAGAAGTGAACTAGTACCTTTAGTTTGACAAAAAATAATAACTCAAGGTCCTTACCAGCCTTTTCTGGAGTTTTTGACTGTATCTTCATTAGCGAATGGTGTTGTTCCAGTAGTCATGGAGTTGGCATCATGACAAGCCATTCACTGATGAAGGCCGTGTGATGTGGTTATAAGTTCAGGTTAAAAAAAGTTAGTAAGTAGACCTTGAGTTAAAATTATTTTGTCAAACTACTATTTCCAATGTCAACAAAGAACTTACATGCTAAAGCACCTACTACTTTTAGCTCTGGCTTTGTCATCAAGGAAAAAGTAAATCTTGACTTTGGAAGATTACATAACCAGTGTTGGGCCGAACGTGAACTGAACGTACTGTATTACTGCCTGATGAACGTTACTGTGAACTCGTTCATTCTAGTGTCTGTAAACGGCAGATTTCTATAGAGCCTTCCAGGCGAAAACCCGGCTAAAACACACCGTAAACAGGCCTTAATATGTAGCGGAAAAAACACCCAATCTGGCAACAGCAGCCACCAGTGTCACACCGCCGCATCAAAACAAAAAGCAGCATGGAGGCGACAAAGCAGCAATGAGGCGTCGTATGATCATTTAAACGAGCTTTATGACAAGGTCGTGAGGATGGGAAAAATCTTACATCCACAGCAGACGTGAAACGGCACATTGAACTGAAGCACCTGGCTAGCCTCGGCTATTTTTTTTATTTTAACAGTGCAAGCAAATAAAAAATCAAAAGACAGTCAAGCAACAATTGGGAAATGCTGTCAACTCTATGCTAATGTAAACCCTGGTTGGATAAGAATTCAAAATTGGATATGAAGATGAAATCTGATGCATAAAAATAAGTAATTTGGTCCAAGTCTCAAGCAAGTCTCGAGTTACTTTTTTGTTGGCAAGTCAAGTCAAGTCACAGGTCAAGTCAAGTCAAGTCCTCAGTTAAGGCAAGTCAAGTCAAGTCCTCAGTTAAGGCAAGTCAAGTCAAGTCAAGTCAAGTCAAGTCAAGTCCTCAGTTAAGGCAAGGCAAGTCAAGTCAAGTCAAGTCAAGTCCTCAGTTAAGGCAAGGCAAGTCAAGTCAAGTCAAGGCCTAAACCAAGACACCCAAGATAAAGCACTCTTACCTGTAGTATCCTGTCTTTATGAAGAGAAAATATTAGGTATTAGTAGCCTTTCTAATAAAATTATTGTCTAGTTTGTATATCTCGTACAACAAGTATGACAATGAATTTAATCTGTGGCACAGACGCAGACGTTGTGGTGGTCTGGTCCGATTAATGAGGCTTCTTTTGGGGTCTTTGATGTTACATGTTGCCATAGCAAAGAGTTTGACTGAAAGAGTTTGACTGACAGCCAATCAACCAATCATGACAATCACATACCGGCAGCTTTTTGAGTCGTCCAATTATGATTCACAGTTTGTGCTGCTTCCGCTGCATAGCATACTTAATAGTTAGACAGAAACGTGACAGCATTAAATTATATTATTTTTAACAGCTAACATTCAAACTTGTCATCCGAGTCATCATGCCTCAAGTCAAGTCAAGTCTTGAGTCATTAACTTACAAGTCCAAGTCACAAGTCATCAAAACGGTGACTTGAGTCGACTCGAGTCCAAGTCACCAAGTCTCAAGTCCACATCTCTGCCTCATGGTGATCGGTACCCAGCTCACAGTAACCTTTCTTCAGCTAAATTTACCTGTAAAGATAGCTTAACTTATCTGTCATGTGACCACTAAACTTAACTATCACATGACCAGCCGGCTATCGCGTAATATCCTAGGATATCATATGAATTGTTGTGCATACGCTTTCGTACGATATTATACAAACCTGTTCATGATAATGCGTTGCCACATTAAACTTGCAATTATATTTACCAGCAGTTTGGTTATATTCTGTGGCTGATGGGCCACACGCTGGTTTGATCTCAAGTTTTTCTTCAAAAAGTAGACTTTTAAATTTGTTCTGTAGAACATAATTCACATTGTTCATGGTGACCAGTTACTATCTTTTCTAAAACATATATTATAACTTCTGGCAACCTTGAGCAAATGATGAATACTTGGCAAGTAGCCAATGAAATTGCAGCGTGCCAACAGGCAATCTTCTCCACTAGGCTTTAATTATTGAAGGCTTTGGGCATGCGTAGTTGTGCTAAGCACAATTAAAATGCCATTTTAGAATTATTCTATCCATCCACTGACCTTAAATTGTGTAATAATGATGATATGTTTTATGTCATGCATTAATCAAGAATTATAATAATTTCAAAATAACTCATTACCACTAAAAATCTTTTTTTGCCACAAATTACTACTACTACTACTACTACTAATAATAATAATAATAATTCATAATTAATTCATTAGTCGCCTCTACTCATAGAATGAATACATATTTAGATCTAGCTGCAGGAGCACTGTGCTATCAATCATTATGCAGTCTGTCTTAGCTTAGCGCCGCCCAAGACGATTGTGATCTGTTTACAGTTTTTCTCAATCGATTTGGTACATTTCTCCAAACTCTGGGAACAGCTCTCAAAACAGTTAACACAGTGATCTGTACACTTTGTAATTGTCCTAAACAGATAGTAAATTCTCCTTTATTTCATACAAATTACAAATCAAAATAAGCATAATTTTCTCAAAACACTGTGCATAGAATTCCCTAATGTTATCACAGCAGTTCATACAGCCAACCAAATCTTTAATATATCAGGAAAAACATTTGCAGCTTTTTCATTGGTCTTCACAAAGATCACAAACATTTTTGTACCATTTTCAAAACACAACAAACAAAAGTCTGTGAATTGTAAACTAGTCAGTTGCACACCTTATGTCCTCAATTAACCCCAATTGATATCTGATGAGTTAGTAATCCAGTCAACACAGAAAAAGCCAATTTCCTAATTGTTCACACAGCTGTCTTAATTACAACTACAAAAGGGGAAGAGAAAAACAACAAAGAAGAATAATGAGCAGTGGAAAAGGAAGAAGTGTAAGAGTGAGAGGTGGTGGACAGGGTAGAGGAAGAGGAGATGGACAAAGAGCAAGAAGAGCTGAGGATGTAGGAAGAGGAGAAGAAATAGATAGATTGGAGGGCAATGGTATAGTGGAAAGAGAAAGAGTAGAAAATATAAGAAGAGATGGACAGAGAGGAAGAGGAGGGCAAGGTGTAAGAGGGGGGAGGAGAGGTAGAAGGATAGGGTACACACGTGTTTCAAATGAAATCAGAGCCACACTTATTGACCATGTCATAAATCATGGTCTCTCACTGAGAGAAGCTGGGCAGAGAGTTCAGCCCAATATAAACAGATCCACAGTGGCTGCAATTATCCGCACATTTCAGAGGGAAACCGGTAAGTAACTATATCATTCTACTTCTACAATGAGAGTCCATGTAGTCTTGTTTGACATAGGTCTAGATTGCTGTCTTGGGACCATACAACACAGCAAGGCTCCTACATTTTTTAAACCTCAATGAAATCCTCTTTCCGCAGGGTGATCAGCAAATGGTGCGGAATTTTGTAGTTGTTTGGGACAATGTCCAATTCCACCATTCAGCACTAGTGCAAGAGTGGTTTGAGAATCACCCACATTTCAGGATGGTGTTCCTTCCACCATGTTCTCCTTTCTGAATCCAATTGAGGAATTCTTCTCCTCTTGGAGATGGAAAGTACATGATCGCAACCAAGTAAGTCTTCTTCAAGCGATGGAAGAGGCCTGTGGAGATATTGGGGCACAAGCATGTCAAGGATGGATACAGCATTCAAGGCGTTTTTTCCCACGATGCATGACTGAAAATATTTGATGTGATGTTGATGAAATTCTCTGGCCAGATGTAATTGAGAGGCATGATCAATAAATTAATTGATTCAATGAATGCAGTACATTTTTTATTTTATTTTTAATTTACCTATGTACTCATTTGCATAATATTTTTTTGTGGGGTGACAACTCATTGTTATACACCTGAACTCCTCATTAAAGAACTTAATGAAAAACATGTATTTTCATTTATGTCTTTGTGTATCTTCATCTGAATTTGTTATCAAATCAACAGAGAACACACTTGTAGTTTTGATGTTAATATAGAATTTTGATAAATGCATTACTAGAATAAAATGCTGTGTTTCATTGTGCAGTGAATACTTAACTGTTTCGCCAACATAAGAGTGTGTTTAGTTTGCTGTGTTACTGTTTTGAGAGCTGTTACCTGAGTTTGGAGAAATGTACCAAATCAATTGAGAAAAACTGTAAAGAAATGCAAACAAGCCAGAGCATTTTTCCCCTGTCCCAGAATGATAAGTTGGCGTAGTCAGCTCATTCTCCAGCATTGACATAGCGCTGTGGAATCGTTATGTAGACTGACAAATTAATACATAACGGTTTTAAAAAAACAAAACAGGCTTAAACTGTTTGTATTAGTGGCCATAAAAGAAGCCAATACAACTACACCAATACCACACCAATACAATTACCAGATAGTGAGCATGTACAGTACTCTAGTCAAAAACCAATGGGGGTGAGATCATGGTAATTCAGAGTAAAAAAAAGTCTGAGACAACTCCACCTTAAGGAGAGTAGAGACTGCAGCCCTAACTAGAAGCATGCTTTATTTGTGTATTGAAAGTAGAGGAGACTTGTTTTATTGGTAGTGGTGGACTGATCTTTACACAGCTGCTCGAATATGTCTTTATGCATTCTAAGCAATACGGAAAAAAAAGATTCACCATAACTGCCTGACTAAGCCGTTGGACACCTCATCCACTTAGCCACTGAGCAATGGCATTGATTCAAAATGGACAGTCAGTTGCAAGTGGATAGTAAAAAGTGATTGTTTGCCTCAATTAAGTTATCAGCACTGCCTTTTTAGTTATCAGTAGTATCAAAGGTCAAGGTCCAACACCAGCAGGAGAGAAATATTTTTGGGAAAAGATTTTAAAGAGTCAATCTCTTATTTGAAATCCATGGAAAGCCATTTTCTAAAGAGCCACCTACCAGTCATTACCTTGATATTTTACTCTAGATATGCATCTAAGTGGCATGTTTTGCTCACTTCTGCAACAGCAAGCAAACACTTGGAAAAAACATTCTAATACGTACAAATTATGAAAACCACATGGCAACCCAGAGTGAGGCAGAAAGCTATAAAAGCTGTTTCTCATAGAAGTCTGCCCCAGTAATTTATGTACATTATGGGAGTTCCATGCTTCCAAAATTGCTCGCTGGCAGCCAGCCAGTGTCCTGGTTTAAACCCTGCACCACGTGGAACTGAGAGGGGGTGAAACTCTGCTGTGGCTGTTTGTAAGAGGAAAAATTCGATAGGATCTTGTTTGTACTGACTCAACGCTTGACCAGTTGTGGACTATTCCACCACATCTGGTACACCTTATTCTCAGAACGCTTAGTGGTTTGGGTAGCACTTTATTTTAGGTGGTACTAATAAGAAATTAGGTGTCATAAGCATCCCACAGGCACAAGTTAGTACATGATAATCATCTAATCAGAGCTTGGTATAGTACAGACTGTAAAAAAAAATTAACGGGATAAATCTCCACAACAGGGCTGATTATTGGCAGAAAATAAAGGCTGCCATTATCAATATTTTTATAATAACAATAGATCAAATGACGATATGTGATGTGAAAGGTGTCATTATTAGTGATGAACCCACAAAAACAGTTGCCGTAGTTCTGTCTTTTTGTATTCTGGGCCACAACTTTACTGTTTTGATTCAGTCTCAGCACTCTCATAGCCTTGTTTTTTCCTTGTTTCTTATGATAGGTTGTGTTCAGATCGACATAGCCTCATATAAAAAATTTATTTCCCCATTTTCCTCAATACATAATCATCCAGCTGGATCAAATACATGCAAACCCATTCCTGGTACATTGTCTGGTTTGGATCAACCACCAAACAGTACAGGAATGAACTACAGGAGACAGCCTACTGCACAAAAATCATTGGTGCCAACCTTTCCATTCAGGAGTTATACATCTCTAGAGGCAAGAAATAGGCAGGTAACATAACTGCTGACCCGTTACACCCTGAAGACAACCTGCTTCAACTTCTCCCTTCAAGTACAGTAGGCCAGTGATCTTCAACAGGAGGCCTGGGGCCCCTAGGGGGTCCTCAGAGTTATTGAAGGGGGGCCTCCAAATTATTGTTAATTTAAAAAAAATGTAAATGTCTTAACATAAATACAACATATTATTAGCAAATATAAATCAGCCTATTATTAGCCTATAGGTAAGGAAATCTCTAAGGTAGCCATCCGCAGATGCAGTTTATCCTGAGGATTTACTGTGCTGTATTTTTAACATTAAAACATGATTTATGAAATTCTATGTACTAAAAAGGAATGTGTAAAGGCTTTAGGTTTCCCACACGATATTGTAGGCCCAGTTTTATATGCAACTTAATGTAGTAGGTGGTCCCTGCTCCGTCTCTCTCTCAGTTAAGGTGTCCTTGGCTTAAAAAACGTTGAAGACCCCTGCAGTAGGCAATACAGAACACTGTAGGCCTACTCCAAAATAACCAGACACAAACACATGTTCTTCCAGTAGGCCATCACTCTGATGTCTGGAATTATACAACCCCAAATCAGAAAAAGTTTGGACAGTATGGAAAACACAAATAAAAAAAGAAAGTAGTGATTTCTAAAAGTACTTTGACTTATATTTCATTGCAGACAATACAACAGCACATAATTTAATGTGTTCCTCATGATTTTTATTGTTTTTGTTTCAAAAAAACAAAATTCCTATTTTGGTTCTTGCCACTTTGTAATGTTGCCATTCCTTTTCACAACACTTAAAAGACGTTTAGGGACTGAAGACACCAAGTGATGAAGTGTTTCAGGTGTAATTTTGTCCCATTCTTGCTGCAAACAAGTCTTAAGGTGGGCAACAGTACGGGGTCTTCGTTGTCGCATTTTGCGCTTCAAAATGCGCCACACATTCTCTATTGGAGACAGGTCGGGACTGCAGGCAGGCCAGTCAAGTACCCGTATCCTCTTCCTCTGCAGCCAGGACTTTGTAATGTGTGCAGAATGTGGTTTTGCATTATCTTGTTGAAATATGCATGGATGTCCCTGGAAAAGATGTCTTCTTGAAGGCAGCATATTGTGCTCCAAAATCTCTATGTACTTTTCAGCATTAATGGTGCCATCACAGAAGTGCAAGTTACCTTTGCCAAGGGCACTGACACAACCCCATACCATGACAGACCCTGGCTTTTTGGACTGTAACTACGTATTGTGGTACTTGACAAAGGTTTGCCAAAGTAGTCCTGAGCCCATGTGGTGATATCGCTTATAGATGAATGACGATTCTTGATGCAGTGCCGCCTGAGGGATCGGAGATCACGCATGTTCAGCTTAGGCTTGCGCCCTTGTCCTTTACGCACTGAAATTCCTCCACATTCCTTGAATCTTTGAATTATGTTATGCACTGTTGAAGGTGAAATAAGCAAATGTCTTCCTATTTTTCTTTGAGGAACATTGTTTTTAAACATTTCAATAATTTTCTCACGTATTTGTTGGCAAACTGGCGATCCTCGGCCCATCTTTGCACCTAAAGGACTAGACCTTTCTTGGATGCTGCTTTTGTACCAAATCATAATTACAATCACCTGTTGACATCACCTGTTTCAAATCACATCATTATTTAACCAATTTACCTGATTACTAACCCTTAATTGCTCATGTCCCAAGCTTTTTTGGAATGTGTTGCAGGTCTGAATGACAGGAAAGGATGTATATTTACAAATGAAATTAAGTTGACCAGACAAAACATGAAATATTTTGTGTTCACATTGTCTGCAATGAAATACAAGTCAAAGTACATTTAGAAATCACTACTTTCTTTTTTTATTTGTGTTTTTCATACTGTCCCAACTTTTTCTGATTTGAGGTTGTATATTTAGAGTTCAACTACATACTTTTGTACAAATATAAAATATAAAAATATAAATCCAAATATCAATGTAAGCATCCTGTGTGTACTGTGTACACTGTCATATCAACCTAACTGGTGTTTATAGAGCAACCTGTAACATGAATTATTCCATATTAACATTAATCTTCTAATCTTTTGGGGTGGCAGTAGCTCAGTCTGTAGGAAGTTGGGTTAGAAACTGGAGTGTTGTGGGTTCAAGTCGCTGTATGGACTAAAATACAGAGTGTGGACTAATATCTGGAGAGGTGCCTGGGACAGCAAGATATGAAGCAGGTATTCATTTAAAACAACCTTCCTTTGTGCTCTATAGTTTATTTTATTTATAGCCTAGCCCATTATCACAGAGTTACCTCAAGGGGCTTTATGCTCTGTCCAGCATATGACACCCTCTGTCCTTAGACCCAAGTTTCGATTATTGATAAAATCCTCCCAAAAACACTTTAACAGGGAAAAATTGAACAAACCTTAGGAAGATCAATTAAAAATGATTTAAGTCTAATAAATCATTTTGATGTTTGAATGTGTTCAGTGTGGATGCATGCGACAGTAAAGTCAATATGTCATTGATAGCAATTGTTTTATCTAATTTTAGGGTGACCTTTTACCACCAGTCCAGGGACCGCGGATGTAAAATAGCCTCCAGGCTAATTCTGGCACATTTTTACTTTTATGTATAATTAGTGTGCATTGTCCCTGATAAATAAACCTGAAATAAATAAAAATAAACAATCCTTAAAGTCCTGGATCAAACCTGTCAAATTGACGAAATGTTTAAAGCAAGTTTCCGATTATATTTTCAAAATAAAAGGACAATGCCAATTATTCTATAATCATGATTTTGAGCAACATAATGCACTACAGCGAGTGCTTACTAATATACAGTATTTGAAATTCGTTTCCATGATTATTATTTTTGGGTCACATCCAAAAAGTAAATGCCTGTCAAGTAAATACACCATGCTTTTATTTTGGAATGATCTATTTTGGGGTATATTTCCGGCCGACTGTATGTAACTTGATGCACCGCCCTGGTCCTCAGCATCCATCATCTAGGGGAGAGCTGACCCGCTGCATTTTACACAGGTGAGTAGCCTAAATGGTTATTTTGAGAGTCTTTAATGTGAAATGAGTCATTTATGTGTTTCAGACGTAATGTCAGTAAGGGAATTATGAACTATAATTCGACGATTCATGATAGTTGGCTGTGATAACGGTGATGATGGACACCTGCGTTTTTCGTATCGTAATATTCTTACGTGATAAAATGTAGGCCTATGTTGTCCGTTTTAATGTATTCGCCTACTACAGCGTCCAAAAGTTATACTTCAGCAGCTTGTAAATGAATGAACCTAAATCACATTCTATTAGGCTAATGGGCTTGTGTAGCCTATAATAGTAGCTATGTGTTGTTATATGTCACGAATATGGTCTTATTTCGTGTGAGAGGAGGTGACCGTAGGGCTGACTCCAGCAGCAGCATCATGGCGTCCTTGAGCAGTGAAGGGCAGAGCTGCAGCAGGAGATGCTGCGACATCAGCGATGCTCGGCTCCGCATGCTAGCTTGGGCTCACGAGAAGCTCGATTTTATAACGCAGAACTGTTTTTGTAATAATATGAATGGCTTGCCATTTAGCAGCGTCATATTTAGGCTAGTCACTGCGTTGTGTATGAGTTGTTATTATAAAGGCTTGTCCATCCTTGGCCATAAGCGCCATCCCTTCCGTATTTAGCTAAGCATCTAATAAACCTAGGCTACTGTAGCCTATATGAGTAATGTGTAGATATATCGGACTGCTATAATGAAAGCGGTAGGCCTACTGATCCTCTATATCAGTTGCCAGTCTATAAATATATTTTAATCGTACTGCAGTGGTGTAGTCTATGTATTGTAGTGGGTATACTGTACTGTATAATATATTGGCCTATATACTATATATGGGCCATTTTGGGGGGGTGTGGGTGTCCTCCCCCAGGGTTATTTTGAGCGTCAAAGACTTCATTTCCTGCATTTGGATACAAGTTTGAGCACCAATTTACAGTGGAAATACCTTTATTTAGCCTATGTGAAGAAGAAAAACACAGATGACAATTCAAAATATATCAGCAATATAACGGAAAGTATGTTGTTGCGTGTCATTGTGCATTTTTAAGTGGGTATATGGAAATCCTGGAGCTTTCTTCGAGGGTATACCTGTGTATCACGTAGACTACACCACTGTCATACTGGGTTGTTTCATATGTTCAATAGTTGTAGTTTATTTTATCTGACCAGTGTTAGCTTATTATAGTGTTTAATGTGTCTGGTTTAATTGATGTCAATTTATTTTCTTACAGGAGCTTCATTTTGGCATCTTTGACATCTTTATCAGGTAATTTAAAAAAAAAAGTGAAGGTCTGCTGCGCTGGAGCAGTTGTCTGTAGCTGAAATAGTTAGCCGATCAATTGATTTCTCAATTTTAAAGAAAATAAATCTGCAACTATTTGGGTAATCAATCATCAAATCATTTCAGTTATTTTTCAAGCAAAGATTCCAAAAATTCATGACATTTTAAGACGTGACCTTCGACTCATTGTTTTCTGGTATTTTATAAAACGAGTAATCCATTAATCAAGGAAATAATCGGCAGATTAATTGATTATGAAAATAATTGTTAGTTGCAGCTCTACAATTGCTTACTTTGTCGTGTTTGTAATCCTGCCTTGATTACAATACAACACAATGTATATACTGGTAGTATAGTAGCGTAGTATAATAGTATAGTAGGCCTATATTATAGTATGTTGTTCTGCTCACCCTCAGTGCTCTGTTGCGTCAGACTGTACTGCACAGTATAGTATAGTATAGTATAGTATGGTATAGTATAGTATCTGTTGTGCTTTTCTGCAGACACTAGATTAGATTCAACTTTATTGCCATTGTGCAGAGTATAAGTACAAAGACAACGACATGAAGTACAGTACAGTACTGTATATTGTTGTAATTTGTATTAAATAATAAGGAAAAGACAGGTTTCGTATGTGTTCTTCAACATGACCTTTTCCCTGTGTAAAAAAATGTATGAATATACAGTATTTAAAAAATATTTAAAACTAATGATTTTATGTATCTTCCTGTCCTAGGTGCATTGTTTCTTTGTTCTAGCTGTGGTGCAGTGTGGTTCTCATCATGGGGGAACTGTTCAGGAGCGAGGAGATGACCCTGGCACAGCTCTTTCTCCAGTCAGAGGCAGCCTACTGCTGTGTCAGTGAGCTGGGAGAACTGGGCATGGTCCAGTTTAGGGATGTGAGTATGAATGTGCCAATGCTATGCCATTTCTTGGTGGTAGAGCTCCTCTGAAGGCAGAAATAATCTCATTAATTAAACTAGAAACCATCTTGCGGTGAGAAGCCTGCATTGAGCCTGGGGAAGCTCACCTGGTAGAGCATGCATCCCTATGTAGAGTTTACTCCTCGACGCAGCGGGTTCGACTCCGACCTGCGTCCATTTGCTGCATGTCATTCCCCCCTCTCTCTCCCCTTTCATGTCTTCATCTGTCCTGTGAAATTCAGCCTAAAATGCCCCAAAAAATAATCTTAAAAAAAAAGGATGTCAGGGGAGTGGGGGGTCGTCTTTCCTGTTTTTTACCCCACTACTACTGGTGCCCTTGCTTGGACCACACCCATCTTGGAATTCGGCCTTCATTTTGATCTTAAGTACACACCTGTAAAGTTCATACATGAAAATCACTCACCTTTTGGCGAAATTGGTATTGGCCTTGAATTTGGTATACAAAGTCTTGGATTTTGTTACAAAGGTCGTATATTGTTTTGCCTTTCCTAGGATTAAGTTCATACCGTAACAAAACTAACTGTTCTAATGTAGGCTAATTAAAAACTGACCGTCGCTGGATGCACCGGAGGACCGAGACACAAAGTAAACACGCCTCTCTGACCGGTACCGGGGGATAGCAGTTAAACTGAGCGGAGGATGTGCGGAATCACTGATCATTTAAATAAAATGTTTAATTCAATTCAAGTACACTACTTGTACATACTTATATTCCATTGTCCCCTCATACTTCTGTCGGAATGGGTACGAAGTTGGCACTGAATTTCATTTGAAGTGGTATTAAAAATGTCTTAAAAAGCCTTGAATTGAAGTTGGAGGATCCTGGGGGTACCCTGTATATTGTTTGTGTTTCTTTTGTTAAAAGTGACTTGTTCATTGTAGCCTAGGCTGTACAAACCATCACGAAAAAGAATTATAGGACTCGTATAGCAGGCCAATTTTGGAACAATATTATAGTAATCTTATGGAAATAGGCTCCTATTAGTATTTTGGGACATAGTATAAAAGTATTACAGTATTTTGGAGACTGTTATAAGACTGTAGGCTACTGTAGAACATTGTGGAGGACCCTCCACAATGTTAAGGTTATTATAGGGATCATAAGTAACCTGGGCTATGACTAATGACTGTGTCCTAGGACCAGTGAAGTAATTGGTAAGCATGTGAACTAAACGACTATACTGATGCCCAACCAGCCAAAATGACATCAAAGACAGCGGTAATGGCAATTTTTTTCCGGGTGCATGTCGCCGCGTTCATGAACCAGAACTTCGACAATAAATGACAAAAATGTTAAGGTTGGCAGGTCTGCATCAGATTGATGCTTTAAAATATTTAATATTTAAAATGTTCTTTTGGGGGAGCATGCCCCCGGACCCTGCTAGAGGGGTAATATCCTTCTCACCTTTTTCACCCCTGACCCGTTTTCATGCCTGAAAGTTTGTTGAATGCATCTTGCACAGCTCTGATGCTACCTCTGTGACCAAACTTGACAGACAGACATACTGTATTAACTCAAAACCACCTCTGTGGTAGTTCCCTCTACAGTTGGTGTCTCCAGGACAACATTTTGCCATAATGACACACACACACACACACACACACACACACACACACACACACACACACACACACACACACACACACACACACACACACACACACATACACACACACACACACACACACACACACACACACACATACACACACACACACACACACACTCACAGACACACACACACACACACACACACACACACACACACACACACACATACACACACACACACACACACACACACACACACACACATACACACACACACACACACACACTCACAGACAAATCATTTCTCCCTCTTTTTGTCCACCCACAGCTGAATCCAGACGTAAATGTGTTCCAGCGCAAATTTGTGAATGAAGTGAGGAGATGTGAGGAGATGGACAGGAAACTGAGTAAGTAATGAGACAAACTCACAGAGTAGTTCCTACCAACTGAATGATTCAGTCCAGCTTCAGTTTACTGCTCCTGTCAGATTACAGTAAAACCACATGGAAGGGATTTGGATATACTTGTTTTTACGTATGTATTAAGTGAGCTTTACCACTCCCAGGCCTAAGAAACCTGTAATAAACCTGTAACACTTTTCAAAATGACAGCGGTGTCAATGAGAGAATTCTGAAGTTTTTCTTCATCTCATCTGGAAAAATATAAAGAACTTGGTTTTACACTGGTAAGGTATTGCATCATTGATTCTTTTTGCTGAACAGGGTTTGTGGAGAAGGAGATCAAGAAAGCTAATATCCCAACTGTTGACACTGGAGAAAATCCAGAGGTCCCTTTTCCCAGGGACATGATCGACCTAGAGGTAATCAGTCATCAATCATTATCACTCATCAAATCATAAATCATTATTATATTGATAGATGAATTGATACATGCATTTTTATCAAAAGTCAGAAGAGGGGATCCCTGATGATAAATATATTTATATGACTTTGAGTTTACCTATGTATACTGATGACTTGGTAGAAAGGTAAAACACTTTTGCATGGTCGATATTCCACAAACACCCCACTCAGAATAACTCAGAGCATGACAAGGCAGGCCAAATTCTCCTCTTGTGGCTCTGTGTTGTAAAGTCTGAACTTCCTCTTCTGAGGTATTGCTTATATGACCCTTGTCAGGGCTTTAAAAGAGAATAGCCAAGGAAAGGTGTTAGGCATAGTGTCCAGAGTAGGGTTTCATTTTTAAAATAACTCGTGGTTTTGATTTAAGAGGATCAAAATCCAAATCCAAATGTATTTATAAAGCACATCTAAAAACAACAACAGTTGACCAAAATGCTGTACTTTGCTGCATGTCATTCCCCCTCTCTCACCCCCTTCAAGTCTAAGCTGTCCTGTCAATAAATAAATAATTATTATAATAATAATATTCTCAAATATTTTACAACACACTTATGTATGTATGTATGTATGTATGTATGTATGTATGTATGTATGTATGTATGTATGTATGTATGTATGTATGTATGTATGTATGTATGTATGTATGTATGTATGTACTGTCTGTAGTAAGTGTAACACTGAATAAAAAGGCCTAAGTCATTATGATGAATGGAGAAGAAGTGTTTTACACTGGGCACATCAGTGTTCAGCTGGTTCTTATACATGTCTATTCATATGATGGTCTGTGTGTCATTTGAAAACAAAATACCATTTTGAGAAGAAATAACATTTTTTTTCATTTTGCAGGAGAATTGAGGGGTTTTTCCCATTGTGTGTGTGTTTTTAGATTTGTGTGTAGAGTTCTGAGAGCATGAGGCATGCTTTCAGAAAATGTGTGTAAATAATCGAGAAAAACTGTAAAAGCCTGGGAATAAAGATGGGATTTAAAAACAGGCAGGGTAGGGGCCAGTCTAACATGTAGGAATAATTCAAGAATGACAGCTGACAAATGAGATAGAAATTCAAAGCTCAAATTGTATGGATTGTTATGTACTCCACCGAATTAGCTTTACTGGCCAAGTATGTGTACACACACTGTACACAGTGCACACACACTTCCAGTTGAAATACAAGTCAAGTGCTTATGTAAACTGTAAATAAATATGTAGTAGTCCAAATTAAATAAATATTGAATGGATATACATGAAGTGGTGGTTATGTACAGTATATGCATGTACACATATATATGCATTATATACAATGTGCAGGATTTATATTTGACAGTGATGATGTGTACATGTTACAGCACAATGCGCATTTGGGATTTATTCTGTTGATTGTGACTGGCAGGCCACCTTTGAGAAGCTGGAGAACGAACTGAAGGAAATCAACACCAATCAGGAAGCCCTGAAGAAGAACTTCCTGGAGCTGACGGAGCTCAAACACATCCTCCATCGAACACAGCAGTTCTTTGATGAGGTTTGCTTATTTCACCCTCTGAGACGCACAATTGATGTGCTTGCATATATAAAGTAACCAAGGTCTTCCTAATGTCTTTGATAGATGGAGGATCCCAACCTGCTGGAGGAGTCATCAGCTCTGATGGAGGGCAGTGAGGGGGGCCGCGGGGCCCCGCTCAGACTGGGGTAAAGCATATTCTCTAATACACATTCTCAAGCTGTCTTGGCAAATATTGCCAATAGTCATATGAATTTCAAATGACACATTCACATAAAAACATACTGTATTTTGATGGTCAGTAGGACGTCCTCAACTAAAGATTTTTGTTTACTAAATACTTAGTGATTTATTTAGAACACATCTGTCATCGGGTTATGCAGTAATGCAGTGTTACTTGGATTAGTAACTGTAATATAATTACGGTTTTGGAAATTGTAATCCCTTACACTACTCGTTACTGTGGAAAGTATTAATATTACAGTAATATATTGCTAAGTAATTTGTTACTGCCCAACACTGGTCACCATTGTGCATGTTTGGCCTTGTACATGATAAAAACAAACTTAAGATAGAATTGTGCCTCTATGATGTGTCAAACATTATTTGGAACTTGTATGTTTTGTCTGTGCAGGTTTGTGGCTGGAGTTATCAGCAGAGAGAGGATTCCAACCTTTGAGAGGATGCTGTGGAGAGTGTGTCGCGGTAACGTCTTCTTAAGGAAGGCAGAGATTGAGGACCCTCTGGAGGACCCCGCCACGGTCAGCACACATGACATACAATCATAGAGACTAGTAAAGTAACATATTAAGAAGAAAAAGTAAAAAGAAGCAAGCAAAAATCAGTCCTACCTATTCATAACATGATAATTGACATTTTGACATATTACAAACACATACACGACTCATGTGTGAGTTGTGTAAGTGAGTGTAGGTTTCTAAAAACTTCTTCTCTTCCCAACAGGGAGACCAAGTCCACAAATCAGTGTTCATTATCTTCTTCCAAGGTGACCAGCTGAAGAACAGGGTGAAGAAGATCTGTGAGGGGTGGGTGTTACAGAGGAAGATGCCTAAAATAAAATACTTTCAAACAGAATAGAAAATAGGCAGGACTATATTGGTCTACAACTACAGACCCATAAGAATGCTGTTTATCCAGACTAGCAAACAAGATAGACCATAGAAAGTAAGAGACAAGAATGGTCTGCAACTCTAACGGGGCACATTGATTTTACACACGGTTATCTTGGCTTGGGCTTAGAGACTACATATTTATAATGTCTGTTACAAACTAAGTGTTTACCAGGCAGAAAAGCTCTAGCAGTGCTATTGGTTGGTTATGAGAAATAAAGGATTGAGTGTATTTGGAACTTCGTCATGTCAAATAAAATTAGATATATTTCAGCCTCTGCTGCTTTGGTTTTGACCCTTTTGTTATTAAGGATATTTTTCACACATTCTGCCTGGTGAGCTATTTTTTTTATCTGTCACTTGCAAGTCCCCAACTTTGTTGAACTGGAGTACCTTTTTCAACTCCACCATGCAAGAATTGCACCCTTTCATGTGTGCATCATGAATAAACAGAGTAAGAAAGAAGGAGTAAGAAAGAAGGAAACATGATGGAAACATGGACAAAGTACAGTACAGTATGTGTTAGATGCTGTGAGCTGACTCTGTTGGTTTTTCCAGGTTCCGTGCCTCACTCTACCCGTGTCCAGAGACCCCACAGGAGAGGAAGGAAATGCTGGCTGGAGTCAACAGCCGCATCGACGACCTCCAGATGGTACGTTTGTCACTATAATGGAGATTTACCTCCCATCACACATTACACAAACCAAAAAAGGTTGTCAAAAATGTAAAAGTAAGAGTCAGTTTTCATAGAGGTGGTTGACCTTGGAGTAAAGTCTGCTTATTGTTTAAGCCAAACAACCATTAGTAGTGCTGTTCTTTTTTTAATTAATTCATTCATTATTTCAAAGGGTCTTTGTACTCTTTGTTAAACTACTGCTCACTAAACAACATGAAATTAATCAGAAACTTTGCATAACAGGATGTTTGTGTTCAGGCTGTTGCTCAGCTTTCCTTTAAAAATGGATTTCCAATCAAATTACAAAAGCTCTCATAGTGTAGACGGGTGTTTTCTTGTGCATTAGTTCTTATCTGTGAAAGACCTATGTCCTGTCTCATAGTGTTGTGGTTTCCTAAGATTTGCCCTTATTAAGTCTGGAAAAAAGCCTGGTTCTGCCTGAAGGGTCTGCTGTAGGCTCAGCCTGCCAACCAAATGCAATGTATTACAGAGCATTTTACTCAGGTTTACATAGACCATCTAATTCTGTGCATAAATAGTACCTGGGTCTTCAAGTCAGAACAGTAAAATCAATCAATTTCTACCATTTGTCAACATGTTTACATCACAAATACTACACATTCCAGGGGGCTGTTTCACAAAAGTAGAATATAAAAATCCAGGATAACCAATAAAGCGAGACTTGACCTAGTCTAATCTGTGCAGCCTGGCTCGATGCGTTTCACGACGGCCAAGCCAGGCTGGAGTAATTTGGATAGATGCACGTTCACAGCTTTCCTTAACAGACCGCGAGGTCGATCGCAGATGTACTGATGCTACAATGGAGAATACACATTGTTCATACTTTATACAGAGTGAGCAGCAGCTTCTTGTAGAAGTATGATAACGTCAAACACATTATTTGTATAAAAAAAAAGAAACAAGGGCGCTGTAATGAAACAACGAGAGAAAGCGAGACAGACGATCGCGGACCGACTGAATGCGTAAGCAGCCTAAATATATTCATTAACCACTGCTCTGAACTGAAACCGTCATAATCATACCATTCAAGGCTACTCATCATTTGCACAAATTAATCGTACTCTTTGTCTTAAAAGTAAGCAGAAGATAATGTTCCTCAGGAACTTTACCATGAAGATCCATTTTCTACAACGCTAGAATATGATGCGTAAATATCTCTCTCACTCTGTTTCTCCCTCTCTCTCGTGGGCTACAATATAAAATTCATAAGTCATATTAACTTCCACTGCTCGCTTTTAATGCAAAGTGTACAACAAATGACAAGTGACTCATTGAATGATTTCAGTTAAGAGCAGTAGTTGGTAAATGTATATTTTTAGACTATTATTCAGTCGGTCAGCTGTTATCTGACACGCTTTTCCTCACGTTTTTTTTTATAGAGGCCGAGTTTCCTTCTTTACATATTATATGTTTTGCTCCCTCGTATATATGGAGATAGAAAAAAAAGACACTGAAGAAATTGGACTCTAAAATCTAGAAACAATAAAGATAATTAAGTGATAAATATAATGCACACTGTAAACATGAATGTAACAGAGTATATTCATCAGTTATTTCCCCCCCAGCTAAATATAAGGTCAAAAAACATTGGGGTGTCCTCTCCCTGTTGTTACATGAATGTACAGTAGTCTACACTATATAGTTACTGGTTCACTGAACTAAGACTATAATTAAGGAGGATTGTACAATTAGGATAGGTTTTTATAATTGTACAATCCAACACACAACTTTAATAATAGCAGTACTTAAATGAACAGCAATATGCACCTGTTTAATGCAGGCTGATAACAGTAAGGTAAAACCACTGCTGAGTGAACAGAAAAGGCTTCAGGATTAATAAATCCTGGCTGTTAGCCTGGTCAGGAGCAGGCTAGCTGTACAGAATGAATCTCCATGGTAACTTAAGTGCCTCTGCTTTTGTGAAACCAAGTCAAGGCTAAATTGAGCCAGGATAACTGGGAAATCCCGGCTTAATCCCTTATCTTGGTTTTGTGAAATAGCCCTCTGATCTTTAGCTCACATTATGTTCATATCACAAAACCATGAAAATAAGCAGTCTTAACACTACAAGTGCTGGAATTCCATAACTACTAGAACTGCCGTGAGCGGTCATTTTGACCGCCAGATTCCAAACTCTATAATCTGTCATGATAAATACAATTGTGATATTAATGCATGTAGTGTGTTAGGATATTTTGAGAAAAACGTAATAACACCGAAATGTACATTTTAACGGGTTTAATTATACATTTGAGTAGTAATACATGTTTCAATAATTCATATCATAGCATAGTAAACGTAATTATTTCATACATTCATATCCCGAAAAATATGTTGTGGAAAGTCATTCAACTTAACTCATAACTGCCAAATAACAATTAATAGTATGTTATTTGAACATTTCTAACCTAACCTAACCTGGCACTGCCTCCGTTTTGGTGTTGTGCGCTGCTGCCCTTTTCCCTCCGTAAACTCCGCTCTCAGCTCCTCTGACAGTTGCTGCATGAACTTCCTCCGGGCAATTTTACAGCTGGTGCCCTCCTTGGAGAGGATGTGTGCAATGATTCCAGCCAGTTCAAGGATGTATAAAGTTATATGAACACGTAGACAGCCACCAGCCATCTACGTGTACCGCGCCTTTCACAGAGCGAGCGCCCAGCGCTTGCCTTCTGATTCAGAACAGAGTCCATCCACACCGTTGTAGCCTACGTTACCGACTCTGGCTTTGCCTTCGACCCATCGGTGATGCCCACACTTGTTACTCGAGACCGCTAGTTACGTTTCTCTGACAGAGACGATGATAGTTACTAAGCAACCAAAATACATCTTCAACCGTGTGAAAGATTAAGAACAATACTGTGAAAATCTGAGTAAAATAGGTAAAAGTGATTGTATTTTCTTTGCCTTTTGTGTAATGTATATACAAACTATTTTAAATGAAAATACAGACTCTTTTAGGAAAAGTCAGGTATCAGCAGGATTGTATTGTTTTATTCAGCAAAGTTTTTACACATATACATTTATGGCTGTTCTAGTGTTAAAGGCCATTGGATACAACACACACAGGTGGAACACAAAAAAACGCCAAGTGAAAAATGAACTTTTACTTTAAAGAAATATAAAAATACTTACCAAAGCAGCAGGCTTTGTGCTATGGTTACCACTGATGTCATTATGACATTTCACCTCAGGTGAGCCTATAACACTGTCAAGGCTTACACCATCCGTATATCATGTGTTGACTGGACCAGGATCTACAAACAAATCGCCCCACACTTCTACTGTAGGTGCTGAACCAAACAGAGGACCACCGTCAGCGAGTGCTGCAGGCTGCCTCTAAGACCATGCGGGTGTGGTTCATCAAGGTGAGGAAGATGAAGGCCATCTACCATACACTCAACCTGTGCAACATCGACGTGACCCAGAAGTGTCTGATTGCTGAGGTGTGGTGTCCTGTCTCAGACCTGGACTCCATCCAGTTTGCTCTGAGAAGAGGGACGGTAAGGTTTTTTTTTTGGTTTGGTTGTGTATTTCATATTCTTGTTTTTGTTGTGTAGTGTAAGTATCACATATTATTCTCTTCTTGTCCTTTACACCAGTGGTTCTCATGAAAAAAGGGGTCCGGGGACCCCCAGGGGTCCTTGAAGGGGTTCCAGGTGTCCCCAACAAAAAGGGGAATAATTAGTTTTCACTATAATTTCATCCATAAGTAACCTAATGACAGATTGTATGACTATTTTGCTCATGGGTTTCATTCACTTTCTGTAATAGACCATCTAAAAGCAGAAATTCTATCAGGTAGTGGACCCTGGGACAAAGTCTTATCAGATGGGGGTCCGGGGTCTAATTGGTGTCAGTTTGAAAAAGTTTAAGAACCACTGCTTTACACATTGCAACTGTAAAGTCATGGGCAACAATTAAAAATGGTTGAATAGAGCAATATTATGATACACATACACATGTATATTTTGGCTTTTCCTATTCTGTGATGAAACTAAGATATTTTTTTTATTAGTTATATGGACAGTAGTAACGTTGTAAAATAACATGAATATGGCTGCTGCTGGAGAAATATCGGTATACAGCCACAACATCAAGAGGATAAACTACATTTGCACATAATTGTGGAAATAGCTTTTAAGCCTCGATCCTCTGAGTGGCAGTTTTTGGCTGCAAACTGGAGAGCGTAGTGAGTTTAAGATGACTGTCCTTATTACATCATTCAGCGTTTGTAAGGACCCATTGTGCTGTTACGTTTGTATTCCACTTAGAAGTGGAACCTAGGAAGGCTAGCTTGCAAAAATTAGAACACAAAGTTACTTTTCTTTTTATATTATTTCAACACTTGCTGAGTCATTGGCAGCTCTCACACACCCAGTGCTGCGCTCATCCCACAGTATGGAGGGTGAGAGGTCTAGCTAGGCTGTTGGAATTGATAGCACACAAATTGTAGTTCCTGCCACTAAACTGTAAAATGACTGCACCAACCAAATTACAGTACTACAATCGTCATACAAATGCATGCCTATTGGAGAACAATATTAGGCGCTATCACTGCAAAAAGATGGGTAAAATTGAATTGAAAAGTGGCAAAACCTAAAGAAACACCAAACATATGTGTATACAGTATGTATACAGACATGAATGTTCTAAGGTCATGAGCATAGACATACGTGACGTCACCCAGTGGTTTGTGGACTGCCATTTTGAAGCCTCAAGTTTGGCGCTACGGTCGTCGCCATCTTGGTTTTTTGCAACCGGATGTGACAATTTGTGATTAAAGGGTGGAGCTGGGGTGGATGATGCGGCCAAGCCGGTGTTGTTAATGGTTGCAATAGCGCTGCACTAAGCTAAACGCTAAAGTGGGAAATTCTATTCTATCGTCTATGGCCATGAGGTTGTGTGGCAGCCTCTTTAATTCATCTGGTCTTACCCTTTCTACATGGGCAGTATTTGACTGATAAGTGAGGGCTTTATTTGACAGGAGAGGAGCGGCTCCACAGTGCCGTCCATTCTCAACAGGATGCAGACCAAGCAAACTCCACCTACCTTCAATAAGACCAACAAGTTCACATCAGGCTTCCAGAACATCGTGGATGCCTATGGCATCGGGAACTACCGGGAAATCAATCCAGGTTATACAGGAATTTTTTTATCTATATTTTAATTCATTACTCATCATATTAGTTAACATATGAATTAATGATCACAGACACTTGTAATAGTGCAGCAGCAAAAAGATCTTATTTTATGGAAAAATTCTGAGTGTCAACCGACTCAGTGGATTCAACTCTGTGGTCATTTCCGTGGCTGTGTGTATTTGAATACTGTAACTTCTCAAACAGGTTTGGAGACAGACCTTTCTTTCTAATTTCACCCTGTTCCCCTTCTGTTCTCAGTTTCTCTTTTTGAACAGTAATACTGTTTTTATTTGCTAATTACTTTTGAGTGGCTTCCATTTTGTTGTTTTTTGAAATGCTGTTAAGCTACCATCAATAATTCAACTTCTTAAAAGCCTTTCAGCTGCTTTCAGGTGCATACTCCCTCCATTTCCTGGTAAGCTTTTACTGTGAAATGTCTGCTGGAAGTATCAATTAAATTCATTGGCAGTAGCTTCACTGCTATTTAAAACATGAACCAGACATTCAGCATATGAGAGGAGGTGTCTTTGATATTACAAAACATTTGCAGTTTTTTGCAGCTTAGACACTTCAGCAGTCAGTACTGATTGATATTTGACTGACTGAATATTTGAGTGGTTTTGATTGTTGTAGCCATGTTGTATGATGGTCCCTTACTGTGTCACCTGTTTCAGCTCCGTACACTATCATTACTTTCCCCTTCCTGTTTGCGGTGATGTTTGGAGACATGGGTCACGGCTTGCTGATGACCTGTATTGCCCTCTACCTGGTCATCCGAGAGAGTCGCCTCGTCGCCCAGAAGAGTGACAACGAGGTACAGTATGACATAAAGAAGAAATACATCGATTAAAACTTTTAAACCTCACAGTACACGTTAGAAACACACGCAAATGATATTTCCAAGTTGTTGTGTGTCTCTGTAGATGTTCAACATGGTGTTTGCTGGTCGCTACATCATCCTGCTGATGGGGATGTTCTCCGTCTACACCGGAATCATTTACAACGACTGCTTCTCCAAGTCACTCAACATGTTCGGCTCTGGATGGAGTGTTAGGCCCATGTTTGGCCCCAAAGGAGCCAACTGGACGTAAGTCAGCCACCAGCTCTGCTTGCAGTGATACTGTTTGAAATGACCCCCATCCCTGTTTTTTACTAATATTTTCTTGAAGTTAGTCTACTTTATCTACCACAAATCAATAGATGAAGTTCAGCACCATGCCTGTTGTCAGAATAATGTTGTCAGACACTTAGAATAATAATCTGAGTCTGTCAGCGGCAAAACAAGCACTTTTGTGAAGGTAAATACAAGCTGGACAATTGTCCTGTTAACTTACATTGCAGCTTGTTTCTCCACTGCCGACTGCAGTGATCTCGCTTAATACTGGATCAATGTCAAAGATTGTTGTTCCCATCAGTCACTTAGACACAAAAACATAGGAACATAGGATTGAAAAAAAACGCTAGTTACCCTTTAACTGTTGATTGTCAAGAAACAATGCACAGTTTTGCATAGTCAGTCTTCCTGCTGTGCTCTGTCTGAAGGTTTTTAGGCTACGCTAGAAACTAAATTGAACATTGACTTAATTTTCCAGGAAACTTCCTAGGAAATAATTAGGAAATTATACACCTGTAAAATAAGATGTCACAGATTGAGCATATAGAGAACTGACCAAAATATTCAGATAGTGTCAGGAAATTAAATTGTGTATGATAATGTAGGATCCTTTTACACCATTCAGATCCATTCAGGTGTCATCTACTCATTCTCTGTATTTTCATCATATAACATACAACCCCAAATCAGAAAAAGTTGGGAAGAAAGTAGTGATTTCTAAATGTACTTTGCCTTGTATTTCATTGCAGACAATACAACAGCACATAATTTAATGTGTTCCTCATGATTTTTATTGGTTTTTTTTTTCAAAAAAACAATATTCCTGTTTTGGTTCTTGCAACACATTTCAAAAAAGTTGGAACAGTAAAGCATTTACCTCTTTGTAATGTTGCCATTCCTTTTCACAACACTTAAAAGACGTTTAGGGACTGAAGACACCAAGTGATGAAGTGTTTCAGGTGTAATTTTGTCCCATTCTTGCTGCAAACAAGTCTTAAGGTGGGCAACAGTACGGGGTCTTCGTTGTCGCATTTTGCGCTTCAAAATGCGCCACACATTCTCTATTGGAGACAGGTCGGGACTGCAGGCAGGTCAGTCAAGTACCCGTATCCTCTTCACATTGTCTACAATGAAATACAAGTCAAAGTACATTTAGAAATCACTACTTTTTTTTATTTGTGTTTTTCATACTGTCCCAACTTTTTCTGATTTGGGGTTGTACTATTGACATGCATGTGATTTTATTAATCTCTTTTATAAAACTCTATGTGGTACACTCATCATCTAAAATGCATTGCTGTTCCCTCTAAAACCTGTAGCATGTAAATAATCTGCTTTATTAAAATACATTGTTTTATTTCCTGCTGATCTGTTCTAGGTATGAGACACTTGATGAAAATGCAGTTCTACAGTTAGATCCAGCAGTTCTTGGTGTCTTCAACGGGCCTTATCCTCTTGGAATTGACCCGGTAAAATCTGTTACACTCACTAAAATAACAGCCTTTGTATCCAAAGGCTGATGGATCATATTTCTCTGCACCATACCGTAGAGCTCCATTGTTGTCTAAAAGCTATTAAAAACACATCAATGAGTCGCACTGGGGGACATGTGAGTGTACAAACCCCAATTCCAATGAAGTTGGGACGTTGTGTAAAACAAAAACAGAATACAATGATTTCAATTCAATACACTACAAAGACAAGATATTTAATAAACTATTGTTTTTTTGCAAATATTCACTCATTTTGAAATTGATGCCTGCAGCACGTTCCAAAAAAAGCTGGAACAGGGGCAACAAAAGACTGAGAAAGTTGAGGAATGCTCCAAAAACACCTGTTTGGAACATTCCACAGGTTAATTGGTCATGACTGGGTATAAAAGGAGCATCCACAAAAAAGTCACAGTCATTCACAAGCAAGGATGGGGCGAGGTTCAACACTTTGTGAACAACTGCATGAGGTTATCTTGTCTTTGTAGTGTATTCAATTGCATATAGGTTAAAAAGGATTTGCAAATCATTGTATGCTGTTTTTATTTACGTTTCACACAACGTCCCAACTTCATTGGAATTGGGTTTGTAGTTTATTTTAAATCAATCCCAAATCCACCGCCCTGCTGCCCCAAATACTCACTAGAGCACCAAATGTGATTAAAGGATTACATTTTTACGTTAATCTTGCTAAATATAACTATACAAGACCTGTCTATAGCAAAAACAATTAGCGCAATAGCAGCTACCTACACCAAGGGGGCAAGCTTCTCTCCACAGAGTGAAGCCTCCTACGGCGCCATTTTGATGCTAATAAGCTATCACCCGCCGTTAGCATTCCACTGACTGCCATTCATTTTGGCGTCACTTTGACAGCCAATAACTTTACATCTGAAGCGTTTAAAGACTTCATTTGTCCATTGTTTATTTCTAAAGAAACACGATAACGTATAAAAGGCTCCGTTACCTTGTACCTCACGTTATGGCTCCGTAGCAGAAGTTTTTATAAAAATAGGCTAACGATTGCGTCATAACCACGCGACTTACTGACGCATAGTAGAGGAATTACCGTATAGTACAGGAGAAGCTCGCAAGCAGTTTGGACTTACATTAGCTGTTTAGTTGAATTACTAATGTTAACTAGCATTTTAGTTATCAATAATTAGCCTGTGCCTATGTTATCTCCTTACATATACCTACGCTCTCCGTCTCTGATAGATTGGGAATGATTGAGATTTATCTTGGCACAGCTACCAGAAGACTTACAACGTTCAGACACGTTGCTCACGTCACATCTACGTCATCAAGCTCAGTTTGCAGCTGCGCAGTAATGCATTTTATGTTTTCAATGTTTGTTTGTTTATGTACTGGAATAATAAAGTTTATTGATTTAAATTAAAAAAAATAAATAAAAAAGTAACGCTCAGCCATCACCGGAAAAGTGCTTCTAATAGACTTTACTGGTCTCCGTCCAGAGCAACGGGATCTGTCGGTCCATTTCTATATAGGTCTATGACCTACACGGAGCTGCTGCAGCTAATGCATAGATCCCACTTTGCTTAAACGGCAGTTATGGGGGCAAACATTAAATAGTGCCTTTGTGTATCTTAACAGACACAAAATGCAATTAAAATGTCTGTGTAACATGAACATGACAACAAGAAGCGTTTTCAACATTCACCTACCCTGTTAGCTGCTAGCTAGCTAGCTGTCCTCTGGGATGACTGAGTGTGTTCAGTCAGGCTTCAGTAATAATCATCATGCAGCAGTCCCGTGTGTATTTGTAGCATATATGTAAGGGTTAATGCCCGACGAGGTGTCCATTGTCAGGTATTAATGGACGACAGCGAGGTGTGAACCGTCCGACGCGTCCGACGCGTCCGACTTTGGCGGTTGCCTCCGCCGAAGTCCATTAATACCTGACAATGGACACATCAAAGGGCATTAACCCGCTTATACCATGGTCACTTGCCAAAGAACATCTTTTTAAAACCTTATTTCACATTTTAATTAGTTTTACAATCGAAATCTAAAGTTTTTACAAACAATAACTGTTTCCCTGGTTACGCCTGACGGTTTGACTAATACCTGGAACAATCATTCCCATCCATCAGGTTCTTATGCAATGCAAACGTTGTTCACTCCTCCAGGAAATAGGAAGGACCTTAGATACGAAGTTGCCACCCTTAGCAACCGGAGATGTTTATAGTCCGCTCAGCTGATAGAATCCTTCAGTTTAGCTACGAGCCAGAAAGCTAACGCTATGCTAGCAAGATCCAAAGTCAATAACATTGTGTACAGTTGGCAATCAGTAAAAATAATTTGACAGTATGTCAAACAACAAGACAAGCTAGCTACCAGTCATGTCATTGTCCCCGAAACAATATAACGACTTTTACGAACAATTTGATCCGCGATGTGTTACGTTACTGTCGGCCACAGCAGTGCAGCCTGGAGTAGCGACCTGAACAGTGAACAGGATGTGAGATAACGTTATTCTCTGTGAAACAAAGTCAGTCCAGAGGGGAAATATAACTTACTACTTGCAGCGTGTGTGTTACCGCCATCCTGTGGTGTTCAGAGGACGAGTTGGAAATAACAGATCCACATTTCCTTTTTGATTTAATGTAGCGCATTGATTTAGTTATTGATTTAACGGTAAACAGTCCGTTTCACCGGAACACCTTTACTAGGTGTCCTATATCACTTTTTTATGGACACCCAGCAGCCAATCAGAATCGAGTATTCACCCAGATCATGGTATAAATCCATATATATGATCGCGATTGTTGTCCGCCGCGGCAAGCGAGGACGGCGGGCAGGAAGCAGAAGCACGGCCGCGGTCGGAAAACTACCACAACGATCCCCACAGAGAGAATACTACTCTCTGACGCCAGATGGATTGCACACAAAATGGATATGATACGATTAACGCATAGAGAGAGCAATGGGATCTGTTGGATCTGTTAGTCCATTTCTTTAACTGTCTATGGCCACGCCATGTCCCGCCCTACGAAACAGCTCGATTGGTTGGGGTTAGGCATTTCACCTCGAGTGGTTAGGATAGGACCTGAACAAATGGGGTTACGTTACCTTGGACGCCTGGCCAATAGTAGTGATTGAAGGGCGGCTTGCAGACCGGAAACAAAACAGACACAAGCCGCGGACGGTTTGGGCTTGCGAGCCGCATAGCTTGTAGGCTCGTGACGGCGATTAGCTTCGGAGCGAGTAGTGACTCTACAGTCAGTGAGAGAAACAAAGTGTCTCCTCTGTTCTTTCTGACCACGGTGGGAAACCTGGAGCAAGAAAAGTTAACCCTCTCCTTGATTTTACGTTGTTTATGGAGAAGGACAACCAGGAAATGAGTAGGGGGAAACCATAGTCGCTATGACAACGAGCATGAGGCAGTACTATCTGCAGTACTATCTGCAATGGAAAATGGAGGTAACAGTGTTCCATTATGTGACAGATTATTAGTTCCAAGTGTGAATGTTAGTGTGAAATTGAACACTACGTATATGACAATGTTTTCAATTAAAAAAAACATTGTCACAAAGCAGCTGATCCACTTTTCCATGTTGATAAGAGCATTAAAATGCGAAAATATAATGACACAAAAAGAAATCAAGGGACATTTAGAATAGATAAAAATGTGCGATTAATTGCGATTAATCGCGAGTTAACTATGACATTAATGCGATTAATCGCGATTAAATATTTTAATCGTTTGACAGCACTAATATATATGCTACAAGTACACACAGGACTACTGCATGATAATTATTACTGAAGCCTGACTGAACACACTCTCGTCCCAGAGGACAGCTAGCTAGCTAGCAGCTAACAGGGTAGGTGGATGTTGAAAACGCTTCTTGTTGTCATGTTCATGTTACAGACATTTTAATTGCATTTTGTGTCCTATTAAGATACACAAAGGCACTATTTAGCTTATGCCCCCATAACTGCCGTTTAGCTAAGTGGGAGCGGTGGGCATTAGCTGCAGCAGCTCCGTCTAGGTAGCTGCTGTTGCGCTAATTGTTTTTGCTATAGACAGGTCTCGCATAGTTATATTTAGCAAGATTAACGTAAAAATTGGCCGGAGTTCTCCTTTAAGCCACGCTGAAAATAGTCCCCAACAAATGCACTATTTCCTCCTGTTTGAGTAATGTATGCTCAAAAGCTACAGTACCCTGCTGTTATAGGACATTATTGAGACTTTTAAAAAAAAGTAGCATCTCATATGTTTTATGTAAAGCACTCTCTTATTTTTATCTGTGAAAAGCGCTCTATAAATATATTTTACTTACTTATTTGTGAGCTGTTTTTAAAGATTGGCCTCTGCAGTAGACTGAATGACTAAAATAATTAACGCAAAGGAGAAAATAATATATTTGGCTAATGTTAGCACACTCTAATGCAGAAAGAAAGATAAGGAACAGTCACACCTTGGTTGGTCTCAAACATTTGAGCTTGTTATGTAATCTCTGCAGATCTGGAATCTTGCCACAAACAAGCTGACCTTCCTCAACTCGTTCAAGATGAAGATGTCTGTGATCCTGGGTGTCATCCACATGCTGTTTGGAGTGTCTCTCAGTCTCTTCAACCACCTGTAAGTAATACACTCAACAGCAATGCTGAAAATGAACACCTAAACCATTGGGTCTTTCTCAGTTTTCACTTAGTCACTACATGCAAAAGGGTTTGCACCTGATTTGAATGGCCACACTCAAAGGCATAAAAGAAAGAAAGGGGCGAGATGTAATGAATCATACACATGGGGATAATGGTGCACACTGCAGTGTTCTGCTCAGTTGTTTACACAGAAAGTGATGAAAATAGTTCTGAGAAAAGAAAGCTTGAGAGAGAAGTTCAAACCTACAAAGAATTGGCAGGTGCTATTGGAAGACGATCTGAAACGACATTTGAAGCCCATTGAGGCCCTAAAACTACTCAGACCTGCCATCACTTGGCATGCAAATTGTACTATACATGTTATATGCCAGGTTCTATGTAGTTTGAAATTGTTTGAGGTTTTTTCCGCCTATATGTCCACCAAAAATGATGGTATAAACAAATAGATAATATTCTTGGATTCTCTCTCTCCATTTTTCTATTTTCTTAATTCCATTTGGGATGAAAATGTTTTTCACGATGGCAAAATCTGTGCCACCAAAGCAAAAAAAAAAAAAGAATTCCCAAAGGAAAACAATGCCCACATTTCCCCCACAACAAACCTCTCATTCCACAATAAAAATCAATAACACTGATGGAATGTGATGAAACGATCACCCTGGATGGAAACTGTTCTGGTTGACAATGCCAGTGCTACACTATCTAACAAAATTCACTGCAGGCCAACATCGGTGAAACTGCTCAACAAATGCCACACTAGATTCTCCATCACCAACATAGCAGCGCTGTTCGTTTGTGTTGTTAACTGACTTCAGGTACTTCAAGAAGCCACTGAACATCTTCCTGGGCTTCATCCCAGAGATCGTCTTTATGGCGAGCCTGTTTGGCTACCTCGCTCTGCTGGTCTTCTACAAGTGGATAGCCTATGACGCCTTAACCTCCAAGGACGCGCCCAGCCTGCTCATCCACTTCATCAACATGTGTCTCTTCAACTACAACGACCCCATCAACAAACCCCTCTACAGGGGACAGGTGCTCCTTCCCTCATCCACCCCTCTGCCTCTCCCAGCGTCCTGCCCCTCCCTCATAGCAAACAATAGTAATTGCATATTATATAATATACTGTATATATATATATATATATATATATATATATATATATATATATATATATATATATATATATATATATATATATACTATATAATAGTAATTAAATATACTGTATATATTACTTTTTCTTCTGGTCAGAGGTCAGCTACAGAACAGCAGCACTGGAGCTGGCAGGGATTTTGTGTCTTGCACTAGGATACTTCTGTAGGAGTTATTCTTGCAGACTTGAACTCAGATTGTCCAGTTAAAGGACAGTATTTCAAACTACTGTAATATCATTTACTCTGCTAGCTAGACTTACAGTGCAGCTGCAAAGTATTAGGACAGTGAAATGTTTTACATTTGTTTGGCTCTACTCCAGCAGGATTTTAGCTTTGAGTTTAAAACATTCTGTCTCTTGATACAGTATATATAAGAGTCAGAGGGAGATATTATTGGGGAACTCATTTGCACAGCTAGTTACCAGTCTACCTAGTTTGGTCTAGTTTTCCATCTTCATTTTCTAAGTCGAGAGTAGGGCTGGGCGATTTTTTTTTTTATCAAAATCATTTCCAAATTGGGGCTACAAGTAGCCCAGCCCCATTTTCTCTATCAATGAAATATACAGTTTTGAAAACATTTCATCATTCTCACTTTTTTGCTGGAGGGAGTTTTGAGCGCATCGTTTGTGCCCCACTCTGTTTCTGTCTTACAGCCTCCTGTGGCCGATGGAGATAAAACACCCACTACATCTACAGTTGATGACAACTGCTGTAACGTTTTTTACCAGCTGTACAAACCACTGAACTGCAGTTGTAGTGGGTTATTTTCTCCCATCAGCCACAAGGCAATGACACCATTCAACTCCATTCTAAAATGTAAATGGACAAGTTGCACAAAGGTCAGAATTATGCTTTATTGTGTTTTGCTTTTCCAAGAGAAAAAGCTTTGGGGATTTGGACTTAGTGCTTGATTTAGAAAATGCACAGATGTTTAACTTTCCCACCCCCAAACAGGACTTTCAGTCACCAAGCCCTGTTTATGGATTGTTTCAACCACTGCGTGGCCAAACGGGGCCATACCACCAACAGCTCTTAAAGTTTTAGGTGGTTGTGACTGATGAGCTGTCTTTGTGCCGACACCTACAATATTTCTATCTCTTCCATCTGTGTGGCTTTTGATACCAAAACAAAAACATGTGATGTCTTCAGCTAACTCAACCAACCTTACTATGACTATGATTGGTTAGAAATAGTTGTGTTTCTGAAATGTGATTGGCTGTTTGTACAGTACATCATCACGCAATCATCAGTATATCAAAGTTTCTCAGTATCATGTAGGGTTACTTATAGTTATTAAGGTATCGCCCAGCCCTCATCAAGAGGTTTCTCACTCTCTCTCACTCACTTGAAGCAATAACATAAATTGGAAAGGAGAGGGGAACAAAGAAAAATGACCACATCCATTTAGTCAGACCAACAATTTACCAGCATAGTGTTTATGTCCTGCTCTTGTTCGTACAGATGAATCAGAATCAGCGTTATGCTAGAATAGATATTAAATGATTCATATAATAGGTTACTACATACATGTGAATTACGTGGTTATGAACAGTATATGCAGGTATACATGTGAAGATTAAATCCACGGAGAACAATCTTGCAGAAAAGTCTGCTCTCCTTTTAACAGCTTGAATTTGTAAGCACAGAGGTAATCCGACGGCCTCTATTCTTATATATCTGTTACGTCTTCAGATCAGCATATTACTTTTGTTGCAAGAAAGTAAAAGAAAGCTTGTAATTAGTGGAGAATGAGACAAACAAAAGAAAATGCTGTGTTTTTTTCCGTACCAGCTGTGAGTTAGGCCTGTGATCACTGCTACACATCACCAACACCTTGTTAACTCTCTCTGTTTGAATCTGTAGATGGGGATCCAGATTTTGTTGGTGCTGATTGCCCTTGCATGTGTACCCTGTATGCTGATTGTGAAAACTATGGTGCTTCGGCGTCAGCACCTGTGGAAAAAGCACCTGGTATGTGGATCTGACCCCACCTATAACCTCACTGCCACCTTTGATGAATAACATTTATAACCTTTGGTGTAACCTTTTTTTTCTACTCCTATTCTGCCATTCATTTCAATGCATTGTATTGTGTAATGTGGTTGGTTGTGTTGCCATGAAAAATGGTTAAAGCCTGCCTTGGAAACGCTCATATTTTAGTGGTAAATTTGGTAGAAATACTACACAGACTGAGGGCACCCTAACAGCTAAAGACCTGCCACTTGTACTCTCTTATTCTACCGATATATTTGATGAGTTCTTATCCAAAATGCTATACATCCAACAAATATGAATTACTCAAAATACCTGATGTATCAGCCTCATGCTCTCATTGCTCTCACTGGTTGTCTTAAACCTCAAAAAACTGCAGTCCTATCAGACTAAAGATCAGTACCAATTATAATCTATGGTTGTGTTTACCATGTTCATGAGAAGAGTCCTACATATTAACTTTGTACGTAGAGTGCCAGTCACTAGTCATGTTTCCATCAACGTGTTTTATGTGTGTTTACCCTCGCTTGAGGTGGTTTTTGTCTTTCTCGAAAAACTTAGCTTCTACACTCTTTGATTTAGCACGCCGGTTTGCAATCTACAACCATGCGTGACGTCAACTTGTGACCAAACTACACTTTGCGTAGTCTAGTTTATTTGCTCTAAACCAGTTGATGGAAACGCTTCTAATCTGCATTTTCTTTTTTTTCTTCTTTTTTGTGACATTTTAAAAGTTCACTTAAAATTCACTTGACATTTAGATGGAAACATGACTACCGTAAATATTGGCACCTGGTCTTTCCACAAAAATATATTAGCTTTTGTTACATTTTAGTAAGTTGATTATAGCTTTAGTTAACCAAAACTAAAGACATTTTGTCAGGGAAATTTCGTTGTGCATTTTTAAATTTCAATTCAATTCAATTTTATTTATAGTGTCAAATCATTCCAAGAGTTATCTCGAGACACTTTACAAACAGAGTAGGTCTAGCCCACACTCTATAATTTACAAAGACCCAACAAT
This sequence comes from Gymnocephalus cernua, assembly GCA_023631565.1. Classification (NCBI taxonomy): domain Eukaryota; kingdom Metazoa; phylum Chordata; class Actinopteri; order Perciformes; family Percidae; genus Gymnocephalus; species Gymnocephalus cernua. The sequence goes on along the minus strand of CM042443.1, from coordinate 30,358,862 downwards.
TTCCTCAAGAGCATTTAGTGCGACAGTGGCGAGAAAAAACTCCCTTTTAGGAAGAAACCTGGGACACTCTTGGTAGGTGGTGTCTGACGGAGCCGGTTGGGGGTGTGATGAACAGTGGTAACAACAGTCACAATACACATAATGGAACTATGACTAGAATTGAAGTCTTCTAAGCATTCTGGGGCTTACATCCACAGCCATTTGTATGTTATGTAACATGTAATGTTACTACTACTATGCTTTTTATAATGCTTGTTTTCTGCGTGCATTTGTGGTTTGTCTCACATTAGCTGACATTACGTTACATTATGAGACATAACGTTACAGAAATTTAACATGCTGCCTATTAGTGCAGCAGGTCAAGCAAACCAACCTCTAAAGAGTTTGGGTGGTGCAGTATGTTGCTCTACCAATCAGTAGCATACAATGATGCATGCAGATTAGGTCAGATTTTGTATTAAAAAAGTAATTGAGTTCATTATTTTGTCTTTAATATTATAGTTGTTGAAAATTGTAATACATTTTGTTATACTTTTTGATTTCAAAGGTACGGAATCCGAGAACCGCCATTGAATTTTTTTTTGCATGCACTGTTACAGTTGCAGTTACAAGCTATACTTTACAAATAGAGTATTTAACTGTGTTTGTTGAGGTTCAGCTCAACCAGTGAGCAGTGCCATGTTTCAAAAGGGGTGGATGTATTTCATTTTGCAATGAAAGCATTCACTCACTGTACTGGGTGCCCTGTTACTTAAAAAAAAAAGAAGTAAATGAAGAAGAAAGCGTTCAACCCAAGGCTTGCTTTAAGCTAGACACAGCTCTTGTGGCTTTTGTATCTAGTCCCAGAAGAGGGAAGAAACCGCTGCAGAGAATCTAGAGCAGTCTTTAAAGCAAACAGGCGTGTCCTCATCATGCACCGGGCTCACCCAACAGGGCACGCAGAAGTTCGGAGGGGTGCGGGTGGGCAACGGGCCCACGGAGGACGAGGCTGGCATCATGGACCATGACCAGCTCTCCCAGCACTCAGAGGAAGGAGATGAGGTGAGCTCATTCAATATCACCAAACATGACTGATTCTAATTCCATCCTCTTCCAGACCTGACATTTTCTTTGATTTTAGTAGGATTATGATGCTTACTGCTTTCACCATAATATATGGACTGTTTTCTGTGTTATCTCTATGTTACAGATCAAGAGGGGCACTGGGATAGTCCAACATCTTTACTTTATGTTCTGAAAATGAACAGTTTTCCAGACATATAGAAACAGCAGACTTTTTTCAGGGAACTATATATTTCCCTTAGTATGCTTATAAAATAGCAAATTTTACTACAAAAAGTAAAAATAGGGAGTGATATGTGTAGAGCTGCAACTAAAGATCCTTTTCATTAGTGATTGATCGTGTGATTGGTTAATCGTTTTAAATGTCAGAACATTGTGAAGATTGTTAATTACACATTCCTTGGGATTACTTCTTCTGTCTGACCAACAGTCCATAACCATGATATAAAAAAAGCGGGAAGTCTGCTAAGTCTGGTAAGTTCAGCTCAGTGTAGTGAGTAGAAACAAGAGATGAGGACGATGTGGGCACAACAGTGTGTAGAGTGAAAGGCAAGGCAGGGTGGGAGCACATAAGAGATGAATTTTCCATTTCAGAAACATAAACAGTGAGCTGGTTTTCATGAGAACTTGGAATTTATGAAAATACCCCCCAGATTTTTTCTGTCTGTGACTCAGAGGTTTGGTGTCTCTATGCATCATAAATCTCTGAGTGTTAGTGCTGCGATAACATCTTACATAACTGTAATGTAATAAGACTGCATTTTGCCATTATAATTCCAAGTGTATGATATTCCATGACTTATCAACAGGGTTATGCAACTTTATATTGAATAGTAAGTTCTAAGAGTATCAGGTTGGACAATTTACTAAATACTAGGAATGTTAACTGATGCAAATTGATGCCGGTATATAACATCTGTCTTTTCTCCTTTTCTGTTGTGTTTTCTCTGGCTTTTTCAAATTGTGTAATTACCATACATTGACAAGTGGTTTCTGGCAGTATGTGTTATTGGGAATTTTAACATACTAGTGCAGTGCCCGTTTAAAATGTGCCTGTTTGGAACGGGCCAATTGCTTGCCCTCCTGTATTGCTGCTTGCAGCTTTCTCCAGAACCATTGTACCCCAACATTACTTACAAAGGGACCCCAAAGCACTTAATATGCAACCCTACTGTATACTACTGACTTACTGTGTACTTCTACTTCAGAGGAAAACATTGTACGACTACATTTACCTTAGAGAGAACGTTGCGGACTCAGATTTTACTCACAAAATATCACAATTAAAATGTGAAGTAATTACAGACATTTCCGGTTTACATACAGAGATTCCTCAGAGAGATTCAGCTGTTGCACTGAATAAGATCAGCACCTTAGCTTTTCTCCTGTTCATACTTGCTGTGAAGTGGTGCCTTTGTAACATGACTACACCTTAAGAGATGGGGGTTAAAATCCACAATCCTTGTTCTGTTTAAAAAGGCATTCTGAAGTTCAGCTGAAGGTAATATACGGCTTTGACAGTCTGAGTTGGTCTAATTAATCTTGTATCTTCATCCTGCCAGTACCGTGGAACTGTGTACGCCTGTGCTGTGTCTTGGCAGCAAACTTAAATGTGACTTCCAGGACGTACTGTATCCACACTATCCTTTGTGGCTCAACAACGAAACGCAAAGAGGAAATATAGTATTAAAAGACTAGCATTAGAAAATACACACTAGATTTGTGTTGATTACAGTGATCATAACTCTTTCAGCATGCATGTGGTATGATAGTATTGTAATAACAAGAACATCTGAATCTAAGATCCAACCAGCTGACGCCAGGTGGTGCCATATTAGAGATACAAGCCTGACCGAAGACCTAAAGTTATACTTTGCTTTATTTCATCCCTTATTGACTGTTAGCTTAGCTTACCAGGCTAATGTGCACGTTGATTTGCACACACATGACACAGATGGATGCAGATGATTCAGAGAGAGAAAGAGAGAAATGTCTTATCGTATCAGCCATTTGAAAATACCCAAAAGGAAGCCCAACCTGAGCCAATCCAATAACATGGCCTAGACCCGACCTGAAACACGATACCTTTATCAGGACCTGTTAGGCTTAAATGAGGTTCCAGAACTCGAGAGTCTAATAAACTGTAAAACATTGATGGCAAGATTAGGATGGAACCTCGTGGGTTGATTCAGTTCCTGAATTCTGCTACTAACCATTGACCTTTGCTTACTTTTAAGCATGCGGAAGAAGAGCCGGTAAGAGCCTGAGTTTTGGTATCTTCTTAGCATGTCTGGATGTCTTGCCTGATCTGTTTGTTCCTTTAGTACCAAGTGGTGGTCTTTCTGTCTTTGGACTCTGGTTGGTCTGTCTAAACCTCCTGTACTCCTACACTGTCCACCTCCCTGCACCAGGCATGTTTATGTGTGTGATTGTAAAGATGTAAAAAGCCCCACTACGGGTCATTTAGTCAGAGACTCATTCTTACGGTCTTGATTTTCGACATATTTTACAAGTGCAAAAGAACTGCTGAGATGCAACAGTTCCATTTGTTTCCAGTGCAGCTTTTCATTGGTAGCAAGATTTCTCTTGTGGCAAGTCTAATGTGTTGAAATAGGGCAGAATAAGTTAAATCACTCTTTTATTATCAAGAAAAATGACAACAGTTTTGAAATTCTTGACATTTATTTATTAAAAAAAGGTTAAGGTGCCTTTATTATAGATATTTTTGTAGTGTACCCTTGAATAGAGCTGATGCCAAGACCAGTAGAATCCGAGACAAATCCAAGTACGAGCAGTTTTGAGATCAAGCGATGACCAAGTCAAAATCAGGGTTGAGTGTGAGTCGTAATGAGTCTAAAAAAAGTAGACAAAATAGTGTCCATTCAATATTCTTAATACTGTTGTCTTATGACAGAATCATACTATTGTACTATATTTTAGCCTTTTAAAATGGTCACTGTGTCCGGTTAGGTGGTTATAAAGTGTGTTTCCATCCAAATAAGTACAAATACCCACAAGAGACAAGTCCAAGTTAAAACAACCACGAGACAAGTCAAGTCAGCAAAAAAATACCCACAAGACCAAGACCGATGAAACTGACACAAGTCTGGGTCATAACAATCTCGAGACTCGAGCTCTAATTTACCTTTGCACCTGAGTATTCTCTTGTCCTGCAGCTGCTAATCAGTGTGAAAGAAATTTGTTGATGCTGAAAACTGTATTTTGTCTTAGTTGTTAATTTACCCATTTCATCACAAGTCTAAAGTCTTGTACAGTGTAACTGTACATTGTGAAATCACATGACTCTGCTCAACTGAACATTTCTGATCAGAGCCACTGCCCTCCGTGCATTTTGCCATTACGGCATGTTAGCCAGTGTTGTTTTCATTAGCCACTTTTGTCGGAGACCCTTTGAATGGAAACAATGAGCGCTGCTTCCATGAACTCTATTTCACAGCTCCAAGGACAAAAGAGAAGCATGGAAAGAGGAAACCAGACCAGCGCAAAGCCAAACCCAACAAGAGCAACTTAGAGCAATAGACTCCCATGTTTCCCCTCCCTGCCATATCATACAGGAAAGGCTAGTCTTGCTCTAGGAGGGAGAGAACAGAGGAACTGTGTTGGCTTTACAACACACAAACAAGTCCCTGTGCTGTGATCTTGCTCGAGAAAAAAAACAAAACAAGCCAGACGTCTTTGCTCTTTGTTTTCTGCCTGATCAGAGCTAAAGGCGCCGGCAGGGGTCAAAGGTCAAAACAGCCGCTCATTAAGATGTTAACGGAATTTCCATTCTAAGTCGTTTCCATGGTTCATGCCATGCTGACAGTACAGTTATTGTTATTGGCCACAGTTTGAATAGCACAGCTGGCTGATGATCATCACTCAGTGTTACGTAGACAGTAATGTGTTTGTTTTACGAACCTCAGTTGATAAGCTATAATGGTGTATGTTTACTGTTAGTACTGACATCCTGGAAATTCTATTGTTTTAGTCTTTTTTCCTGCAATGTTTACTATTGTAGTCAGTATGTCGAAATCACAACTGTGTTAATTAGTACTGATCTTTATATTTAAACAATCACAACATCTTAAAACATTGATTTAGACAAACAGAAAATAGTAGTTTTAGTATAAGCTAAACTAAACAGAAATATGCATTAGGGACACAGTTTAGTGATCGGAGCAAAGCAGCAAACAAAAGAATCAATATCCCTGAAGGGGCTGTCCATCGATTTTACATGTCAAAGTCAAATTACTTGTCGTAGTTAGTACTACCTAGCCTGTGAAAACAGTTGCGTAATGTCTTGTGTGGTTCTGGAGAAGCTTTGTTACCTCTGAGAAATGACATAACGCAGGTATTTTGGTTTGGGTTTTGGAGACTGAAAACACATTTATTACACACTACCATGATGTTTTTGAAAGAACGGTCTAATGAGAAGACGCTATTGAGTTGCGTGTATGTTTCAGTGCTTTGGTGCTCAGCCTCTGCTGCACCAATTTTGACCACTTTTTTGTATGTTTTGAGACTGTATGCAAGTGCAATACTCAAACACTGCAGAGCCTCATTAAAGCTCCTGTTATGACCATGGAAAATATAGATATACCTGCCACTAAAAGCAGCAAAGACAAAAGTTAGTTTCAAGTTGAAACTCAGTGGATGCAGTGGTGGCCTGAAGGTTAGGGAGGTCTTCAGCTCAAGGCCACTAGATGTCAAAACAGCAACAACAAAAATATATACAAACATGTGTTACTATACCCTTGCTAACCATCTTATCTTTCCACCACAGTTTGACTTTGGTGACGTAGCTGTCAACCAGGCCATCCACACCATTGAGTACTGTCTGGGGTGCATCTCCAACACAGCATCCTACCTGCGCCTCTGGGCCCTTAGCTTGGCTCATGCACGTGAGTAAAAGCATGCACGCATGCACACACACACACACGCACACAGCATACACAATTTTATGATACACATTCTGTAAAACATTATTTAAAGAGGTTGTAGATACAGACCCTTTCTGTACCCTATTTGACTATATACAGTAGGTACATCGGTTCAATAAATTAATTCAAAGATGCTTGACATGAATATTTTGATGTAAACCTTGTTGTTGTCATAACATTGTCTGTGTGTGTGTGTGTGTGTGTGTGTGTGTGTGTGTGTGTGTGTGTGTGTGTGTGTGTGTGTGTGTGTGTGTGTGTGTGTGTGTGTGTGTGTGTGCAGAGCTGTCAGAGGTGCTCTGGTCCATGGTGATGCACCTGGGTCTGGCCTCCCGAAGTGGGGGCGGGTTCTTCGGCCTGTCCATCATCTTCTCGGCCTTTGCCACCCTCACTGTTGCCATCCTGCTCATCATGGAGGGGCTGTCAGCCTTCCTGCATGCCCTGCGTCTGCACTGGTTAGACACACACACACACACACACACACACACACACACACACACACACACACACACACACACACACACACACGCGCGCACACACACACACACACACACAAATAATATACTGTATATACTGTATATATATGAAATACCCACACACATACAGCCTACATGCATGCTATTAAATGCATAGTATATGTGTGTATGTGCAAGGTGAGTACATGCACACATCACATGTAGAAACACTCTTGTTAATATATATAATAGAAAGCATACACCCAGCTGTCTGTCATTGTTCACCTCTTAAACCAGGGATCTCTGCCAAAACTGCACTTCTTCAGTTTTACATGCACATGAGGAATGCTAGCAAAATGAAACATTCCTGGCCCAAAGACGTTTACTTAACTGTGAGCATACAGGCCTCCAGATAACCTTCCATCTTCCTGCTCCATCGCCTCCTAGCACCACCTCCACCCTGCTGATCCAGCCTGCACCAGTGTAAACTGCACTGACACGGCAGGCAAGGCAATGTAGACGAGTCATGGATTACCCACAGGACCACACTTATGGGATTACCATAGTAAGATACAGCCATGCAGTAATTATACTTCATAAAAACTATGTATTAACAGCTATTCATTTTAACATGTTAGAATATAGCATCTGTTATCGTGAATCATGTTACAGTAATGAACACATTGTTTCTCAGTAACAAGTGTTTTAAGATGTGGACAGACGTACTGCTTATAACTATGAGGAGAAGGTGTTGTGAAAGTGAAGGACAATACATGCTCAGTATCTCACAAGGGAAACATCCCTTTCAGCACAGAGTAGATAATTGTATGATTCCAGTGAGTTATAAGCTTCGCTGTCTCTGTATCGGGTTTAAAATGTAGCTACAGACTGTGAGGGAAAGAGAGGGTTTTCCAAAGTGAAATAATTGATCCATCCAAAGTCAAAGGTAAGAAAGTCACCCAAATTTCAGCTCTGTATCTACTCCATGCAACATGAGATTGATATAGACAACACAAAATGGTCCTGAAATTCTGGTAACCTTTTATTTATTACATAAATTGAAGCAGTGTTTGGTCCTGCTTTATAACTGCACAAAAATACAATTTGATATATTAGGGTGGAAGAGTGATATTATTCAGGCATCCCGTAGTTCAGAGGTCTGTCTGTTGCCTGGCATTGAAACAGTTCTGTCTGTTTTCACTAACAATCCATTTAATATTGGCTCATGTGTGGGAAAATAGAGTTGAGATCAGGTGTACTTTGCCGCATTTCTGTTTAACAGACCATTCCTTAAACCTATTAAGTGAAAGCAACAAGTGTGTTTCTTTTAATCCTTCTGGTCTGGTTCCTGCTCAGAGTCTGAAACTCCGACTCGAGTCGCACTTAAGTCGCACAAACAGTGACCCAAAAGACTTCAGACTTGACTCGGACTTGAGCTTCGAGACTCGTCAACAACCTGTTTTCATGCAATTATTGCTTTTTAAATCTAAATGTATTAATGTATTTCTATTTTCTTTTATTGGCGCATATACGTTGGGGAAACGTATGAGGAGCTGCCATAATGTGCAACGTAACGCATGCACTATGCCTATGTGCGCACACTCACATATCAACAAATGCATTGCCGATGGCGACACTAAGTCCTCCCGGAGTTGCACCTTTTGTCATTAGTTTAGCTTTCTATAACTTTGTAAACAGTGGCAGTAAGCCAACAGCTACATGCAAGGTGTGTGTCACCAAGATAAATGATGCCGGATCGACAACGTTGAATTTCATCAGGCATCTGAAAACGCACCCAGGCAGGTCAGTCACACGCTAATGTGAAAGAGACGTTACATTTAGCATATATCGTCACAGGTAACAAGCTAACCATCGCAAAGTGTTGTGCTAATGCTGTGAACAGGCACATTGTATCTTTATAGTTGTATCTATATGATGTGACAGACTTAGGTTAATATTTCATCAGGTCTGAGGGCTAGAGGGATGTGTTAAGTAGACCCCATAAAGTTCTCCTACAACTGATTTTGATACTGTACTGTATGGATGGTAGCTACAGGACATGCTTTGAATTCATAAGATTTAACAATACAGTGTCAGGGACAGATCACATGTCCGTTTCAGGTAGGAGGTTTACTGGAAACTGAGTTATTAAGCCTGAGATGAGGGCAACTCTGGGTTTTCTGTTTCAGAAAGAGAGGTAACTTAACCTCAGAGTCAGTTACTATGGTAACTGAGCCTATGAACCTAACCTGGTCGGGAGCAGGTTTTCTTCAAGAAACCTCGAGTTTCTCTCAGACTCCTCCCCATGGATGTATGAAGAGAATTAACGCTCCTCCCTCTGACACAGCGCTCTTCATTTCCTCATTCATTCATTCAGTCTGAATCAGCCGCATTTTACCACAGTTTGTTATATTGGTGTGAATAAAAAAAAACATTGTTGGTTTATTAACTGTTAGGCTGACTTTAAAACATTGCTTTTTCTCAAAACATGGCATTTCCTTTTGTCGACGATCCCATTGATGAAGACGCTGTATGGCAGGGAGTTAAACATATGTCGGAAGATGATATTGATGCATTTTAATTTCCACATAACTTCCTATTTGAGCGCTATGGTTTTTCTTCCCAGTTTATCAGTTATGTAAGCTACATAACCTTATCCGTCCTCATATCACTAACGTCACCCATCGTGGAGATGCTCTACATCCCAGCACATTCTTTTTGTTGCATTACAGTTGTCTCTACAACCTTGGTAATGCGGAGCATTTTAATAAAGCGCCGTCAGAAGAGATCGCTCTGAAACGTTGTATAACTGCTATAAATCATCTTGTGCTTTGTGTTTGGGCTTAATTCAATCCTGACAGTCTAAGCTTTCAACCGATGTGCTGCATGACCATATATTTTGAAGATTTAATGCGTCAAAGTTTAAGCAGCGTCCACTTTGAGCGTGAGTGTCCCGTATACGGGTCAGTGAAAGTAAAGAGTTTAAACATTTGTAGTGTTCCTGGACACAAACCAGTCAGAGACATTAAAAAGGAGTTCCACAGGATTGCAGGTGAATGATGTAAACCCTTTGAAATAAAAGATTATGAATTATAATTCTGTTAATGATGGTGCTGCAGCCTCAGAATGGGATTAGTAGGCCTAGGACTTTTTTGCCCGCAGTATTGCACCTAAATGAAATAGATTTTCAGTAATATTAGCTATAGCCTACTTATGATTAAATATGATATACATTATATTGGAATATATGCATTTACTCTAGCAGCAATATTCTCCAACCCAAATTCTCTCTTTTGCAGCAGCCGCTGTGTTGCTTTTTAAACTAAATACATGTTCAAACTCGCATATGCGCGCATGAGTATTTCCGCCGACCCGTTTGTTTGTGGTTGTTGCCATGGTGAATCGTAGTATCATGGCTCCATTCATGCTGTCTTTGGTGCACACGCGTAACCCTGAGTCAACCCACACACACACACACACACCACACACACACACACACACACACACACACCATTAGGCATTCGGCTTGCAGATGTGCTCAGTCCGTTTTGACAGATTTTGCACCTAAACTAGCTGCCATACATTGTATCCTCTCATCACATGATCAAATAGAGACTTTACAATGGACAACATCAACATGCATATTACCCAGCAATCATCATGGCATATTTGTATATGACAAAGAAAATAATAAATTATTCATTTCAGGGGTTAAAAAGTGTCACATTTTAGCAAAAACACGCAGCTGCCAAAATAGGTAATTTGTGTAATTCATGTCGATCTGATGAGTTTTAAGTATTTGAGGGCCCTGGACTGATGTCCCCATTACATTACATTACATTACATTACATTACATGTCATTTAGCTGACGCTTTTATCCAAAGCGACTTACAATTAAGAGCTTTCAACTGTGAAGGAACAAACTCCAGACAACAAGTAGTAAGTGCGAGTACATTGGCTTTAAATAAGTAAAGCTACAAAGAGACATATCAAAGTGCAAGTACATTAGCTTTAAATAATTGTAATAATTTAATAAATAATATTGTTTTTATTATTATTATTTTTTATCCGAGGTGTAGTCTGAAGAGATGTGTTTTTAGCCTTCGCCGGAATGTGTGTAGGCTTTCGGCCATCCTGATGTCGGTGGGGAGCTCGTTCCACCATTTGGGAGCCAGGACAGTGAACAGTCGGGATTTTGTTGAGTGATTACATTACATTACATTTGTAGCAGTTATTACATCAATTCTAGGTTGAGGTTTTCCCCTAAATTCTCGTGCTAAAATTGACTGTAAATCCACATCTAAAGCTGATATTTAAAAAATAAATAAATCCTGAGGCATCTTTGTCACTTTTTTCAGCCATGTGTTTGCACCCCTGCATTTAATTGAATAGGTTTTTGTTTTTTTAAATAATTGTTGTAGTTTATGTAGACTATGCATATCACTTTGTTATAGATTGCTACTGACTATTTTACAAAGTGAAACCATGATGGAGATGGGTTTGCCTTTATTACCTTTTTGAGGACATGTATAGCAGATGGCACTGTTTTTTATTTAACGTCAGCTCTTTGAACACAGGTGTATTTCGTTGTTTCGTTCGTGTATTGTTGGGGTGCCCGCTCTGTCGCCCCATGGGCCACAGTGCAATCGCACAACTGCGTTTCTTGCAGACCAGACTGTTGTGGAAGCAGGTGTAATCAGCAGAGTTTAACCAGAGACAATATGAATACAGTCAGTCTAGAATGGGTAAGATTGAAAAGCTAAAGATTGACTCAATGCCAAACAACACAATGTTATCTGCATATCAGCAGCTGCAGAACCTTTATTTATGAGAGATAAAACAAGTCGAGGCAACAAGAACTCTCGTAGCAAAATACCTTTAAGAAATAACAGATATTCTTAGTTTCCCTCAGCTCCCTTTTACAACATGGCAACAATTTATAACATTGCCCTAAACTATGGCATAATCTGAATAATGTATCATTTGGTTAATGGTACATATGTATACAGTACATGCATACCACCAGATAAAATGTATTCTTCTGTGACAATTTTTCTTTTTGTTCTTTTTGTACACAGTTCACCTGAGCCCTATTTGTATCCTCAGCACTCGTGCGTTACTCCATAGCGTTGTGCGAGGAAGAGCCCCAAAAAACCTATTTAAATATCATTTTACTTTAGCAGTGAAATTCACAAGAATTTTCATGATCTCAGTGAGGTTTACTGTCTGCACAGATTTCTGAAATGTTTGCCCAGGTCAAAACCACAACCTTAATCCCACATATGTTAGGTTTGAATGAAGAGCAGATCCCAAATGCAGACATAACGCAGAGCCAGAGTGTGAATTAACAGGTTTATTCCAAGTACTTAATGCTGCGTTCCAGACACAATTTTTAGCCCGTAAATTACGACTTCAAGCCACGACTCACGACTTGGTAGCGTTCCAGGGTTCAGGTTGGGCTACCTAACGTTAACGTTAGCTATTGGCTACGCTGACGTTGACGTTAGCTACTGGCTACGCTGACGTTGATGTTAGCTAGTGGCTGCGCTGACGTTAGCTAGCGGCTACCTAACGTTGACGTTAGCTAGGGCTAGCTGATACTAGCGATTTCTAGTCAGCGACATATATTGGGCTTTTTAATAAACATAACCTGTAGTAGTACACAGTTGTGTGTGTATTGTTTTGATTACAATGTGCGGAATTACTTTACGTTGCATATTTATGTCTATTTATTTCTATTTTACCGGCGTCTGTACAGCATCAACAGGGGGTCGCCATTGTTGTTTATGTGTGTGTGACGTCAAAAACTGTAACTGGGAGTACAAAATCTGGTACGAGTTCACGGGTAGTAAGTTACGGGTTGGACTGGCGTTCCAGGTCACTTTCACGGGTAGAAGGTTGTGAAAACACGAGTTACGGGTTGCCTGGAACGCAGCATTAGTAACAAGTCCAGGTTTACGGGAGGGGAAAAGCAAGTCCAGGTTTCCAGAGTGGAGAACCGGTCCGGTGGTTTCCGGGCAGGAGTGGGTCCATCAGAGTAATACAGTAGGCTGGCTAGTGGTGAGGTCGAGTGGTTCTGGTCCGGTGGATGGCAGGAGCGAAGCGGTAGCAGGAGTCAGGTTCCAATGGCAGCTGAGGCACAAGAGAAAGGATCAGGACAGGCAAATACACAAACGACTAAACAAATAGCAAGGTTTGCCTGGAGTGAGACTAACTGTGGTCGTCATGACTATGACACAGAGTGGAAGAATGACTGGGTATATGAAGCAGAGGTTGATTGTGGTAGATGAGAGGCAGCTGGAACCCTGACTCCCCAACACCAGACTCCACTCCTGCAATTAGGACAGACAGAGGGAGGGAGAGAGGAGAGAACAGAGAAGCTACCTAGGAGCAGCGGGCCTAACAATATACACCTTCCTGCTGCACCAAATACTCACTAGACTCGAGCACCAAAGTGGATTAATCCACCGCTGAAAATAGTCCCCAACAATTCCTTCTGTTAGAGTAACTAACTAATTAACTTGTTGAGAATTACAGTGACCAGCTGTTTTAGGAATTTACTCAACTTACTTACTCTTTTTTTTTTTAAATATTATAAAGATGTATGTCTTTAGTAGGAACCAATGGGGCTTGTGGCTGAGAGCTATAGACCAAGTAGAGAAGTCAGAAAGTATTGACAGACGGACTAATACACAATACACAAATAGAAAGAATCGCTACACAAATAGAAAGAATCGCCAGTCTCATTCTTTACATGCTAATATTCTTATCAGCTTTAAAAATTCAATATTGGTCGGGTGTAGTTCTTATACACAGGTAAACTTTAAAAATCAGCTGCAAAATGGATAGGGAATTCAAATTAGAAAGTTCATTACATGAACAGAATGGGACTCAAAGTGATTCAATCAATGATCTTTTCTAACATAAGTGAATGCATAAGCTTCCAGAGGCTGTGGTTATACTGGGCAGCTCTCAGGCTCCACTCTATGAATGTGAGGCACTTTGTTAATAAAGCAGCAGTGTGTTGGCTAAACAGGTCTCTGCTAAGGTTAAAAAGACTAGTGGGGTATTTTACACAGAAGTGAGTGAATGGAAATAGTCATGTTCAAAGTAAACAGTAGTCAACCATGGCCCTCTGCTCTGCTGTCCGCTCTTCACACACACATGCTGATGAGTTCTTTGCACAAACACATACACCAACACCAGAGTAAGTCGAGTTCAGCGTGTGTTAGGTACGAGCATTTTTTTCCACCTCCACAGCTGTGTGCAGAGGCAGATGAGAGATCTCTCATGTCTTTCCTCTTTTTAAATGTTGCCCTCTCACAGCTCAGTCAGGCCAAATATTTGCCACAACTGGGAGACATTCCTGGGCACTCCCCTCACTCCCAGAGGCCAGGAACCAGCAGGAACTGAAAATCCACTCTTAGTTTTTTCTTCTTAAATGAAGACATCAGAAGGGATGTCTTTTGGGAATTACAGTATCCTAACTGTGGATGCAAATAAATTTAGTGTGCTGAGGAAAATTCTGAAAACATGGTGCTCTACAGAGAAGAAAATCTAGCACTGGCAGATGAATCAGAAAATGAAGTGCAGCTAACTGGTAGAGTTTTTCTTACGATCTGTAACTGGATTGAACTGAATCATATTCGACTTGAACTTAATTAACCCTTTTTTTACAAAATAGAGGACACTCATGAAAGATTATTGCTGCTATCAAAGATAATGTCATTGTGAAATATTAATAACTTGGATGTCTCTGTGGGATGACTTTTTCATTTTAAGATATAAACCCCTTATTTTAAAAACCTCATAATCAAATTATGGGGGAAATGGGCGGATATGAACAAAAACGGTACTTGAATAAGTGCTGTTGCAACTCCCCTCTGATCTAAAACACCAAGGACCCCAGAATGGATTTTATTTCTAAAACTGATAGTTTGTCACATATTCAATAAACATAACTTTTCCCAAATGAGCAGGCAGCACATCAGAGTCTAGTTAGATATATATATAGTTAGATATAAGGGGGGTGTCAGTGATGCATTATTATGGATCCCACGTAACTGCTAGGCTAGTCCCGCCCTACGAAGCAGTCTGATTGGTATGTGTGTGTAAATGTCTGACTCTGAGAAATGTTATTCTGTACAAGCAACACACTGAACAGTTAAAGGATTTGAAAAGACTCAGCTTCCTATTAGCTTATTGTTTAGCATCTGGTCTGTTCACTGTGGAACATGGAGCTTGTTAAAGCCAGAAATGTGTGTTCCTGCATGTGGAAAGAGTTCCACTTGGATTTATCTGTCTTGTGGTTTTTTAAGACACTAGGGCTGGGCAAGTTAACGCGTTATTATCGCGTTAACGCATTAATAAATTAACGCCGACAATTATTTTATCGCGCATTAACGCAATTTCTTTTATTTCTTGTAAAAGTATGTTGTTCACAAGCTTTTATTTTGAAATAGTTTGTTGCTGACCGCTGCCGCGCTTACAGGAACCAGGAAAGAAAAGAATTAACCATGGATCAGAGTGATAGAGAAAGCATATCAAGAGAACAGACCAACAAATATGGAGAAGGGTACGGAACGTTTACATGGCTACTTTCATTTTAAAGTTCTTCCAGATGGCGCAGTTGACAGAACCAAAGTCTGAAATATCACCTAAATGCAATACACACAGTTGATAATAGCAAATCATTCAATGAAACAAACAGTGGCGCGAGGCTTCGGCAGACTACGTTAGATGCAGCGTGTGGGAGAAGTAGAGATAAACAAAGGCAAGAGAAGCTAACAAATGTCATAGCGAAGTGGAGAGATACACACTGCAGGCCGATTAGTGTTGTGGAGGACGTCGGTCTGAGAAACATTCTGAGAATCGCAACAAATGACGGCTGGTATGAGATTCCCTCAAGACGCACCATCACAAGAAGAATACACGAGTTGTATGAAAAGGAAAGGACTGCAAAAGCGACAACTTTACAACGTGCACCTGCTGTTGCTCTCACTGGGGACTACTGGACATCACAGGGTAACCATAGTTACAGGTCTCGGAGTTACAGTGCATTATATTGATGAACAGTGGGTGCTGCATTCACATGCTCTGACTGTAATGAAAACAGAGGAGAGACATTATGCTGAAACGTGTGCGGGACGCTTTATTGAAGTTTCACAGTGGAATGTGTCCTATTAATGATAACATGAATGTCCTGGCAGTGGCAATAAGCTTTCATTTTGTATTTGCTTTGATTACATTGTTTAAGTTGAGATTTACACTAAATATTTTATTTAACTGCTACTGTTTAAACAAAATGCTGATGTTAAGAGTTTGCAGAACAAATGTTATGGCACCTTAGTTCATGTGGCAGAACATTTAAAATAAAATTGCGCTATACACTACTTTTGAATTCATTATTGGATTTTGCGTATACCAATGCGATTAATCGTGATTAATCGCGATTCCCTGATTAATCACGAGATCTGGTAACACAGAGACGCTAACGTCAGCTAACATTCATTAACGCTCTAACAAAACTAATCTCTGTGATGCTAAATATGTCTTTTAGCTGTGGAAATATCTAACGTTAGCAAAAGAACATTAATAAATTATACAAATATAACTTGATCTATCCACATGACGTTCACTACACGTTCAAACGTGGTCATGCCCCTTTAGGAGACAGGAAGTGTGTACCGTTTCATTCCATTAGCACTGCTTGAAGTGTGCTATCTTTAGTATAAAGGATCTTTGGTGCTATATACATCATGTATAAGCCATTAATAACAACCAGACTTTTAAAACTCATTGACTTGTGTATGATATTTTTATTTGGTAGTAAGAGTTATAAATGTTGGTAATCCTCAAAGAAATACTCATGGATTTCTCACTTCCTAATAATCCAGCGAGTCTACAGTTAGAAATGTTAAAAATGCATTTATTAAGGTTTTTTAATCATTAAATATCCAGTTAGAAATGTTAATTTATACAGTAAATGTTGGGGTGGCAGTAGCTTGTAGGAGTTGGATTGGGAACCGGAGAGTCACTGGTGGGCACTGCCAAGGTGCTCTTGAGCAAGGCACCGAACCCCCCTCACTCTGACATCTCTCCATTAGTGCATGTATAGGTACTGAGCATGTGTGTGTAATTCAGGCCTGTGTGTAATGTGTATAATAACAACAACAACAGAGTGAAAACATTGTAATTTCCCCTTGCGAGATTAATAAAGTATACATTATTATTATTAATGACTCATTAATAAATGGATTTTGGTCCAATCCAAGTGGTCAATTGGTCCAAATCAGTGAATGGCGTTTGCAACTGGCAACCCAAAAGTTGTTCTCATTAATGCTAATAACTGATCAATGGAGTTTTAATTCATGATCTGTGATTTATTAACCATTAAAAAAGTTAGTAGTCAGGCATGGATTGGCCATCGGGAATACTGGGACATTTCCCGGTGTACCGGTCTATTTGTGTGGGCTGAATGGGCTGCGACTGCACTCTGGTCGAAAACCTTCTTTTTTTTGATCGACCCATAAAGAGAAGAGAGATCATATCATTGGCCAGGTTTGTCTCTCATCTGAATACTGGCCAATCACATCCCACTACGGCCCACTTCCATCCTATCATAGAGACAGAGCGCATTTAAGTCCCACCCCACCGGCAGTGAAAATAACACCACCAAATGTCGGTAGCTAGCTAAAAACACGAGATTTTAAGCATGTCAAACAATTATTTTAGCACCGTTTGGCACATGTTAGCTGTTAGTAAGCTAGTGTTAGTTATGTTTTAGCAAGCTAAGGCAAACATAGTACTATAACTTTCTGATTTATTCACATTCCACTAATATAGACCCTTTGCAAACACGTGACCATGACCACGTGATGACGCCATGATGGACGGCAAAAACACCAGAAGCACAAGCTAAACAGTGTAGTAGACGAGCGTAAAGTTTCATTAGTTACAATCAGTTTGAAATAAATGACACTAAATAAACTGTGATAATAATACTATCTTGTTCTTCATGGCTTCTTCTATTGAACAAGTTGTCGTGCCGTTATCGGTCGAGGTCGGGCATCCGGTATGTGCTCACATAGAGCAGTATTTGGAGAAGTTGGATACCGACCCTTATCATCTTCCTCCCTCCGTTTTCACGGACCTCATTACATCGCCGAGTCTCTCCAACTTCAGTCAACACAATCTGTACCACTATGTGGTAAACAGGGTATCCCCATATACTGGCATTGATCTCAAAGCTTTTAAACACATGGAGGATTATGGTGTTTCATAACAGCGAGCCAGTTAGCTGCCCTCTAAGCCAAGCCAACTAGCTAGCTAGCTACTGTATAACACAGCTTTGACTCACCCGACAGATCATGATCAAACTGTAAATGTGAATAACTAACATTTGAATTTCCCTTCGTATTAAAGCCAACCTCTGAGTAGGCTAGTGTATGTCGACAGCTGACTTCGGGTATAAATAAGACAAGTTATCTTGGAAGCTAACGTTAGCTAGCAATCACCTGTTGAGCTGTTGAGCATCATCCATCGTGATGGCTGGGCGACATCACAATGGAGAGCCACCATCGTGATGCCACTCTCTCACTTCTCTGTCGCTCTCTCACTCTCTCACTTCTCTGTCGCTCTATCACCCACTCCCCACACACACACACACACACACACATGGACGGACACACCAGCGTACAAGTATAACCATCAGGCCACTTGTGGATGCTATGGCGAAAGCTCTGCGCGGAGTAACAAGCGTTAACGTGGACAGCTTCACACTTTCCTTTCTCCCCTCACAAGTTTGTGGACACTACTGTGTGCATCAATAAGTAAGTCTGATGTCCTGTGGGTACGGGACGATGTTACGTAGGATTTATGAAGGTACTTAGTAACAGTAGGCTAATTAATGAGGGCAGTATTTTGTGTGAGCTATATTGCGCATCTGTTCATGTGCGCTGCAAGAGTTATGTTTCTGTCCCCCCAACCCCCCACCCCCCCCGATGACGATATCATCGTCCATCACGATGTTTTACTGTAAACATCGTCAACTGCCAATTTAGGAGACATCGTCCAACCCTAGTAACTAACCTAACTAAATAGAAGCGGTTTAGGCAGGCTAACGCGATAGCATTACGTGGCTAATAGTTAGCTAGCTCTACATTAAGAGTGAGCCAGTTTGTGATACATTAAATATCAAAGGACCATTAGAAGTGTGTTCCCCTTGTTAACACAATGACTCAAACCAGACATAACACAAAGCCTACAGAAGCCTATCGGATAAGAAGAAATAACCATTTTATTAAATGAGTGAACACGAACGCGTTTGACTTGCCGTCCGTCTACAGTAACAGCATAGCTCTTCCGCCGTCCGTCATGGCGTTCATGATTCACGTGAGTAGAGCGTTACGTCACGTGCAAAGGGTCTATAAGCTGCATACTGTGTACAAAATGCAGCTTTAGTTTAACTTAGAGTTGTCACTTGTTTACTATACAAGGCATCTTGATGACAGCCATGCTCCACCCTCAACCTTTAGCCATCTAACCATCAGGAGCCAGGCAGCCTTTTTCATTCAGTCATACTCTCTTACTTACCACTCAGCTAATTGAGTGTATTAGGGGCTGGTATGCAGGGTTCAAAATAAACTTTTTGTCCACCATCCAAATGGCTAGTGAATGTTAAAGGCTGGTGAGTCAAGCAAATCTACCATTCTACCAATATTGAACCCTGCTGGTATGTACATGTGTTGAAGGGGAGTGCAAGGACGGTTGGTGTCCGGCCGATTTTGGTGGGCTGGTCTGGGTCTCAAAAGTCCAGGGCTGATTATTTACCCCAGTCCAGCTCTGTCAGTAGTTACAACTTATAAACCCAAAAGAGTGGCACTTTAACTTGTACACTATAGTATGAGTCTCGCTGAACAAAATATGTTCAAAATCTTACATCAGCAGCATAACAAGCAAGCTCAGAGCCCAGACAACACATGGAACAATACTCATGTTTCTGCTGGAGTGAACCAGTACTCTGTGGTACATCCTGTACTAGTGTGAGTTTTTTTGTGTGTGAGTTCACTGACAAACAAGGTTGTCAGTGGTATTTTATTAAAGTCATATATCAGCCAGTCAGTCATGTAATGCTGATAAGACAGATCTATTGATATTATCATCATCTTTATTTTTTATACACTATCAGCCATTTCACAGGGCTAAGCAGAGAATAGTTCCACTGTTGTGTGGGAGGATTTTACTTTGACTTACTTTAATGGAATGTGCCCTGCCTTAAAGACATAAGAGTATCATCTTTGGTTGTTTTCAACCTGACAAGAATACGAATATGATCACTGAAGGTGCACTTTAGTCTTGAAATCCTACATGCCAACTCTCCTGGTTTTTAGCAGATGGGTCTGTTATTATGCAGATAAGTGAAGTTACCTGATCAGAATAAAGAGGTTTGGGCCTGTCAGACAATAAGTCAGCTCAGCCAGGATGTCACTGTAAGGTACCAGTAGCCTGAACAAGAAAGCTGTAGCTATCCAATATCAACCCAAGCTTGGAAAAATACTTTTTTGTCGTTGTCTAGATACACTTTTTTGTCCTCTTGTATGGTTCAGGGGATGGCAATGCTGGTCAGTTGTTTGCTCCACCAATTTTGTCTAGAATAAAATAATTAATTATATAAATAAAATGGATAATTGATATGAAATCTGGTTCACACATTTATGTCACTCAACAAAATCCCGACTGTTTGCTGTCCTGGCTCCTAAATGATGGAATTAGCTCCCCATTAACATCAGGACGGCCAAAAGCCTACACATCTTCTGCCAAAGGCTAAAAACACATCTCTTCCGAAAATTATTATATATATTTTTACAGCTGCACTTTCATATGGCTCTTTGTAGTTTTGTGTATTTGAAGCTAATGTACTTGCACTTACTACAGCTAAATGATATGTAATGTAATATTCCCCTCAGGATGACTTAATACCTTTGGAGATCCTTTGACCTTGATCCTTACGGGCGGCTGTGGCTCAGTGGTAGAGCGGTTGCCTGCCAATCGGAAGGTTGCAGTCCTGCGGCCCTGCAGTCCCGTGTCGTAGTGTCCTAAATCCCGTGTCAGTGTAAATGTGTGTGAATGTTTATCTGATGAGCAGGTGGCACCTTGTACGGCAGTCCCGGCCACAGCGTGTGAATGTGAGTGAATGGTGAATGGTTCCTGTACTATGTTAAAGTGCTTAGGAAACGTTAGCATGCTAACATGCTAAACTAGAGACTATCTTGCGATGGGATCATAACAGCTGCAACGCCAAATCGTGCCAGGAGCATAAAGTGTCCCTACTTCATGCTCGGACCACACCCTTCTTCGAACTCTGCCTTCATGTTGATCTCAACTACACCCCCTTTAAGTTTCGTGAGTGCATCTTGCACGATTGTGGCGCTATTGTGGCGACAAGATCTGTCAAACAGACAGGCAGACATGTAAACACCTGGCAAGTACTCTTCTGTGGTAGTTCCAGCTTCAGTAGGTGTCTCCAGGATGCAATATTTCTTTCCCTAGGATGGCAAAGGCATGACCCGCCCTACTTTGCCTCTGATTGGTTGGTATTCTTACCCTAACCAATATCACTCCTCATGCCTAAACCTAACCACCCCAACCGCCGAAGACAAGTCCTAGCCAATCAGAGGCAGAGTAAAGCGGGTCATGACTTCGCCATCCTGGGAAAAGAAAATTTGCCTCCAGGACCACATTTTCCCATGATGTCACACACACACACACACACACACACACACACACAGACTCACAAGGTGAAAACAACACTTGCGTTGCTGTCGCGGCTGGTAAAGATTATACCTGCATACCTGCATCAGCAAGTTCGATCACTAAGGGTGAAAAACAAGCATTCCTCAACTTTTATCCATCTTACAATTTTCTTTTTACAATGAATTCCATTGATTCATAGGCTTACAGAACCGCGTCTAAAGGCCGAGGTGGGGACAAAAATATACAAATGGGGATAATCGTGTACACAAAGGCAGTCACTCCTCAAAGGCACTCATGGTTTTGCACTTGGTTGTAAACATGACAAATGACAGGATTAGTTGTGTTCAAACCCCATCCACTTTCTCACCTACTGTACCTACCTACCACACCTGGCCAATTACTGCATAAAGTAGGGCTCAATATCGGTTTTCAGTAGAGAAAAAGAGGTCAGATTTTATAATTTTACAGACCAACTTTCTGCTTCAATTTACCTACATACCTACCTACCTACCTATGTCCCAGCTCTCAGCAATTAAATGAAGTTGTAATAATCTGGAATTGTCCCTTAATGTGCTGTTCATGTAGCATGACTTATATTCTACCCTATCTACCACTTAGAAACACTCCATGGGTTGTAAAGTGCAGTTTTTGCCATAAAAGGATATAATGTAAAATTAAGGGCATGACACAACATTTGTAATGACTACAAAGCAATATGATTCCCCCCAGTATTTGATCAGTATATCCAGAAAATCACATTTTTCATTTTCATTTAATTTCATTAGTTTATAAAATCAATGTATGGATTTATTAAAGTAAATGGATCTATTGATTGGTTACTTCCTTTACTTCCCTCGGAAAGTTACCAAAATTGTCGGTCACAGCCTCCCAACTCCAACATTGGTAAGGGAAGAGGGCTTCAGATGCTGTTCGGCATCCTGTTAATCCTTGTTTGTTATATATTTACGTGGGGGGGGGTGATAAGGGTCAAATGTGTTGGCCAATGTGGAAGTAATATCAGATAAATACAGGAAGTTGCTTGATGAACAGGTGTGTGAGAGACACCACTGTCCAGATCCTGCTCACTTTCCAAAGCTTGCGGTAATTTGATTACACATATTTTATCAACTGAAAGATTGTTATTCCTTTTGAGAATGATCTTCTTCAGTTCACCCTGATAATATTCAACAGGAAACACTTAAAACTCAGGCATTTCCATCGTGTGTTGATACATTTACTTGTTAAACCCCAGTTCTCACCACCAATGTCTTCCTGTGTGTCCTCCTTTTTCAGGGTGGAGTTCCAGAACAAGTTTTACTGTGGCCAGGGCTTCAAGTTTTTCCCCTTCTCATTTGAGAGCATTCTGGATGGACGGTTTGACGAGTGATCAGGCCTCAGCCCCTCCAGCATGAGCCAGCAGAGTCCCCAGCCTTCCCTCCTTTGTGTAAATGTGTTTGTGTGTGTGTGTGTGTGTGTGTGTGTGTGTGTGTGTGTGTGTGTGTGTGTGTGTGTGTGTGTGTGTGTGTGTGTGTGTGTGTGTGTGAGCCCAAATTCAGCCCTCTGTCACCCTCTATTGGTCATTTGTGAAACTTGTATTGTGTATGAGCTATAATGTGGTCCTTGTAAAGGGTTTTTCCAGGGCACATGTGCCAAGCTGTACCCATACTGGAGCTTCTATTGCTGTGGCACAGTACCACCACTGTACTCAGCACTCAGCATGTTCACCTCTCTATAATAACATCTCATCTGCCAGCTTTCCTTCAAATTCATCCATTACCAAATACATCTGGCAAGGTCTGTGTTCTTGTAGACAAATTTGGTTTGTAGGCAGAAGTAGACAAGTCGTCAGTACTGCAATGACACCTAACTTGTAGAAACATCTATAACACTGTAATGTATGGAAAGGATTTCACTATTTAAGCACTTGTTCCAAAAAATCTGTCCAGTAGAGCCTGTAATATTGATGATACTGTATTTTAAAAAGTATAGTCATCAAGGGTTATTAAAATCAAGGTTATAATCTACAAAACCTAGATTTAAATTCAGCCCAGTTTTAACACAGGTGAAGACGTCTTGTCTGCTCTGTGCTGTTATCAGCCGCTCCAACAACAAACTAAGACTTAGGAAAAAACAGAACATAAAATCCACAATGCTCCAATCCATGAAGTTATTTTTACTTTTCTAAATCTCCAATATTATGAAATCCTCATGTTTGGATCACATTCTGAGCAGCTTGTCATCAAAAGGCCGAGTGATGTGCCTACAATGGGCCGTTGGTGAGCCGCCACCTTGCTGAGTTCTTGCCTGCTTACTACTATGTTTCCTGGAAGAAATTCCTCTTTTTTATTAAATTAAATTAAATGATCTTGTATATTACTGATTTCTATTAAGTGATGCATTTCTTCTGATCACAATTCAAGGAATTACGGAGTTTGATTATTTAAATACTGGCCAGCCAGTATTCCTGCTGGGTTAATGACCACACAGCACTTTTATTTTTTCCCAAAATCCTGAGTCACAACCAGTTTCAGACTAGTGCTTTGTGACTGAATAACTTCCACATTCACACAGACTGCTGGTTGGGATGAACCCATCTCTGCTTTCGCTGTCAGTGAATCCAGTTCCACTCTGCCACCGCAGTAACGCCGGCGGTGCTTGATAACACATAAAAAAGCTGTCGGATTCGTCTATACCCCTAAACCTTAGTATTTTGGTGTCATGTCTTCTCCTAACAAACTGCACTATAGTTTTGTTGGAGGACGGTTAGTAACCAAGTTTTCTCAGTGTGGTTCGGCGGTGTCTGTTCAGACTAGCCTGGCTTTGCCAGACCTTCCACACGCTGCGGAGCGGAGGAGGGTCTGGCTAGTCCACACAGCATTCTGGGATGAGAGAAACGTGCTCTGGTTTATTGGCATTTCTTTAAACCAATCACAATCGTCATGGGCGGTGCTAAACTTCACACGGAGCGACTGCAAAATAGTAGTGTGAGAGAAAACTCAGATTGGACAGATAGTCTAGCTAGCTGTCTGGATTTACCCTGCAGAGATCTGAGGAGCAGTTAACCAGAGTCCTCACAAATCCACCAGAGGTTAGAACGCCAACACAGAGACAGAGGAAGGAAACGGGCATCGGCAAAAAGACATGCATCAGGCAGAATTTCCTGCAATTTCCTGGAAGTGGAACGTCAAGGATATAGACTAGTTCAGACAAACTGAACCAAAATCCAGAGTTCTGTGAAGGTACCTTAGTATATGTACAGCTTGGAATAGTTAGGCAGTGGAAAAACCTTTGAAGATTCATCCTGGCCATGGAAATGACTGTGAGACCAGCTGTCATCTTACTCCTATGTAATCAGAGAATCTACACACAAACCTTGTTGTAAAATCTCAGTGTTTACTCTAAACTTGAAGTTTTACTGCACCTCTGTTACTCCAAAACAACTGACAAATCATTAGACAGTGCAAGGGTATAACACTATTGAGACACAAATCAGAAGAACTGTTCTATGGTGTATTTGTGTGCAGTTAGAATACACTTCATTGGTTAACACAGTATTATTAAAGGCCCAGTCATTTTAATTGCTGAAATATCTGATTGTAGTGCCATTACCAAAAAGGGATCTGAAACATAAGCAGTCACATGAAATGTATTTGGAAGAGAACATGAAGGCAAACTGTAAAATTATTAAAGTTCGCAGACCAACTTTCTCAACTTTGACTTACAGTGTTCCAGATCTCAGCAATTACTTAAATCAAGACCCATGTACTAATGAACTGGAATTATTCTTTAAAGTGCTCATATTATGCTTTTTGGCTTTTTACCTTTTCCTTTATTGGAAGATGGAACAGAAGTGAGATGTCTCACTCTGTAGCTTAAACAGAGAGCTCAACAACACAGGGTGAAAAGAGGAGCTGCAGCAATATGCAGTACAACATTACATTAAACCATGTAAATCTATTTTGATATAACCTCTAAATACTATTATGAACCTGAAAATGAGCATAATATGAGCACTTTAATATTCTACCTATGCAACATGGCTTAACTTCTGCCATACAGTAGCTAACACTTACTATGGGTTGTAAAGTGTAGTTTTTGCATTGAAATGACAATGCAGAGTTGTAAGGCCATGATTCAGCATTTGGCAATATGTGTTATATGACTACAAAGCGATATGATTCCTCCTGGAAGGCTATTTGAGCAGTATATCCAGAAATCAATTTTTTTTCTCCATTTAATTTCACTAGTAAGTAAGTAAGTAAAATTTATTTCTATAGCACATTTCACAGATATTCTAAATTTCACTGGTAGCCAATGGAGTGAAGCTAAGACAGGAGTGATATGTGCCCTTTTACTTGTGTGGGTTAAAAGCGGCGGAGTTCTGTACAGTCTGGACGGCCAAGATCCTTCTTACTAAGGCAAATAAAAAGACTATTACAATAGTCTAATCGAGACAAAATAAAAGCATGAATTATCATCTCCAGCTCTGCCTTTGACACTAAAGCTCTTATCTTAGAAATGTTTCTTAATTGAAAGAAACAGTTTTTAATGAGTTGCTTTGAGTGTTTCTCCAGAGACATGGCCGCATCAAAAACAACACCTAAGCTCCTGAGACTCGGCTGAACAGACGAGCCTAGGTCACCGAGATGTTGTTTTATCAGAGGGATGCTCTGCTCAGGGGCAATGATTAAAGTTTCAGTTTTAGCTGAGTTCAACATTAAAAAGTTATCATTTAGCCACGGCTTGATCCCACTCAGACAGTTGATTAAAGATGATAGTTTAAATAACTCAGTAGGCTTAAAAGAACAGTATAACTGAATGTCATCTGCATACAAGTGATAAGAGACATCCTTAAACTGACTGATTATCTGTCCTAGAGGGAGTATATACAGAAGGAACAGAATCGGTCCCAGGACAGAACCCTGAGGAACACCACTCGATAAGCCTGCAGTATCTGACATGATCTGATTTATAAAAACACTAAAACTTCTACCGGTAAGGTAAGATGTAAACCATTTTAAAGCTGATCCAGATTTCCCTAATAGATCCTGAAGTTTATCAATCAAGATATTGTGGTCAATAGTATCAAAGGCAGATGTAAGGTCCAATAAAACTAACACTGTATGCTTCCCAGAATCTGCTGACATCAAAATATTGCTTTTTTATCACTATAAACTAGAATGGATGTATAGTATGGATCAAACTGATGTATTGATTTGTTCATATCTGACCATGACTCAGTGTTATATTGAGAGGTGTCCTTGATGAGATGAAGACACGCTGCCCCTCTGTTTGTGGATCTGTTACTTCCCTGTGCCCATTCTGTGTGAATTGGTGTTGTAAACCAGTTGAAGAGCTGAAATGATGCATTTAGCCTAAAATATATAAAAAGTGAATGTTTAAAATCCCTTTCAGTTGCTTCAGAAATGTGGGGAATAATGTCACTCATGAAAGAATTGTGAAACAACTTTGTTCATCCTTTGTCTTTTATGTTCCAACATATCCTAGCTTTGATTTTAAAATCAGTGTGTAATATTTTCACTCTATCTGGTCACTCCACCCATTAAAGATTAAATAGGGTGCAGTGCTGCACAAAAACGTCTCTCTTCTGTTCAAACTGAGGTCTAGTTTGGATACACAATAGCAATCATGTTAGTCTGCTAATACAGGTTATTATATGATAATATATATTTATATTTACTTTTGGTTTTCATTATTTTTATGATTTTTGTGTGTTTACAAGTGTTTACATGAAATGTTTCATGCGGTCTGATGCCAAATGGCTTCAGAAGAAAAGAGTCATGCAACTGATGGAAGGTAATGTGTTTGTGATCAATAATAAACAGAGACCTGGGGATTCATCTTGTGTCCTGTTTTTTCTCTGTCTCAGATAACTCCACAGGCCCCGGAGGTCACAGGTCCACTGTGTGGCCAGTTAGTTTGTATTATACTGATTCATTACAAAAAAGTGTTGGTAAGTAGGCTATTACATTGTATAAAATAAAATAAAGGACCTCAAAATTGTATATTTTTTTACCTGGAGGCTATTTCACCATGTTTTTGTGATTAATGCGAACAACAATTTTTTAAATTGGTCCAGTGTTGAGGGAGAACGCTGTAGCCGACCACCGCAAACCTCTCAATAGCAACTGCCATGCATGTCAATTAAAAGTGCTGGTTTTTGCCACTGACAGGCTCAGATTGTTATTATGAGAGTCTGACAATATATGGAAATAAAAACAAATACTGTTATACTGCCATGCTTTCGTGTGTACTGTTACCAGGTCAACGTTACCTACGCTCTGTCCACAGCTTTCAATTTCAACTCAATTCAATTTTATTTATAGTATCAAATCATAAGAGTTATCTCAAGACACTTTACAGATAGAGTAGGTTTAGACCACACTCTATAATTTACAAAGACCCAACAAATCCAGTAATTCCCCCAAGAGCAAGCAGGGAGAGAGAAACCTGGGACAGACCCAGGCTCTTGGTAGGCGGTGTCTGACGGTGCCGGTTGGGGTTGTGATGAACAGTGACATTTATAGTCACAATAAACATAATGGAACTATGACTAGAAATAGTAGTTGTAGTAGTTCATGGCGTATCAGGGCACTGCAGGGCGTTACAGGGCGTGGAGCAGGACCACGGTGACAGCTGCAACCATGATTTAGGTGCCACCCTAATCCAAGGAAAACTGCGGGGCGAAAAAACATAAGGACTCCAGGGAATAGACTCCCCAGAGCTAGGTTAGTAACAAGCATTTCTGGGACATTGATGCACACAAATGGAAAGAGAGGAGAGAGAAGCTCAGTGTGTCAAAGGAAGTCCCCCGAAAACTACAACAGCATAACCAAGATCTGGTGCAAGGCAAACCTGAGCCAGCTGTATAAGGGTTGGTAGATGAATCTAAAAACTATGAAGAGAAGCAGTTCCACTTTTCTGTAGGAAAATGTGCTTTGGTATAGGATTTCTTCTCCTCTTTGGCTGACAGTCGTCATTGGCGGACTCAGGCTGTCTGAGGGCAGGGGCGAAAAAAATAAAAAGGGCACCAGCTGCATGCAGTGGGGCATAAGCGCGCAGAAATAACTGCATCATGCTTTCTCCATTTAAGGGCATCCTAGAGGACACTGCATCACGTTTTCTCTACTGGAAGGGTACCCTAGATCTGGTTTTGTCCATTTAAAGGCACTCTAGAGGCCTTTTCCCATAACTTCAGCCTAGTCTGTGAAAGCTGTGCGAAGTGTAGCTCGAAATTGTGTTGGCAAAATTCAGAAATGCGCAATTGGAAATCTTTTAGATAACACTAAGCTATGCTTTCTTCTATGGAGGAAATATTTATTCATAATCCAAATTCAAAGTCCAAAGAGAAATTGAAAGTCCAAAGAGAAAACGAAGCGAGATCAAATTAAAAATATTATAATATTTTTTAAATTTTCCATTTGGCTTATCCATTTGGTCCATGTACTTTTTCGTTCATTCGATTTTCATTTCATATACAGAAATTAAAAAACAAAAAAATGAATGGTTATTTGATTTTCATTTTAAAATACAAAATTTGAAAATTGAATTAAGGCGTTTTTTCCTTTTCATGGTCAAAAGAGGATGAGAGAAATTTAAAAAATGCTTTAATTTTCATTTTCTATTTCATATAACAAAAAATAAAATCACTCTAAAAAGGAAATGATAAAAGGTCTGTTATTTCATATTCAGAGACCGGATGTTGTCGTTTCCAAGCCAACAGCGTCAGTGAGTGTACCAGTGTTGCTTTCAGCACAGGCAAGACTTTGGGTTCCTACTCTGATGGGATTTTAGACGTGGCGAAAAAAAGTGTGTGTAGAAATCTCTGTGCGCATATCACAGGGGAGGGGGGGGGTGCAAGAGGATTTTCTGCAAGAAATGTTAGGAGGTTTGGCGCTGAAAATGGCTCCAACATGATGTGACCATAGACTGTATGGACTCATCTGACTCCACGCTGAAGTTATCTGCAGTTGAGGGAAACCTACCCCAACCTCCTGAGTGACTGATGCTCTGTTTTTTTGCACCTCTTTACATAAATATACATAAATATGGCTATGAAATACATCCTGAAATGAATAAATGAGGCAAAACATATAAAGATATAAATTAGTCAATATAGTTCAATAGCCTAAATATATATGTTTTACTTTTATTTATTTCAGGGGACTTTATTTTATATGTAACGTTACACATTTATTTCCCTATTTGCACATTAAATTTAAATTAAGTTTGGTTATCTTACAGACTCAGACTGAAAGCAACTAGCTAGCCTGGCATAGTGCATCAAACCATATCAATATACAACCCCAAATCAGAAAAAGTTGGGACAGTATGGAAAACACAAATAAAAAAAGAAAGTAGTGATTTCTAAATGTACTTTGACTTGTATTTCATTGCAGACAATGTGAACACAAAATATTTCATGTTTTGTCCGGTCAACTTAATTTCATTTGTAAATATACATCCTTTCCTGTCATTCAGACCTGCAACACATTCCAAAAAAGGTTGGGACAGGAGCAATTTAGGGCTAGTAATCAGGTAAATTGGTTAAATAATGATGTGATTTGAAACAGGTGATGTCAACAGGGGATTGTAATTATGATTTGGTACAAAAGCAGCATCCAAGAAAGTTCTAGTCCTTTAGGAGCAAAGATGGGCCAAGGATCGCCAGTTTGCCAACAAATACGTGAGAAAATTATTGAAATGTTTAAAAACAATGTTCCTCAAAGAAAGATAGGAAGACATTTGCTTATTTCACCTTCAACCGTGCATCAAGAATCGTCATTCATCTATAAGCGATATCACCACATGGGCTCAGGACTACTTTGGCAAACCTTTGTCAAGTACCACAATACGTAGTTACAGCCACAAATGCCAGTTAAAACTGTACTGTGCCAAAAGGAAGCCCTATGTTAACGGTGTCCAGAAGCGCCGTCGACTTCTCTGGGCTCGGAGGCATCTGGGATGGACCATCACACAGTGGAAACGTGTAATGTGGTCAGATGAATCACTATTTCAGGTATTTTTTGGGAGAAATGGACGCTGTGTGCTCCGGACCAAAGAAGAAAAGGATCATCCAGACTGTTACCAGCAACACGTCCAAAAGCCAGGGTCTGGTATGGGGTTGTGTCAGTGCCCTTGGCAAAGCCAGGGTCTGGTATGGGGTTGTGTCAGTGCCCTTGGCAAAGGTAACTTGCACTTCTGTAATGGCACCATTAATGCTGAAAAGTACATAGAGATTTTGGAGCACAATATGCTGCCTTCAAGAAGACATCTTTTCCAGGGACGTCCATGCATATTTCAACAAGATAATGCAAAACCACATTCTGCACACATTACAAAGTCCTGGCTGCGGAGGAAGAGGATACGGGTACTTGACTGGCCTGCCTGCAGTCCCGACCTGTCTCCAATAGAGAATGTGTGGCGCATTTTGAAGCACAAAATGCGACATCGAAGACCCCGTACTGTTGCCCACCTTAAGACTTGTTTGCAGCAAGAATGGGACAAAATTACACCTGAAACACTTCATCACTTGGTGTCTTCAGTCCCTAAACGTCTTTTAAGTGTTGTGAAAAGGAATGGCGACATTACAAAGTGGTAAATGCTTTACTGTTCCAACTTTTTTTGAAATGTGTTGCAAGAACCAAAATAGGATTTTTGTTTTTTTGAAGAAAAAAAACAATAAAAATCATGAGGAACACATTCAATTATGTGCTGTTGTATTGTCTGCAATGAAATACAAGTCAAAGTACATTTAGAAATCACTACTTTCTTTTTTTATTTGTGTTTTCCATACTGTCCCAACTTTTTCTGATTTGGGATTGTATTTTCTACTGAGTACCTATTGTAATATTCTGTACCCACTTTTACTTCTATTGTCCTCACAAACATGAACACCCAGTTGTACAATTTACCATTTATACCCAAATGACTTAGTTTAATGAGAAGTCCCTCTTCTTTCCACAACATGTCATATGCTTTTTCATCATCAACCTCCCATCATTTGATTCACTTCACCAGCTCCTTCTCCCCACTCAGCTGTTCCCCATTCTCTTATTAGCTCCACAGTATACATATCTACCATTCATTTCCACTAGTCCTCTGCCAGATTGTCTCAGTTCTTTTGCCTAGCTTTCCAGCATTTTTTATTATTGATTATTACCTAGTTTTTTGACCCTGTTTATGCCTTTTGGACTTCGACTCTGCCTGACCCTGTTTGTACTTTTGCCTGCCTGGAGTTTGCTTCAAAGTAAATCACTTTTTGCTTCTACCTTCTTTGGCCTCGTGAGTTGTGCTTTTGGGTTCAATTCTCTCAGATCCCTGACATTACTGTTATATTCATTAATTTTCAAAGCTGCAACAATCAATATTTTTATATTAACAATAGATCAAATTACTGTCTGTAATGTAAGAGAAGTCGCTCATAGTGACAAACACAGATAATTATCACCAACTCTGCAGTTCCTCTCAGCCATTTAGTGTCTTTCAGCTCATTGTTTTGGTTTTACATTTCACAGCTTTACTGTTTTTATTTCAGTCTCAGTGCTCTAAAGGTTGTTTTATGCTTCTGCGTCAACTCCACACCGTAGCTACGCCGTCGCTCCTATGGCGTCATGACCCTTTCGGAGTTCTGAGTCGGGGTTGCTTTGCATTGCGGTGCATTTCACCGCCATAACGCTAGGGGCCAATAAGTCTGAGGTGTCTGCCAGCCAGCCAGTTTGTTATGTTAGCAAGCAAACTTTAGCACAACTGCCCAAAGTACTGCTTGCTGGCTTGCCTCGACTCAATGTTACACATTTTTGGAGGGGCACGTCGACACTGGGACTCTATGTAAATAGGCAACTGTTTGCTAACACGTTCACTATAACAACTTAATGTCGAAGTTGAGTTTATAGCTTGTTCTGCTGGCTACACCTAGAAAAAAACTAACTTAAGTTCTGATTTGGTCTACCATGTTGTGAGAAAATATCTGGCTCTTGTTTGCATGCTTATTGTTCCACTCTCTTTACCAGCTACTCATGCATTTTTACTCCACGATTTGGGCCTGGGAGCAGCTGCACTCTGTGTTACATAAGAGTTGGTGAAAGCTGTTAGGAGCCAACAAGATGTTGGAATCAACAAGCTAGTACTAGGTTGCCAGTACTTCCATCTTGATGTGATCTGATGTATTATTATCCAGAATGAATGTAACTCCTAATGGACATACATTATTCTGTTTTGAAAAATTTTTCACATATAGATCAGGCTGGCTGGCCAGCTTTGGAAGAATGACTGTGAGCACTATTAATTAACTACTAATTATGTGTTGCGTTAAATGTGCAGGTCTGACGTTAATCTCAATGTAGTCTCGCTTTGCCAGACCTTCCTCCACAGCGCTGCGAAAGAGGGTCTGGCCAGTCCACATAGCATTCCTGGATGGGAATAAAACATGCTCTGGTTTATTGGCATTTCTTTAAACCAATCACAATCGTCATGGGCGGCGCTAAGCACCACACAGAGCCACGGCGCCGCTGCACTATAGCCATGGAAAGGAACTTGTTTTGGTGGAACGTGTACATTCAAAAGTAGTTTTAGTCGTGCAACAGAAAACTCCGATTGGACAGATAGTCTAGCTAGCTGTCTGGATTTACCCTGCAGAGATCTGAGGAGCAGTTAACCAGAGTCCTCACAAATCCACCAGAGGTTAGAACGCTAACACAAAGACAGAGGAAGGGGACGGACATCCGGCTGAAAAGAGTGAAATCCAGCGGAATTTCGGTCGGCAACGGAGCAATCCCGGAAGTGGAACGTCGTGGATATAGACTAATGTCAGTGTGACTCATCTCTACAGCTGAATGGACATGAGGACACCTCTTTCTACTGATAGTGCACTGCTTAGTGGAAAGGGGTATGGTTATATCCTTCGATGTAGAAGTGATCAGTAGCGGTCTTCAATGTTGGTCCCAATCTAACACAGACTAGTGGAAAACATACTCAAACTTAATTTGCATAAAACAATTTGCATAAAACAATTTGCATAAAACAATTTGCATAAAACAATTTGCATAAAACAATTTGCATAAAACAATTTGCATAAAACAATTTGCATAAAACAATTTTCAAAAAACGAGGCCTGATCCGAAAGGGACTCAAGGACAGTTAGAGCCAATCCCAAATTGTTTTCCAGTTCAGTTGTGTTCTTGCAGTGAGGGAAGGCACTCAAAGAAAGCAATCAAGTCCAGAAATCAGGTCAAGCAAGCAAAAACTGCCAGAACACAATGGCAACGCTGGCAACAGTGAGTGAATGGAAAGGCAGATAATGTCTGAAGGCATCTGGTGGACAGGTGGTGAATTGCAGTTCTGGAAAATTCCATGGAAACGCAGGTACTTGGGGGATTTTGATTGGCATTGTCAGCTTAGGTGTTACTTCCCTAGTGTTTGCCCTCAGTGAAACAAATGCTTAAACCTGATATTTCCACACACTGTCCTGCTTCCCTCTGCTTTTCTTCTCCACTAGCTATTGCAGGCCAGTGCAGTGAGTGACTGGCACAGTCTAATTGTAAGTTTTGCTTTGCCAAACCTTCCTCCACAGCAGTGGGGAGGTGGAGGTGATACAGTAGGAAAGACTGCAGGCTCAGGTGGTAGAATGGTTGTTTACCAATCAGAATGTCGGTGGTTCAATCCCTGGCCCTGCAGTCCCATGTTAAAGTGTCCTTGGGCAAGACACAGAACACCTATTGGTATGTGAATGTTAATCTGATGAGCCTAAAAGGATACAGATGCCAAACTAAAGCCTTCATTAAGTCCTTTAGATGTTATGCCTGCCAGTTTTAAAGAACATTGGTTCCACTTTTTTTTATCCATTGCACAGAAGGAAGGTGGCCCTGTCAGAGGAGGCACAGTGGAAGGGGGAAGAGGAGGGGTGGTCCCTATTAATCCAAAAGAAAAAGTTGGATATTCCAGTAGCTGACTGGTTAAGCCACTATATATATATATATATATATATATATATATATATATATATATATATATATATATATATATATATGTATATATATATATATATAACTGAAATGTTTACAGTTGAGGACTTACAGTATGTGGTATGTCATACACCATCTCTCTCTACACTTGCTGTCTACCTCTACCAATAAAGGTCAAAATGACAAAAAAATATAATTTTTTTAATCAAATCTTGTGGTGAGATTATTTTGTCAAATACTGTTTCCATTTCAGGAATCGACAATCTGATCAGTCTCAACATTCTGCTCACATTTCTAAAGGGCAAATTTTATGTAGGCTACTTCACTTTTTTTGGGGGGGGGGCATTTTAGGCCTTTTATTTATAGAGGACAGCTGAAGACATGAAAGGGGAGAGAGAGGGGGGAATGACATGCAGCAAAGGGCCGCAGGGCGGAGTCGAACCTGCGGCTCCTGCATCAAGGAGTAAACCTCTATATATGGGTGCTTGCTCTACCAGGTGAGCTACTCAGGCGCCTGAATGTACTTCTTCATAAATATTCCATATTTGTTTTTTCAAAAAGACTTCTGCCTACTCATTACAGTCTAATGTAATTGATATGCTTCAGCTCAACCCTTTATTTTGTATATTTTTTTTATTGTCAATACATGCAATGAACAGACCAAAACCAACAATGTCCATCTCTCAATACTCCCTGCCCTCTTTTTAATCTCAATAATTCTTATGTTATATTACTTGTTTGTTGTTTTTTTTTGTAGTTTGTGTGTACGGTGCCTTGCTCAAGAGCACCTTGGCAGTGCCCAGGAAGTGAATTGGCATCTCTCCAGCTAACAATCCACACTCCGTACATCCATATGGGGACTTGAACCAGCAACCCTCCACTTCCCGACCCAACCCCTTACAGACTGAGAAATACACACATATATATATATATATATATATATATATATATATATATATATATATATATATATATATATATATATAAACCCTTTGCAAACACATGACCACGACCACGTGATGATGCCATGATGGACGGCAAAAACACCAGAAGCACAAGCTAAATAGTGTAGTAGTCTAGACAAGCGTAAAGTTTCATTAGTTTCAATCAGTTTGAAATAAATGCAGGGCTCTCAAGTGTCACGCATTGAGCGTGACAGTCACTCATTTTGGTCTTTTGTCACGCACTCCCGCCACACATTGAATTTCTCACGCAGAAAAACTATTTACAATATATTTAATATGCCGCAGCGCCCCAAAATTTCTCTGGCCGCGCCTCTCTCACTATGGAACCGGCAGGAATCAAGCGTGTCTCCCTGGAGTTCTTAGTCGAGCCTGCCACTTATCAGCCAATCAAAAAAAAAGGGGGCTACACAATAGGCAATCAGAAAAGAGATCATATCTCTCCTGTATTAGATTCTCTGCATTGGCTTCCTGTAAAATCCAGGATTGAATTTAAAATCCTTCTCCTGACCTACAAAGCTCTAAATGGTCAAGCACCATCATATCTTGAAGAGCTCATAGTACCTTACTGTCCCACTAGAGCACTGCGCTCCCAGAATGCCGAGTTACTTGTGGTTCCTAGAGTCTCTAAAAGTAGAATGGGAGCCAGAGCCTTTAGCTATCAGGCTCCTCTCCTGTGGAACCAGCTCCCAGTCTGGGTCCGGGGGGCAGACACCATCACCACGTTTAAGAGTACACTTAAAGAAGTGCGTTTGAGTTGAATGGAGTTACTTGTTTGCAGTTTTGACAAAATTTGGTTTTGGTAACGTTTTTATATTGTGGATACGCCTTCTTTATACATCGCCGTGCGTCAGTATCACAACTAATAACGTTCAATCCAGTTGTTTTCCCTTAAACCGTGGCTGTAGACAAGGTTGTCCTTTGTCTCCCCTCCTCTTTGCTCTTGCAATAGAACCTCTGTCCATTTATTTGAGGTCTCTCTCCATTTTCAACGGCATTACGCGCTCCCGGGTCGAATTCAAACTTTCTTTATACGCTGATGATCTGTTATTGTATATCACAAATCCTGTAGGGACGTGTCCTGTTATTCTTTCTTTTTTTCATAGATTTGGTTCGTTTTCGGGGTACAAGATCAATGTCTCTAAGAGTGAATGTTACCCGGTCAATGAACTAGCAATGCAGCTCTCTCAATCTGATATTCCCTTCAAACTGAGTCCCTCGGGATTTAAGTATCTGGGGGTGCATGTGGCCAGGTCCTACAAAACTCTTTATGATGTAAACTTTTCTCCCCTAGTAACTGAGATTAAGGCTCATTTCCAAAGATGGGGCTCCCTCCCCCTTTCCCTGATCGGTAGAATTAACATGGTTAAAATGAATGTTCTCCCAAAGTTCCTGTTTCTGTTCCAGTGCCTACCTATATTTTTATCTAAAGGCTTTTTCAAAAATATTGATTCAGTTATATCTAATTTTCTGTGGAATGGTAAGTCATCTAGAGTTAGGCTGAAAGTACTTCAGAATTGCAAATTTGATGGTGGCCTCTCTCTACCCAATTTCAAAGTTTATTATTGGGCTACGAATATAACTAAAACTTTATTTTGGCTAAAATTGGTCAATACACCTTGGTGTCAGTTGGAAATACAATCATGTCCCTCATCCTCTTTACTGGCAATACTGTCTGGTGTGGCTTCAGTCAATCCCTCTGGCTTTACTAGCAACCCAGTGGTCATTTCCACATTAAAGATATGGTTTCAATTTAGAAAGCATTTTAAATTTCTTACTCCCACCATATCAAGTCCACTGTTGAGGAATTATGCGTTCAAACCTGCATTTACTGATTCCATTTTCACTTTATGGCATTATAAGGGTCTGAAATGTTTTAAGGATTTTTATAAAGACGGGGTTTTTTGTTCTTTCACGGATCTAACCAACGAGTTCGGCCCCCCACCTTCACATCTTTTTAGGTATTTCCAAATTAGGAACTGTGTAAAATGTTTATTTCCTAATTTTCCGCAAATTCCTCCTGAGCAGACATGGGACAGTCTTTTACAGTTGAATTTTTCACAAAGATCTTTAATTTCCAAAGTCTACGGTACTATCCAGTCTTATGATGATCATTTAATCACTAGGACGAAGGAGGCTTGGGAGTAAGAGTTGGGTTTGGCCTTTGATGTTGACTGGTGGGACTCTGTTTTAAATGGTATTCATAAAGCCTCAATCTGCGCCCGCTTGACTTTAATACAATTTAAAGTAGTGTTCAGATGTCACTATTCTAAAACCCGACTATCGCAAATTTTCCCTAATACAATTGATGTCTGTGACAGATGCTCTGGTTCGCCCTGTAATCTTGCACATATGTTTTTCTTTTGCCCAACCCTAGGAAATATTTGGCAAATTTATTTTGACACCATGTCTAAAGTGCTCCTCAAGACCATTGATATTTCTCCGCATGTAGCCATTTTTGGTACTCCTCAAGAATACCACTGTTTTTCATCAGCGCAGTTAGAGGTCCTGGCTTTCACCTCCTTGATAGTGAGACGCCATCTTCTTCTTAATTGGAAAGCAACAAATGCCCCATCCAGTACACTTTGGACGACTGAGGTCATGTCTTTTCTAAAACTGGAAAAAATAAGATATTCTAAGAAAGGTAGTATTGCCAAATTTTACAATAAGTGGCAACCATTTATGCAATTTTTTCAGGCTAACTAGGCCTAACTTTAACCCTCCCTTTTATTTTATTCTTTTATTTTTTTATTTTATTTTATATATTCTTATTTATTTCTCTTTTTTGTAAAATTGTATAAATATATATTTTGTAATTTGTATTATTATTCGTTTGTTTTTTTTGTTTTTTATTAAAAAAAAAAAAGATAATTTGATAAAAGTTGTATACAAATATGTTTGGTATTGTTATCCAAGTGCCTTTACTTTGTTTTTGTGTGCAAATCAATAAATATATAAAACAGAAGAGTACACTTAAAACTCTCCTCTTCGATAAAGCTTATAGTTAGGGAGTGAGGAGTTTCAGCGTTCCGCCTAACCCGGCCCACCTGCTTCTCTTCATAGTCGTTAGATGCATCTATCATATAATCAATGACATCATCAAAGTAGAGGGAGGCAGGCCGATACAACCCGATCCGGTTGGGGAGAGTTCAGAGCCCGACCAGGCACCTCTCTTTAGCCTGTCTCTCTTGGTTATGCTGTTTTAGTTTTAGACTGCCGGGGGACTTCCTTTGACACACTGAGCTTCTCTCTCCTCTATGTTCCCATTTCTGTGCATCCAAGAAATGCGTGTTACTAACCTAGCCCTGGGAGCTTGCTCCCCGGAGTCTTTGTTTCTTTTCACCCAGGATGAGGTGCAGCTCTGCTGAGCGCTACTTGGGCGGAGTGATATGCTTGCAGCTCTGCTCAGAGCTGCAGCGTATCACTCCGCCCAAGTATTACTGCTTCCCTTTCTGAGAATATAGTTCCCAGTTTATATACAGTTAGAAGATGGCTGTGTCTCAAATGACCTTGTTATTTGTACACGCTGTGACTATAGAAATCACAACATGTAAATAGGAACATGTTGGCATTATTTTGTCACTTATTGGGAGCAGTAGGCTAGTTGGAGCCGGTTACCTCCAGGATCTGTGCTAGGCTAAGCTAACGGTGGAGCCGTCAGACAGAGTTACGACACGCACGGAGATGAGAAGGGTATGGACTTGTCTAACTGTCAGTTAGACAAGTCCACACCCAATAAGTTGGCGTGTTCCTTTAACTGTAAGGGTATTTGATACCACCAAAGTTGTGCACAGATTTCTCGACATGTGCACCACAAGTGGAAGAAGCTGTGGCACAGGTGATGACATATATCAAAAAATCAACGACGTCCTGATAGAGCATAACGTACCATGGAAAAATTGTGTCGGCCTGTCAGTTGACAATGCCCCAGTTAACATTGGAGCCAAAAATTCAATTGCGGCAAAAATGCTTAAGGAAAATCTCAACCCTTGCCATATAATCCATAACACTGCCAAAAAGGCAGGGAAGAGGTTTTTGGAAGTAAGTTTCAACCTGTTTGCTTTCCATTAAATATCTGTTAAGCTAAGGTGAAGTAAATAATTTGCTGTATAATGACATAATTATATCTTTGCGCTCATGTCATGTTCTGCAGATATCTGGATTTGACACTGAGGACCTTGTGGTTGACCTTGTGGTTGACGTTGGATACTGGTTTAAGGGCAGCACAAACCGTAAAGGTTACTTGAAAGATTTGTAATTCAATTAGCTCCAGTGTTATACACCCAAACTGAGGAAAAATTGGGTTAACGTTGTTTGTTTTTCTTACATATTTTACCAGAATTTTGTGAACTCCATGGCAGTGATTATATGAATGTACAGTAGCACTGTACATTTCTGTGAGGTGGCTGAGTCTGGAGATGTGCATCACCCGCATTCTGCAGCAGTATGGCCCACTCACCAGCTACTTCAAATCTTTAAGTAAGTCACACATTATATTGGCACTAGTTCAAGATAGTTATATGAGACACCCAGGGCCAGATGTACTAACGCTTTTGCGCCCACTTCAGGCGTATTTGTGTCGCAACGTGCGCGTAAAATCATGGCGAGGTATGTACAAACAGGCCGCAATGATGTAAAAGCGCAAACTGCATGTCGTGGGAGCTGAAAAGGGCAAATTGCGTTTTTCGTGTCATGCATATTTATTCATGGGAGGGTCGCGGGGAAAGTGGGAGTTTACCGTAAAGAGATGGGAGGGGAAGCATAAAGAGCGCTTAATTACGTATTCCGCGGTATGTACAAAAACCGCCAGTGATAGCGCGCCTCTATTTTGCGGTGAAAATTCTCCGCCTCTTAAAAGCAGGTGTAAACCTGGAAGCGGGTTTCCTCACATATGCCTCCTGGTGAAATGACAGCAGTAATCCGAGCAAGACGAAGACATAGGCCGAGGAGACGAGCTGAAAGGAGTTTTGCCACAAGGATCACAGATTAAGCAGCCATGCAAGATTACAGTTACTGGAAGAAATCAAAGATGACATCGAATCTCCGACTCAGAGTTCACATTCCAGAAGTTGTTAAACTCCTCGCTACATTACAAATATTGGCATCAGGATAATTTCAAACAGTCATAGCATCAGCAGTGGGAATATCGCAGTCTGCACTCAGCCGTATCATAGCACCAGTACTTACAGTTTACGGTATAGTGGGCGGAGAAAGGCGCTAATTACGGATCACCTGCAGGTTTGGTAAATATGGCGTAAACTATGGTATCATTGCGTTCGCTATCTGCGGGTGAGCCATGGCGCTGATAACGCTACGTTCGCAAATGTACGTACATCTGGCCCCCAGTACTAACAACCAGTCTATTTGTAGATGAGAAACAACCAAGGCTGGTGGAGGCGTTTTCTAATCCCCTGACAGAAGTCCACCTCCTGTTCCTTCAGGCCACATTCCCAGTGTTCTCTACACTGAACCTCCTTCTCCAGAGAGAAAAGGCCTCCATATTTCAGCTGTATGAAGAGGTAAATGGGAATATTGGGCTATTTTTGGCTATTTTGACGTCTCTTAAGTGCAACACCCTTGTGAAATATAGGTTGTGTTACAGCTGACATATTTGCTGATTCTGTGCAGTACATTTGTCCTTTGATAAATTTCTTGTACGTAGTGAAAAAATAACGTAATTATCTAAACTATCTAAACGTTTTTGTAGTGTTCCCTGGACACAAACCAGTGAGAGCCATTAAAGAAGAGTTCCACAGGATTGCAGGTGAATAATGTAAACCCTTACAATGAATAATTATTAATTATAATTCCGATAATGACATGGTGCTGAAAGATCAGTATAGTATAGTAATTTGAATTTCTGTTAGGATTTCCCAGTGTCATTGGCTGCATTGATGGCACACACATTCCAATCACTGCTCCTTCAGAAAATGAAGCCGACTATGTGAATAGGAAGTCCATTCACAGCATTAATGTGCAGGTAAATTGACAACTTTCACAACATGTTAAAAACTGCATCACAATACTGCAAGATCATATGTGATGCTGCATATCTAATAACCAACGTGGAGGCCAAATGGCCTGGGTCCGTGCATGACTCACGGATATATCGTGAGTCTGCCCT
This sequence comes from Gymnocephalus cernua, assembly GCA_023631565.1. Classification (NCBI taxonomy): domain Eukaryota; kingdom Metazoa; phylum Chordata; class Actinopteri; order Perciformes; family Percidae; genus Gymnocephalus; species Gymnocephalus cernua. The sequence continues at coordinate 30,317,582 of CM042443.1, read as the reverse complement.
GAGCAACAGCCTGGAACGTGGTAAGCAGCCTAAAGCTTTGCACAGTATTATTCACCTGTCTCCCTCCTTAAATGCACTCAAATGTATACACTATACATTACAGGAGAGTTTGAAGGCCTTCTGCTGGGTGACAGGGGTTACCCATGCCAGCCCACTCTGCTCACCGCTTACCCGGAGCCAGGCCCCCAACGCAACTTTAATGTGGCCCACTGCAGGACTAGAGCTCAGGTGGAGATGACCATAGGCCTGCTGAAAGCTGGTTTCCAGTGCCTACACCACCTCAGGGTAACCCCCAAGAGGACCTGTGATATTATTGTGGCATGTGTTGTTCTCCATAATATTGCCACAATTATAGGAGAGCAACGCCCTGCCCTACAAATAGAGGACCCTGATGAGGACCCCATCCACCCTGCAGATGTCCAGGATGGAAGAGCGCTCAGAGACATTATATGCAGGAATCACTTTGCATAAAACACAAGCACCACACAAATAAAGACGAATAATTCACATTTTATTTTGTCTTCTTGAATTCCTGAAAAACACAAAAGCAACAGTTAGTTTTTTTTTATATTGTTCCAATAACTAACACAAGTCACCTGTGACCATGCACCCACCTCTAACTTGTGTTTCAGGATTTCAATTTCCAGATCTGTTTTGACAATCTGGCGGTCCAACAACACCATTTCTAGGTCTGTTTTCTGCATGGTTTTGATTAGATGCCTCTTATAAAAGGTCCTTCACAGGTAACTGGGAATACATAAAATCATGGCATTAAAAACGTTGAACATTATTTCCACGGAATGAACCTCTGGCAGTTGTTGCACATGTTACTGTGTTCATCTGTGCTGTGGACGTTGATGGAGCCTCCTCCTGTTGCCCAGCAATGTTCCGTTAAAAAGTAGAAAATCCAGTCACACGTCACACTCCATATACACCACACAGCAGTGTTAATAATTGTGAATGTGGAGAAGATGAAGATGAATATAAGCCTATTACATCTTATGAAGGCACTTGTGTCCTGGGATGTGGCTGGCTCGAAGGAAGAGCTCCCTCCAGGGATTCCTTCAGCCACTGGCCTTCCTTTGTTCTGGCTGGTCCTCCACCAGTTTTGTGGGCCTCTACCTTCTTTCTGTTGGCTGAGTAGAAGTCAAATGTTAATTTAAATGGGCCCTTTTAATTAACAAAACAGGATGGGTAGGAGGACATCTCTGTATGTGAACATTAGTTGGGGATAAAATACAGCACATTCAAATTTACAATAAATATTTACTCTCATATTTAAAATGTGATTAAAATGGAGGTACAGCCATGAGTCTTACCTGTTTGAACTATGTTCTTATGTTTAATTTTCAGCTGCTTCCACGTGCGTTTTACGCCCGCAGGATTGCACCTAAAAGAAATAGATTATAGGTTCAATACCATTCCACTCAGTGTGAAAAATGTAATTTCCCAGCTGGGAATTAATAAAAAGTATAAATATAAAATGATTGTGTAAATTAAATATGAACCAACTCGAATCAGCTGTTGTGAAACCGAAAACTCAGAGTTTCCATCTCAGGATAAATCAACTCAGACATCAGGCTTAGACTCTGAGTTTGTTGAACCTCCTTCCTGAAATGGACCCCTGGTGGCTTTGATACACACACAATACTTGTTGGTAGATAGATTGACGTTTTGTGTCAACATATGGTATATGTTAATAAGAAAATCACAAAATATTGCATGAATGCTCTTATGCATCATATAGGCCTATGTAGTATTTCTGATCATGACATTAGAATTGTGGGATAGAAACAGATCAAATAAATAGTTGATAATGGATTCTTTCTAGTAGAAGTGCCACTAGCCTATATATACACACACACTTCTATATATAGGCTACTTTAAAACCCATGTGTGTAGTAAACATGTCTCTCATTGATTTGTGATGTACCTTGGAAAAAGTTCTCATCTTTTTGAATTGTTGTCAGAATTTTTCCATCATTCAAGCAGTCATAGTAGTATGGTGCTAAAACAGTATCATAACCATTTGTAACTTGTGAAACACAATGCACAAATAAATGCAGAGAGATCCGTATCTCTAAGTACAATGCACAAATAAATGCAGAGAGATTTGTATGTGTATATCTGATTTGTATCTGTGCCTCTAATTTGTAATTCGTGAAACACAATGCACAAACGAATGCAGAGCTATTCGTATCTATAAAGGTGTATCTGTGTCCGTGACTCTAATTTGTAACTCATATTTCATCATTTGTAAATTAACTTAGTATTTTTCAATGGAAATACATTCATAAAACTCCTTCAATCTGTGTGGATCCTTTTGAGACTGTTTGTGTTTGTGGCCACAATCAATTCATAACTCAGGTGACGATCCCAGCAGTCTCCAGGAGATGGCAGTAATACAACACTTACAGATGCCAACTGCTGTTACTACATGAAAACTGTGAAGATGTCTTGTCAAATGTTCCTCCGGGTAAGTTGACATCATTAGGACTTTGTTGTCAGATAAATTCAAGGGGGTAAGCTTCTCTCCTCAGAGCGAAGCCGCGATGGCGCCATTTTATGCTACCGAAACCATCAACCCCCATTAGCATTCCATTGACTGCCATTCATTTTGGCGTCACTTTGACAGCGAATAACTTTACATGTGAAGCATTTAAAGACTTCATTTGTCTGTTGTTTATTTCTAAAGAAACACGACAATGTATAAAAGGCTCCATTACCTTGTACCTCACGTTATGGCTCCGTAGCAGATGTTTTTATAAAAATAGGCTAACGATTGTGTCATAACCACGCAACTAATGGTGCGTTCTTTTTGCCTCGGAAGTCGGAGGTCGCAACTGGGAATGACGTCACATACGAGTTGAATGCGTTCTTTTTGCAAGTCGGATTTTCATTGTTTTCATTAGCTCTAGCCAGGTTAGCCATTGTTAGCAATGCCAGGTTTAAACAACGTATACGCTGTTTTTTTGTGCATACAAACCGTGTGACAACACAGATAGAAGACAGCGCTGCGTGTACGACTGATTTAGTGTGACACAAATAACACAGAAGTGCTTATAACTATGTTACTACAGCTTTTACAACTGTCGATACAGGGGGCAGCCATGTTGGATTTTCAGCTCGGGTACCTCGGTGGATGTACGAGTTCCGAACTCGTAAATACGAGGTCAGGGGGCGTGTTTACGACTTTGACCTCGTAAAATACGAGTTGCGAGGCAAAAAGAACGCACTATTACTGTCGCATAGTAGAGGAATTACCGTATAGTACAGGAGAAGCTTGCAGGCAGTTTCGACTTACATTAGCTGTTTAGTTGAATTGCTAATGTTAACTAGCATTTTAGTTAGCAATAATTAGCCTGTGCCTATGTCATCTCCTTACATATACCTACGCTCTCCGTCTCTGCAAGATTGGGAATGATTGAGATTTCTCTTGGCACAGCTACCAGAAGACTTACAACGTTCAGAGACGTTGCTCACGTCACATCTACGGCGGGAAGCTCAGTTTGAGGCTGCGCAGTAACGCTCAGTAACGCTCAACCATCACCGGAAAAGTGCTTCTAATAGACTTCACTTGTCTCCGTCAAAAACAGCGGAGTCACTGGGTCCATTTTATATACTGTCTTTGGATAAATTACAAATGTTTCAACATCATTGTTGCAGTGCATTTGCTGTACATTTATTTAATGTGTTTATTTGTGTTATGGTGGCATTGACACCTTGCAACTTTTTAGAGCATGCTAACTGCAAACAGCGATGCTAATTTAGCTAGCTTGTTAATCAGCACTGTAACATCAACTTGCCTGGTCTGTGTATGGAATTTGCAGTCTGAGTCTGAAATATTATTAAGCGCTGCTTAAACTGTTAGTGGGCCCAGTTATAAAGCTAATGAATATATCTGGTAGGCCTATCATGTTAAACTAGCTAGCTAAGGAATCAATCGATGATGTTGTAAGTTAGCTAAACTTTAAAGAGTTTAAATTTAACATTTGCTCAACATATTGTAACCATGTTTATTAGCTAGTACAGAAATTGCCACACACAAATACATGCTTCTCCTGTAAGACTAAATGTATGTACAGTTGTACACCCTGACAAAAAAATGATAGTTTAATCACTGAATCTGCCATGTTTTACAGATCTGACTGATCAGATGCTGTCCTGAACACCTGTTTGACGAGGTTTACCTGGACCCACAAGACTCTCCTCACAGTATGAAGGTATTGTGGGACAGGTGCCATACCTCTGCCAACCGATGGTCTGAAGACAACACAGCAGCATCAGGAAAGATTCAGTATCCACAGGATGACTTCTGTGACCTGACAGCCTACATTATCAGCTGACACATCCTCAGTAGAAAATAAACCCTCTAGGCTGGTGGAGGACATGATCTGGACAGTTAACATCTGCTGCTCTGTGCATTATGTATACGCACTTTATATTTCCATTTCATTGACTGTGAATAAAGTGCTTTATTTCTAAGCAGGATTTGATAATTTTTAAGTTTAGTAGTAAGGGCTCAGACATAGTCAATGCATTGGTACGCATACGCGTCCGCAAGGCTACGCATCGCTACGCTTCGGCCTCCATTTTGCGTCGATGCGTAGCAAAATGTGTCGTCCCAGTTTTTGTTACGCGACGCACCGATACGCACAATACTATGCGTTGTCGTTGGGGGCGACACTGCAAGCATTCGGTATGTAGCTAGTCAACGTTGTGTGTGTGTGTGTGTGTGTACGTACGTACGTAGCCAATGCTGTGTGCAAGATGTTGAAATAGCCTACGGCAGGAGAGAGATAGAGAGACCTAAACGTATTTACAACTTTATAAAACCTGCTAAACCATGTTTAAGCGACCATTTATCAATGTCACGGTCAGTGCTACCCTATCGTAGCACACTGTACTGGTGGAGATGCACGCCAGCATCTGATAAGAAGACAAGTGCCCGTGAGGGTCTGACTCTCTGACCCTGCCTCTGCCGACCGAACACCGTGGAACACTTTGCTACCCCCTGTTGCGTGGGCGGTGCATTGCATTTCACGCATCGCCCGTGACGCCTGCGTCCGCTTGCGTCTGCTGTGTAGACTATGAAAGGAAGCGCGTCGCTCACGTCGCTTGCTCGCGTTGCTCGCGTTGACTCTGTCAGAGCCCTAAGGCTCCTTAAGTGTTATGCAACATGTTTATTCACAAAGACTGTTACACAGGTGATATGTCTGATGTAATGCATGTAGAAGGGTCAAACACTAAGTCCATTTAACATCCTGACTATGAAAATGTAATTCTTTAAGACAGGTTATAGTGACAGAAAGCAACACAAAACATTTGTTTAACAGTTAAACTTTATTGTTTTGACAGATGAGAATATGAATAAAACGAAAGTATTTTGAAAGGGTATTCTAATCTGCAGCTTGAAAAACATTTCACAGCATAAATATAACTGACAGATACAAACTTCCAGTGAAAATCTCAAAATTACTTTTTAAATACAATTGTCCCTTTCACACAGCCAAATATACCAGAGTATGAAATGAAGAGCTGAGAGATGTTTCTTATTCTGTTTATTTCTTCCTCTTTCTTGTGTGAGTTTGAGTGTGGTTTCTATAACGAGAGAAACTAAATACAAATGAATAAAGGAAACATATGTATGCACTCATTCTTTCTTAAGCAGTAATATATATTACCAAACATAATATAAACAATAGTCGGAATATGGCTATATATCTCAAACTCCAATAATGTAAGCAGAGAAAAAGGATTCAAACGCATATTATATGGGATTCTCAGACATTTTCGCCCATCTGTTACCACTAACGTAGACAACAATTCCTTTTATCTATGATACGCTTTAAAGCCTCCAACTAACAAAACGGCTGGATGCTTTTATTTTGAAAACCCTGGAACGGATGTTACGTTCCGTTCGAGCTAGCAAAGCCTCTAGTGGTACAGAAAACAATATTTAACACCACTTACTTCTTATTTTACTCAACCATAAAGTACTGAACAATCCTAAAACAAGTAGTAAAAGTATAAACATGTTAAGCAGAAGCTCTAAACTATCGTGTAGTTCTCTTAATACATCCATGGCGTGTACAAACGATACTGTCTATGGTACAAACTTGGATAGGATTAGCACAATGGTCGCGTAGCAACCCCTTAAACTCCTAACTCTCATCCACATCAAATAGTGGAAATAACAGCTGGTTTAACAAAGAAATACAATATCACGAGTAATGCAGCAGATATACTTACTCTTCTCATTTACGCACACAAAGAAAGGTGCCACTCACAACTACAATCCAACTGAACGACTAACTCTAGTCTATCATACTGCTTAACTGTGTGACGTCAGTTATAATATATCCAAAGATATAGCTATATACTTAGTATATATATCTACGTAATATACCAACCAGCACGCGCTTTGGCTACCCTATTACCAGCACTGAATAAATGGGAGTAAACGTGAAACATAAAACACAATATGGTTAACTGTACTAAATAATAGCAACACTAACATAACTTTGGGGCATTTTTTACAAGCAGCATTTATTTAACCCAGTGTGTGGCAACTAATAAACATGGTTACAATATGTCAGGCAAATGTTAAATTTAAAATCTTTATAGTTTAGCTAACTTTCAACATCATCATATAATATATCATCATCATATATTCACTAGCTTTATAACTGGGCCCACTAATAGTTTAAGCAGCGCTTAATAATATTTCAGACTCAGACTGCAAATTCCATACAAAGACCAGGCGAGTTGATGTTACAGTAGGGTGACCAGACGTCCCCGGTTTCTGGGGACAGTCCCCGGTTTCGGTGACCTGTCCCCGGCTGGAGCTGTCCCCTGAAATGTCCCCAGTTTTCACTGTGACTGACAGACCCGAAATTGGAATGAACGAAAGAAAACATTGACCAATTGTATAGTCACGTACCCTACATGCGCAGGCTCAGGACAGCTAGACCAAGCGCTGCTCAGAGCTCAGAGATGTTCTAGAATGCCCATATTCCTGGCAGCGCGGTTGAAGAATCTTTGTCCTTTGAGAGACAGCTATAGTGGGCTTCTTTCATCCATCCAGTCATTCATTAATTCATTCATTCAGCCAGCTAGCTCTGACAAGTGTGAGTAGTACAATATCGCTAACTGATATGCGTTGAGTGCTTATCAAGCTTTCGAATAACATAACATAACTTTGATTCATGTTAACGATATGAGTAGTACAATATCTTATAGCATAGGTAAACCAAAGGTGTTCTTGTGGGGGGGGGGGGGAGGGGGGGTGATTCTGAAATGCCATTGTTTAACATAACTAACATACTTAACATGCTATTTATTTAGCAGGAATTGAGGACTAACAGTAATTAGTTCACAACATCGGTCAGATTGTTCTGCTTTGGTCCTTGTAGGGAAAGTGGAAAGGAAGGACAGGTGGAAGACTGGACAGGAAGACGAGTGAAATAGGTAAGAGCAAGAAAGGGCAGTGAGAAGAGAGTGAGAAAACTAAGGGAGAGAAGAGTGAATGGACAAAAGAAAAGGCATACAAGTGAACAGAGGAGGACAAGAAAAAGTTAAAAGTGCATACAGTGAGGAAAGCTAGAAAGACAAGACGCAATAATGTCTCTCTCCAAGAAAAGAAAATGTCAGGTTAATGACAATATATTGATATAATTGCCATTTATACAGCCAGGTCATGATGAGGCAATAGCTTTCTGTACACTCTACAATTCCTCTTTTTCCGTGGGTAGTGAATGAAGAACGTCTGTGGTAAAACACCACGCCCCTGGGGCAGTGTCCCCGTTTACAAAGTTTACAAAGATAAAAACATGACCTGTTTTGGAAGTATTTACGCTTCTGAGCTGAAAATGTCCCCGGATTTTGTCTCAGAAATCTGGTCACCTTATGTTACAGGGCTGATTAACAAGCTAGCTAAGTTAGCATCACTGTTTGCAGTTAGCACGCTCTAAAAATTAGCAAGGTGTCACTGCCACCATAACAACACAAAGCAAATTGTAAATACACTGCAACAATGACGCTGAAACATAAATGTAATTTATCCATAGACAGTATATAAAATGGACCGACTTGGCTTTAGTCAGCCTCGACGCGGAGAAAGCCTTCGACCGAGTCAGCTGGCCCTTTTTATACAAGGTACTCGAGCGCCTTGGCTTTAATAATCAATTTATTAGGTGTATCCAGTCACTGTATGATAGTCCGAGGGCCAGGGTAAAAATGAATGGCCATATAACTGATAGCTTTCAACTGTTTAGAGGTACTCGACAAGGCTGCTGCCTCAGTCCAGCGCTCTTTGCGTTATACATAGAACCCTTGGCACAGGCTATTAGGCAAAATGAAGAGCTTAGAGGCATTACTATTGCAAATACAGAACATATAATTGGACTTTTTGCGGATGATATTATCATCTACCTCCAAAATCCAGATATAAACCTCCCTAAACTTATGAGAACTCTGACAGAGTTTGGTCAGCTGTCGGGTTATCACCTAAACGTTACCAAAACACAAGTCCTAGCCATTAACTATTCCCCTAGTAAATTTATACGATATAATTATAAACTTAAATGGGAAGCTAAAAAGTTAAAGTATTTAGGTGTATTCATCTCCAAAGATCTAGATGATTTGTTTAGTTTGAATTTTGGGAAAGTTATTGACTCAATACAAAAAGATATGAAGCGCTGGGCAATGCTGATACTAGACTTCAATGCTAGATTGGAAATAGTGAAAATGAATCTGCTTCCCAGATTTTTGTACCTTTTCATGTCATTGCCAATCAGGATTGCTGACTCACACTTTAAGGCTTGGGACCGGCTAATATCACGATTTATTTGGTCTGGGGCTAGACCAAGGATAAAATTTAGGACACTTCAGATTGATAAAGATCATGGCGGCTTAGCCCTTCCAAATTTGAAAGAATATTACTATGCATCGCAAATGAGGTATATGGTTTATTGAGGCTCGATGGAGACTGATTGAACTATCCCAAGGACAGAGCCAACCTCAAACCCGTCTAGGAGGTAAGGTTATCACGAAAAAAGATGGGAATCGTATAGTTGAAGATACGCTATTAATTTGGAAAGAGGTTGTAAAAAAATACAAACTGGCTAATGAAATTAAACTTTTGATCTGGCCCTCCTGCAACCCGAGTTCTCGTCTAGGTGAAATAGACTCTACGTTCTTGAGTTGGAAAGATCAAGGCCTCACGGCCCTCTATCAGTTCGTAGACGGCAACACCTTTAAGTCATTTGAACAACTTAAGAGTCAATACAAACTTGAGAACAGAGATCTATTCAAATATTTTCAAGTGAGACATTTCTATAACAGTGAAATAAAAAAAGGTATTTCTCCTGAAGGCAATGACATTGTTAAAGTTTTTATTAATGCTTATAAGCTCCTGCCAAGTAAAACGATCTCTAAATTGTATAAAGCACTGCAGAAACAAAATGGAAATAATACCTTGTATATTAAGTCAAAATGGGAAAAGGAGCTGTGTATGGAAATGTCAGAGGGTGATTGGCTTTCGATGTGTGTGACACAACAGACGTCTACTAGTTCTAAAAGATGGAGGGAATTTGGGTGGAAGAGTCTGGTCAGATTTTTCGTTACACCTAATATTATTTATAACCAAAGGGGTGAACATCAGCAATGTTGGCGACAGTGTGGTCATCAGAATGCCAATCACTCCCATATATTTTGGACGTGTTCAAAGTTAGAACAATTCTGGGACAGTATTGTTTTAATTACTAGGAGGATAATGGGCTATGTCATCCCTAAAGACCCTAAGATTTTCTTGTTAGGCCTACTACCGGGTGAGGTGGTTCAAAAAGATGACATTTATCTTTTTAAAATTCTAATGATTGCATGTAAAAAAGCTATCACTCGGTCTTGGTTAAAGATAGACCCACCTCGTACTGAACAATGGAAAGAAATAGTGGAGGAGATACACTTAATGGAGACGATGACGTACTTTTTACGTATCAAAGGTCACATATATAATAAGCGCTGGACAAAATGGTTTGCATATAAAGAAGTGGAACAATTGTAATACTTTTTAGTGTTATATAAGATATAGTGCCCCTTGTTCTTTGTATGTTGTTCTTTGTATGTTGTGTTGTAAATAAGAAAAATGCCAAATAAAGAGTATTAAAAAAAAATGGACCGACAGATCCCGTTGCTCTGGACGGAGACCAGTGAAGTCTATTAGAAGGACTTTTCAGTTAGGGTTGAGCGTTACTGCGCAGCTGCAAACTGAGCTTGCCGCCGTAGATGTGACGTGACCAACGTGTCTGAACGTTGTAAGTCTTCTGGTAGCTGTGCCAAGAGAAATCTCAATCATTCCCAATCTTGCAGAGATGGAGAGCGTAGGTATATGTAAGGAGATAACGTAGGCACAGGCTAATTATTGCTAACTAAAATGTTAGTTAACATTAGTAATTAAACTAAACAGCTAATGTAAGTCAAAACTGTCTGCAAGCTTCTCCTGTACTATACGGTAATTCCTCTACTATGCGACAGTAAGTCGCGTGGTTATGACACAATCGTTAGCCTATTTTTATAAAAACGTCTGCTACGGAGCCATAACGTGAGGTACAAGGTAATGGAGCCTTTTATATATTGTCATGTTTCTTTAGAAATAAACAATGGACAAATGAAGTCTTTAAATGCTTCACATGTAAAGTTATTCGCTGTCAAAGTGACGCCAAAATGAATGGCAGTCAATGGAATGCTAATGGGGGTTGATGGTTTCGGTAGCATAAAATGGCGCCATCGCGTCTTCGCTCTGAGGAGAGAAGCTTGCCCACTTGAATTTATCTGACGACAAAGTCCTAACAATATCAACTTACCCGGAAGAACGTTTGAACAAGACATCTTCACAGTTTTCATGTAGTAACAGCAGTTGGCATCTGTAAGTGTTGTATTACTGCCATCTCCTGGAGACTGCTGGGATCGTCACCTGAGTTATGAATTGATTGTGACCACAAACGGCGCGGAAAAACAGTCTCAATAGGATCCACACAGATAGGAGTTTTACAAATATATTTCCATTGAAAAATACTAAGTTGATTTACAAATGATGAAATATGAGTTACAAATTAGTCACGGACACAGATACACCTTTATAGATACGAATAGCTCTGCATTAGTTTGTGCATTGTGTTTCGCGAGTTACAAATTAGAGGCACAAATACAAATCAGATATACACATACAAATCTCTCTGCATTTATTTGTGCATTGTACTTACAGATACAAATCTCTCTGCATTTATTTGTGCATTGTGTTTCACGAGTTACAAATGGTTGTGATACTGTTTTAGCACCATATAGTCACTGCAAACGAAGCACTGCGTCATGACGACCGGCAGAGAGCGCTGATCTGCGACTGAAAGGAGTTATGCTGCGTTCCAGGCAACCCGTAACTCGTGTTTTCACAACCTTCTACCCGTGAAAGTGCCCTGGAACGGCCGTCCAACCCGTAACTTACTACCCGTGAACTCGTACCAGATTTTGTACTCCCAGTTACAGTTTTTGACGTCACACACACATAAACAACAATGGCGACCCCCTGTTGATGCTGTACAGACGCCGGTGAAATAGAAATAAATAGACATGAATAGACAACATAAAGTAATTCCGCACATTGTAATCAAAACAATACACACACAATTGTGTACTACTACAGGTTATGTTTATTAAAAAGCCCAATATATGTCGCTGACTAGAAATCGCTAATATCAGCTAGCACTAGCTAACGTCAACGTTAGGTAGCCGCTAGCTAACGTCAGCGTAGCCACTAGCTAACGTCAACGTCAGCGTAGCCACTAGCTAACGTCAACGTCAGCGTAGCCAGTAGCTAACGTCAACGTCAGCGTAGCCCAACCTGAACCCTGGAACGCTACCAAGTCGTGAGTCGTGGCTTGAAGTCGTAACTTACGGGCTAAAAATTGTGTCTGGAACGCAGCATTAGTCACAGAACACAGCAGTGACTGAGGCTGCGTCAAGTTGACCAAAGTAATCGCAATCAATAGCAGACATTCACTATTTTAAGAATAAAAGCATTACACTTTAGCAACATTAAAACGTTGAGCATTGATCGTGATCATTCCGAGTGGTCTGACATTTAATTTGTAAATAATTGCATAATGTTATCAGTTTTGCATTAGCCTAAATGGCGGTTATAAACTTATAAAAGAAAGATAACCTAATGGGCAATAAATAAATAAACGGGCAATACGATTCACTGAAAGTGTAACAAATTGTAATACATGATTTAGTTATGTAGCCTAATTACAATTGTGTAACAATAATATAATACAGTGAAAAACTACTGGTACATTGTGAATCATTATCAGATATTTGACTAAATTAGGCGTGTTTTTACTTGCCATAGACCTTTTTCCCGGCAGACATGTTGACATATCAGAATAGGAAAAGCACAGGTGTATTCAAAACCATTAACGATGGCTGCATTCCACTTAGGAGAGGCCCTGGTATCGTGCATGCTGACTCACTGAAAAATCTTACTGGGACACTTGATGGAATTGAGCCATCGTTAAGGTTATCAATTTCAGCTGTGCTTTTCCTACTATGACAAGCCAAATGTCTGCTGTGAAAAAGGTCCATACCAATAGGCTATTACAGAAAGTCACCACCGTTTAATTTTTATTTTCTCGACCTTTATAAAAGTTACACTCAAGCCGCCTAGCTTGCTTTACCTCTACCCTTCTGACGATGACGACACATTGCTTTAATAAATCTTTTATTTTGAAAGATGTGACCGGAATAGCAATTTTATTATCATGGCCAGCTTGGCACGGCTTTCCGACATGAGTTTAGTAGTGGTTTGTGGAATGTTTGGATAACCAGAAGTGGACGGGCTGCCAGTGAAAGTAATCTTGTGCTGGTTTAAGCCTTTTTAATAACTTCCTGAACGCCAATAAGACCGTTGACCTACTCCGAAAGGGTAGAAGAGGATCTTCGAAAACCGCTGTAGAGTAAATTTAAAGTCCCGTCGTAACAAAAAGAAAGCGAGTCGAGCAGTGGGTCCGTTGGCATTCAGGTTATCATTCAACACCATCGAAACTGTTTTATTTTCTTCCAGTAAGCTAGTTACTGTTCAGTAAAAGCTATATGCTTCCGTCTTCGTCCTACTGGAAAAAACCGTCAAATGTGTCCTCCAAAATTTCATGGTAAGTGCTGCAGCGAGGTCCCATTACCAATACCAATACCATTCTTTCCAAAGCTGTTTGACCACGCCAAACTCCACTTGGAAGTCTTTCTATTTAGATAGCGCTTGTTACAGACTGACTTTTCCAGTATAACAAGAGGATAAAAGGTATAGGCCTAGCTAACGTTTGGAATTAAAACTGTGCTACTCTTCAAATCGTTATAGATGTAATTCTCAATCAGCATTTAAGCTAGTTGAATACAAATTCTGCTTTTGGAACGGCTTCTCTCAGAATTCGCACATTTTCAGTGTTACACTGCTGTAGTTAAGCAGTAACCAAACGAGAACAGGAGAAATGCTTGGGAAATTATGCCGAATTCAACAGTGTGTCTCTTTGATTCGTATACCACTTGTGCCATAATTATACGGTAACATTGCGTAATAAACAAGCCGATCTTAAATGTTCGCATTTTTAAACGGAAGTAACATAGCTGTTTGATAAGCAATAAGTTACCAGAGCTATCTTAAGGTTGGCATTAAATGCAATGGCTGAAGTATCAGGAGACATAGTTGGTTTTATAAATCTCTCAGTGGAAGCATAGGAAGGCAGTCGCCCGACTACACTGTGCCCTTTAAAAACGGTTGGAAATCTGTATGTAAAGGAGACTGTGGTCTTTACAATGGGATAACAATGAGATTTTGGCTCAATGTAGAAACTCTTCAAACAAACTTTGATTGTGGACTAGGTATACTAGAAATAATTGTTTTTTTTGCTACTGTAATTTGTATTATGAGTTATTGCTAGTTGCCCTCTTTGCTTGCCCTTTCACAATTCCACATCCTTTTTTTGGAGGTCATAGGTCAGCTACAGAGCAGCACCCTTGAAAACTGTTAAAACTTCGGTGTCTTGCTCTAGGACACACAAGTACGTCCACAAAATGCAGGTTAACTTTAAAAACGCATCAATGAGTTAAGCTTGATGGTCCAAACCTGTGTGGCAGTAAATAAAGAAGGGAATTTTCTGTAATCCTCTCAGTGTAACCACTGTCACAGCACAGTTGTTGTTGTTGTTGTTGTTAACCTGTATTCAGTGGGGGAAGAAGTATTCAGATCCTTTACTTAAGTAAAAGTACTAATACCACACTGTAAAAATACTCTGTTACACGTTTTAAGTCCTGCATTAAAAAGTATATAATTATTATCAGGAAAATGGACTTAAAGGTCCAATATATAATATATATATCTTTTATATAGACCTTAGTGGTCCCCTAATACTGTATCTGAAGTCTCTTTTATATAGACCTTAGTGGTCCCCTAATACTGTATCTGAAGTCTCTTTTATATAGACCTCAGTGGTCCCCTAATACTGTATCTGAAGTCTCTTTTATATAGACCTCAGTGGTCCCCTAATACTGTATCTGAAGTCTCTTTTATATAGACCTTAGTGGTCCCCTAATACTGTATCTGAAGTCTCTTTTATATAAACCTTAGTGGTCCCCTAATACTGTATCTGAAGTCTCTTTTATATAGACATCAGTGGTCCCCTAATACTGTATCTGAAGTCTCTTTTATATAAACCTTAGTGGTCCCCTAATACTGTATCTGAAGTCTCTTTCCTTAAATTCAGCCTTGGTGCAGAATTACAGCCACTAGAGCCAGTCCCACAATGAGCTTTCCTTAGGATGTGCCATTTCTGTGTCTGTAGCTTTAAATGCTATTGAGGAGGAGAGCGGGGGGGGGGGGGGGGCAAGGTGGAGGGTGGGGGTGTGGCCTTGACCAACTGCCATGCTTCGCTCGTTTGCAAGCCATGATGTCTCTTTCTCATGGGTTGGCCAAATTCTCTGGCCGGGCAAAGCAGAGAAAGGGGAGGTAACCTTTCCCCTTATGACATCATAAAGAGAAGATACCAGATCGGCTCATCTGAGCTTACTTTTTCTCAAAGGCAGAACAGGATACCCAGGGCTCGGTTTACATAACATGTTAACATAACATGTTATTATAAAAAAAATACAAGTAGGAACCTCAAAATGAGCATCATATGGGACCTTCAACTATTCAGAAAACCTTGTCATGCAACTTGTATTTGCACTCTGCTGAAGTGCGAAAAATAGAATTGTTCGAGGTGCTTAATGACTCTCATGAGCATGCCTCTATATACTGTATGTTGTTGAAACTTTTCCTTTTTCTGTGCAGAATTCCATGTGATGGTGTGAGGATGGGACAGGGTGGTGTTGGAAGTGACTGCAGCCCTGGAGGCTGATGAACCTGCTCCATTGGCCAGTCAGGATGCACATAGCTTCAGTGGGTGTCAGCAAATTCTGCTTCCTGTTTTCCCTCGCATTCTGCGGCCTCCTGCTTCTGCTCATCCCTGCCCTCCAGCCCCCAGCATGGCAGGTGGACCTGCCTCAGCCCCGACCCCAAGTCAGACCTGCAAAGGCAGGTCCATCACACCATGTTAGGGTTCCCGGAGTGTCTGTCCATGCAGGGGAAACTGACTCTGCCACAGAGCCTAATAGAAGCTTAGCAGGGCAGGGAAGATCCATTGAGACTGAAGGTACCAGGAATGATATCCATAGTCCCAAGAGGGGGATGGACTCCAAAATGGGAGCTCTCCCTGGAGGAAAGGGTGGTCGATTCTCAGGGTCTAGGTCACGGGACCTGTTAGAGTTTAAGGACATTTTTATTGCAGTGAAGACTACCAGGAAGTACCACAAGTCCAGACTGGAGCTGCTGATTCAGACCTGGGTTTCCCAAGCTAAAGAACAGGTGAGGAGAGCTGGAATTATTTTTGGATGTAGCCTTAACTGAGCTGTGTTCACTGTAGGGCTGGACTATCATAAGAGATATAACAGTTATACAAAGTGAATCAAATACTGTAGTGCTAAAAGGATAAGTTGATTGACAGAAAATGGTAAACTATTCCAATAATCAATTCATAATTTTAATAATTTAACAAGCAAAATGTTGGATGACGTGCGCGTTCACATAAAAGAGGCGGTGTTTGCACATCATGACCACTCAAACATCTACCAGAGCCGCATATTTTACATAAGAAGAGCAAACTATAATTCCACATAAATATGAAGAACACAGACAGTTTTACAGGCAAAACGCAATCCAGTCGCTGCTTCCTAAAACAGGAAGAAAAGCTGGCAAAAAAATAGCAGATGCTGTAAATGTGTAAATTACAACTCTTATCAATATCACTTCCCCATCAGTCAGGACCAAGATCTGACCATAATTACACTTGTGTTTTCCATAAACTATCGTTGCTTTAGTCTATTATTTCAGTTGCCACCCAGGCGGTGGTAAGCGATTGTGAGAGCAAATAAAATGTATAAAAACATAATTCAAACCGATGTGTGCATTGGCAACACACGGCTCAACAAGCCAATAAATAGCCTTATAATTCCGTCTGCTGAAAAATCTATATCTTTCATGAAAATACCCATCAGGGAATGTTGACGGGGTTATCGGTCGCACCTCTCTCTCCGCGCACCAAGTTTTTTTTTTTTACTCCCCGAGCTCCACCCATTCAGTCTGTGGCTCCTCCAGATCTTCTAAGAACGGTGACGCAGGTTATCAATGGAGTATTGATTGGTCAGTAGGCGGTGACCGGTTGATCTCTAATCTCCAACACAATCTGCTCCCGACCAGGTTAAGTGTTCAGCATAAGTTACCACGGCGATTGAACCCGGTAACAACTAATCCACCACCGTAATACAGAAAACCCTGGGTTGAACCTGAAGTTACCTCGGTAACGCTAAATCTTGCTTTGTAGTACAGGCCCCTGGACTGTTGTTGGACAAAACAATTGGTAGTCGGCAGTTTAAAAAAAAAGTTTTATAGATCAATTCAAAAATAATCAGATTAGTGTAAACGGTGTGTATCTCCATCTTGGTGCAATGTGTATCTGTGCATTTGTATTTGCATATTTGGATTCTGTGTAGTTGGAATCCTGCTTGATTTGACGTCATCTAATAGAACTGACCCACTGACTGCTGCTGCTTCATAACAATCAGTCCCTCCAGAAAAACGTGATTATGCGATCGCATAATTCAATGCATAATCAGC
Source organism: Gymnocephalus cernua (assembly GCA_023631565.1). NCBI lineage: Eukaryota > Metazoa > Chordata > Actinopteri > Perciformes > Percidae > Gymnocephalus > Gymnocephalus cernua. The sequence continues at coordinate 30,300,322 of CM042443.1, read as the reverse complement.
CAAAGTCCGCATATTTATGCGGGGCGCGCATTTTTTCAAATACGCCGCACTTTCGCCACCTAAATTGCCAATTTCCGCGCAAAATATGCGGGGCTTGCATGATTTCATAATCTCCGCATTTTTGTTGCAAAAAAGTCACATATATCTCAGCAGAAAGATGAAAAATGTTGCGTTCACTTCACACAAGAGCAGCCATTTTCCCCTGTTGCCATGGGAATGTTACGTTACAAAGTGACGTAATTTTGCCTAGTGAGAACACGGTGTTGGGGGAATCACTTTTTTTTCTCTTTTTCATCAAACCGTAGTTTTGCAAGTTCCCGCAATTTTTGTAAGTTCCCGCAATTTTTGTAAGTTCCCGCAATTTCATCGCATAAAATTGCATAAATGTCCCGCATATTCCATCACATTTTTTAAGAAAACGTGCCGCATAATCAAGGATTTTTGCCCGCAACAATCACAAAAAAACTCTGCGTGTTTCTGGAGGGACTGAACAATACGCGAAGGTCCCTTTTTATACCTGGCTGCTACCTAGCTAATGGGGAAATACGTTTTCAGACAAATGGTTGGAGGACAAGGAGTTTGAACCATGGCTGAGGCCTGTCTCTGGAAATGGTGTCATGGAAGTGCATGCCTTCAGAGGAGCGCCCACAACTTAAGCGTAAACTACCAGACGTAATGATTTCTAAACCCAAGTACTGTTAAAATTCATGAACGTTCAGAGTCCTAATTCAGCAGAATAGATTTAATAGCTGCTGAGATTTGCATAAACTGTTGTCTCTAGAGACCCAGGAGTTAAATGGTTTTAACATTTGGCATACATATTTTGGGCAATTTATTCTTGTGTATGTGAGCTTCAGGCATTTGACACTCACCTGGACTGAGACATGAGGGCATGCATTTCTCGGCGGGTAAAAAAAAAAAACATCTGCCAAATACTGCATCTATCCTATAACTAACATATTTTGGGGAACATTTTTGTCCTGGCTGTCTATTAGTTCTGCCGAATAATGCATCCACCTCTTAAGTTTCATTTCTGACACATTGGGATCAAACAATGTTGCCAGCTCATATGCTGTGCTGTTTTGGCTCAACAGTGTGAATTTCACATATGTAACACTCACTTGGTCTGACAAAGGCGGGATGTAATCTTAAAATGTATGGAAAGGGTTTTTAAAAAAGGTCTTAAAAGGTATTAAATTTAATTTGAGGATTCCTTTGAGCATATACCCTGACGTAATACTGTGCTAAGCTAGCTTACAAGTTGACATTTCAACACAAAATAAATCATATTTATATGCAGTTCCCAGTCCTAAACTCCACCTTAAGAAATGCATAAATTCTGTGGTAGTTAAGAAATATCACTCTCCATAACCGCTGTTACACAAGAGCTGAACCATCCAGTATGACTGCCAGGGGTGTGGTACAGTACATAAGCTATAAACCCTCTATAATAATTTATGAGTTGTGATCATTAAAGATATCAGCTGCATACTGACAGCGGGTCGTAAAAAACCAAGCACATCTTTTAAATAAATAAGCAACTCTACAATATACACATTCCTGCAGCGTGTACCGGCTCCTGTGGTGACCGGGTGAGGCAAGACATAGAGAGCAGCAGGGCTTCACGACCATGTCCACCAGTTTATATATGGATTTAGGCTTATGTGATGCTAGTGCTAATGGGTTTGGCTCTTGCCTGCATACACTCCGTGTCTGTTGTTTGGGTGTTTTGTAGGGTGTCTTATTTCCGTCAGAGATTCCACTGTGATGCCGTTAGTTTGCCCTCGTTGACATTTAGTGGAACCACAGCACATTTATCAGAAAGTAAATCATGACTTTATCCATCATCTGCCTTGTCAGAATCCTCTCTATTAAACCAAGTTTACACAGAAGGCACAGAAGCTAAGCAATGTAACATTACTGCTGTGGATGACACATTAGGCAGCGGTAAAGGTGGACCAGGAACTCCTGTGTTCTGCGAGGTGAAATTAATGCTTTTGTTAATGGAGTCTGGTGGATTTGAAAAGAGCGATATAACGGCTTCAGTTCCCTGTCGGAAAAGGGCCGTGTAATGGCAAGGTAAAGCGGAGAAAATATTCTAAATACAGCGTACACTTAAACTGATACTTAGAATTCCTCATAGGGGAGACAGAAACTATGCACTATAGCTTTAAACCTTGCTACAACTGAACACTGGTACTGTCCGTCATTGCAGCCAGAGACTGACTGTAACGGAGTATAGCAGCACTTTCTATTATGAAAAAATCACCAATAAAGGCTTCTAAACCAAATATTACACAACTGGACATGTTCCAGCAGGAATGTGATCTGCAATTGGGGAGAAATTAACAACATCTGCAACCACTATTACAGGTTTCCCTGACATATAGCATGTAGCTACATGTAGCAGTGTATGTAAAATATAAACACTGCAGTACATCTGGGGTCCGTTTCAGGAAGGAGGTTCAACAAACTCAGAGTCTAAGCCTGACCTCTGAGTTGATTTATCCTGAGATGGGAAACTCAGAGTTTTCGGTTTCACAACAGCTGATTCGAGTTGGTTCAATCAACTCGGTTGACTCAGGTTTACGCGCGTGCACCAAAGACAGCATGAATGGAGCCATGATACTACGATTCACCATGGTAACAACCACAAACAAACGGGTCGGCGGGAATACTCATGCGCACATATGCGAGTTTGAACATGTATTTAGTTTAAAAAGCAACACAGCGGCTGCTGCAAAAGAGAGAATTTGCGTTGGAAAAAATTGCTGCTAGAGTAAATGCGTATATTCCAATATAATGTATATCACATTTAATCAATAAGTATAGCTAATATTACTGAAAATCTATTTCATTTAGGTGCAATACTGCGGGCGAAAACGTCCTAGGCTACTAATCCCATTCTGAGGCTGCAGCACCATCATTAACAGAATTATAATTCATAATCTTTTATTTCAAAGGGTTTACATCATTCACCTGCAATCCTGTGGAACTCCTTTTTAATGGTTCTTACTGGTTTGTGTCCAGGGAACACTACAAAAACGTTTAAAACACATTTCAGAGCGATCTCTTCTGACGGCGCTTTACTAAAATGCTCTGCATCACCAAGGTTGTAGAGAAAACTGTAATGTGACACAAATAATGTGCTGGGATATAGAGGATGTCCATGATGGGTGACATTAGTGATATGAGGACGGATAAGGTTATGTAGGATGTATAACTGATAGACTGGGAAGAAAAACGATACCTCTTAAATAGGAAGTTATCTGGAAATTAAAATGCGTCGGGGCCTCAATATCATCTCCAGACGTATGTTTAACTCCCTGTGAAGTAATACAGCGTCTTCATCAAACTTCAAATCTTGAATTAACTGCGGGAACTTTCTGTTCAGAGAGCGACCAATAGAGCAAATAGTCATTACGTCATCAAACTTCCAAAGCCACAACACGTTTCAGCAGGGCGTGCAAATTAACTAACCGAGTAGCCAGGGAGATGTCAATCAATCATGGTCTGTACACACCTTCACAGCCTGCGTGGGTGGTTCAAGAGTGTGTACGACCTGTAATGTTCTCGTCTGTTACATTTCTGTGACTCCGTAATTAATCCATATGCTTGTTTTAATGTGGTGCAGCTATGCAGCAACCTTTGCAGATATCCATACACTGATAATTTGTTTTACTGTAGACTGGGAAAAATTCTTTCTAAACACTACTACTTTTAAACTAGAGCTGCAAATAATTATTTTCATTTTTGAATGATCTATTTTTTTAATGGTTTGGTCTGTAAAAGGTCAGAAAATAGTGAACAATGTTTAAATTGAAGTCATCATACCCAACAATTAGCAATTCACTATCACAGCTACTCCTCACAACTTAGAAGCTGCAATTATATATTATGTAAGATTATTTTTGTGGCCATTTTCACCTTTATTTGACAGAGTAGAGGCAGACTGTAAAAGGGAGATAGAGGTCTATGATGTGCAACAAAGGTCCCAAGGTTGTGGTTATGTGTAGGATTGGGCATCGAGAACCGATTCCTACTGGAATCGTTTAAAACATTACAATTCCAGTAGAGTCGTTTCTTTATTGAAATCGTTTAAAGGATTTGGTTTCAAATAGGGCTGAAACGATTCATCGAGTTACTCGAATAACTCGATTACAAAAATTCCTCGAGGCAAAAATTCTGCCTCGAAGCCTCGTTAAATTCCTATGACGCGCACTATACACGCAGGGATCTGATTGTTCCACACGGACCGTTGTTCAGGAAGCACACCACTAGCGCGCGATACATTTTGAATTTAGTTAGCGCGATGGCGGAGAGTAAAGATGTCCAGAAACGGCAGAGAATGTCTAAAGTTTGGGAAGAGAACAAGGTGCAATGTGTCTACTGACCTGGCATACCACAGCATTATGACTTCAATGATTCAGCATCTGAACCGAAAACATCCACTCCACGCTGTTTCACCGAGCGTCGCTGAAACAAGGTAACGTCGCCTAAGCAGCCGCTGATTTTAATCACATACTGTATTTGTAGCGATGTAGCGATGACTAGATATGATGTTTAGCTTTAATGTTTTTAACTAGTAAACTTATTCATGTTCAATTGCAAGAGAGTATAGCCTAAAAAAAAACCTACACACACACACACACACACACACACACACACACACACACACACACACACACACGTTGCTAGGTTACCATAGCAAATAGGCTCACCCCAGAAATTCTATATTATTTGTTAGTAGCCTAATGGTAAATGCTGCAGGTGTAGAAATCTACATAAAACAGATATTTACTTTGATGTCAGGGCTAGATTATAGCATCAAACTTAATTAAATTAAATTGCCAAATGTTGGAGTTGGAATAAATACCTCTGTTCTTTTGAGAAATAAAAGCCAAATGCTTGATCATTTTACAGCCACATCATTTTCGTTATACATTATTTGTTTTGGTTGTTTCAAAACGCAAAAAAAAATATCCGATTAATCGATCGATTAATTTCTAGATTAATCGATTACAAAAAGAATCGATAGCTGCAGCCCTAGTTTCAAATCCGATCATCGCTTCCCAATTTAATATGCGCAATTTTTGGTTTCCGAAGCGGCCAGGTGCTTGTTGTGTTGCAGCCTTGGAGCACAGTAAGCAGCGCTCTAGTCTGGCTTTATTTTACATTGAAAAAACTATAAAACTGCAAACCACCATTGAATCAAAATAAAAATGTTCTCTTATTTGTGAAAATAGGCATGTGACCCGTTTCAACTCCACCGCTCAAACAATCAGAATCAAGAATCGATAAGAACCGGAATCTAAAGGAAGAATCGGAATTGGAATTAGAATTGTTCAAATCCAAACGATGCCCAACCCTAGTTATGTGGCATGGGCAGTAATTAGTAAAATAGTGGTCAATTAATTCTCTGTCAATCAACCATTGGATTAAATCAGTGAACTGCTTCAGCTATATTTTGAGCAGTTGGGGTTTCTGCAGTTGAAGACGAATAGATGAAACAAAATGGATTGTCCACCACAAAAAGAGTCATTGATAGTCAGCCAACGTTCCATGGCCAGTTTTCGTGCTTCAAGGTTTTTAACCCACCAAGTCAAATGTAAATGAACAGAGGCTGTGGTTTAAAGAAGTCCTAAGTACCTCATATGAAGTTTAAAGTATCCATCACAGAAAGCACTGTGACCAAAAGCAATTAGTAAGTCCTACAGCCGGACAAAGAGCCTCAGTGTGGAGAGAGGGAGGTTTAACTACAGAAACACTCTGCCCCCACTTCACCCAGAAATGCCACGGTCAGAGAGGATGGAGGAGTTCCAGTTCAGTGGGTGCTCCCAGTATCAACAACTTGGCTCATACTGGCTCTGTGGCCAGGTCGGCTGTGAAAGGACTCCACTGTGAGTCTGTTCTGTGTTAGCGGTCAACTGTAACTAACCATGTACTATCCGCTACTGGCAGGCATTACAGGCCTGTTCCCATTCAAGTTTTACTGCTCTTAGGTCAGTAAAGTCTGCCCCTCGTGTTTACTGCCTGTAAAATTAAAAGCTGCTTTAATGTAAATATGTCAGTGTAGCCCTTCCACTCCACTAGTCTGTGTGTTGTGTGTAGAGAAGGTATATTCACATAAAAGACAGTGGTTATTTATTAGAGGCCAAAGAAAGGTTAAACCAGCCTTTTGACCGTGTAATTAGATGGTGTGTGTGTGTGTGTGTGTGTGAAGGTTAATGCCTGCCTGCATGAGCATGTCTGCCTTTAGTCATGTACAGTGTACATCAGACAGAGGCAGACATGCTCATGCAGGCAGGCATTAACCTTTACACACACCATCTAATTACACGGTCAAAAGGCTGGTTTAACCTTTCTAACTAACTGTCCATGTAGAGGTCTGTGGAAAACCCTTCACTATCAGAGGCTCTTACATAAACTGGACTCTAGATGGAACGAGAGTAATGATCATTGAACAAACACACCGGTCGAAACTTCACTGTCAGTGTAGCAGGTGAACTTTGTGTCTTTTCTCTGTAAAAACTCTGGCAGTTTGACTAGTTTAACTTGGAATTTATATGCACAACAGAACCTAAAGAGAAACAAAAAAAGATAATGAGCATGCAATTCACTTATTTAACCAGAGCAAAGATGACTGGCTTCTTTATTGTGAATATTTTATTATTTCTTCACTCATCTACAACAGGAACCTAAATACCTTTTTGAGTTGTGGACACAAGACTGATCAACATACCATTTTCTGACATTTTACAGACCAAACAACGAATCGATTAACTGAGAAAATAATCAATTCAAGAATGAAATAGTAGCCCTATTCTCAACTTATTTGGTTTCCACGCCGATGACAGCGGGCCAGTTGGTAAAAAAAATGCACTCAGTTTAAGCATTGTGGGGTGAGGTGAAGTGTGCTCTTTGTCTATTTCTCTTTTATTCCAACTGGCTGGCACTATTGTGTTTGTCTGTGTGTCTGATTTTTGCTTCCTCATCTCGCAACTGCAAACACGTCCTCATCCAAAAGAAAACAATGGATCACTTTATTGTGTCCCAGTAGGAGAGCATGAATGTGTGTGTATTTTGCTTGCACTTGCATTTTTTGCATCTTTGTCTGTTTCAGACCTACATATTCACTGACGGTGAGGACAAGGAGCTGAGGATGAGAACAGGTAAGAAGCTTGACAGTCCTAATAGGAAATAAAAGTTCAAAATGTTTCTTTATTTGTTTTAGTGTAGCCATACTATGTAGTGATCCAGCAAATCAGAGTGAACATGCATAACCCTTTGTGCAATAACCAACAATAGAACATGGCTAGGGCACCAAAAATCTTTCTTTTTTAACATTTTGGGCAAGCGAGCCAATTAAATTTGAGTAATTGTGTATAACAGTATCTGTCTCATCCATTACTTGTAGCTTACTGTTTAGACTTTGCTTGATGACTACTTTTATACACTCAATTGTGTGTAATTGTGTATTCCAGTTAGCTAACTTGAATACACAATTACACTCTATCTATCTATCTATCTATCTATCTATCTATCTATCTATCTATCTATCTATCTATCTATCTATCTATCTATCTATCTATCTATCTATCTATCTATCTATCTATCTATCTATCTATCTATCTATCTATCTATCTATCTATCTATCTATCTATCTATCTATCTATCTATCTATCTATCTATCTATCTATCTATCTATCTATCTATCTATCTATCTATCTATACTTTGCGGCTAATTTATATAACACATTCGTTTAAAAAAAAAAAAATCCCCAATAGACCCAGCACAGTCGGTCCACTGGGGCCAGTGGGCGTGCAGTACAGTAGCGTGCAGCCCTGGCAAATACCCTGCTATACTGTTATGTCTTGTCATTGTGCTATTATCTTTATTGTGGCTATTATTGCCATTGTTCATCACCCAACGCACCGCCTACCAAGAGCCCGGGTCTGTCTGAGGTTTCTCCCTAAAAAGGAGTTTTTTCTCGCCACTGTTGTGGGCAGGTTATAGGTAACGGAGGGAGCGGAATAACAGCGAGCTCATCAGACGTTTCCTAAAAATAAACATTGTTCACGAGTCCCGCAGCTCGAGGTCGAGTCTGAAGTCTTTCGAGGACGAGTCTCAAGTAGAGTCTTAAGTCATTGTGTGTGCGACTTAAGTCGCACTCGAGTCCGAGTCTCAAACTCGAGTCCCCATCTCTGCCTCAGGGGGGCGGCAAAGATCACAGGGGATGCGCAAGTCTTTATCTGGTTTGAGGTTAAAAAAAGAAAATTAGCACGTTAAACAAATTATGATAATACACTATTCGTTACAGCTAGGTGGTCTTTCTGCTGGGCCTTAGGCCTGTCGCACCTCCAACGGTGCCTGTGGTGGACTATGCATGGCAGGGGCGTCCTCTTCCCTGAGGCAGGCCTAAACCTGACCGCATACTGCAAGGTTTTGCTGCAGGGTCTTCAGCTGAGGACCACCGCTCATTGACATTTCGCCCCTTAAACTCAGAACATCTCCTGGTGGCGGGGCAGTGAACAGGGACGTCTCCCTGACACCCCCTGCAGCAAAACCTAATTAGGCTAGATATTACTCCCCAAGCCTTGTCTCGTCGTTTCAGCCAGAGCCAGTGGCTTGCTTTCTCAGCTTCCTCAGAGAGCTCTTTGGTGGATCTGCTCAGTGTGGCTCCACGTAGTCCCAGGTCCTTGAGCAGGCGTGATGTTGATCTGCCCACAAAGCCTCTAGAATATATAATTTATACAAAAGTCTTTATAAAAACTAGATATTTTGTTTTTCGCTTAAAATTGTAGGCAGGCTACTCAGTAGGCCAAACCTCCGGGACCTCTTAACCTGGGACCCTTGCTGTCATCAGGTCAGCTGCTAGCTGCTATCATCCTCGGTTTTCCTGCCGCCACAGCATCACTATTTTATGAATGAAACATGTCGGAGAAACGTAAAAGTGCTGATGACTCCTCTGTATCAAAAAAGAAAGTAAGGCTCTATCTCGAGAGTTACCTCAACTTCGGTTTCATGGGGGGGGGTTCAGCTTTCTTAGACATAAGTAGGGGGGGCGCCAAGGAAAAAAGGTTGGGAACCACTGGTCTAGACCTACTCTATCTGTAACGTGTCTTGAGAGAACTCTTGTTTTGTTTTGATGCTATAAATAAAATTTAATTGAATTGATACTGCCCAAGCTTACTGCAAGTACACATTTTTCAAACCAAGCAAATGGAAGAAGAATGTTAACATTTATGATGTGCGGTATCTCCAGTGCTTATGTACTATATGTGAATCATCTGCTACCAACATGTAAGATGCTGCAGATACACAGCAGCATGGAATTGAAATGTGCTGTCCTCTGCTGTCTCTTTACCAGGAGCTAACATCATCAACACTAACTGCTCAGCAGCTCACACCCGACAGGCTCTGTGCTGCAAGATGTCTGTGGAGTACGATAAATTTATCGAGTCTCAGAAGAAGTGAGTGAAACGTAATCTGGACCTGATCTGAACATGCATTAAGCCGTTAACTCTGTGTGTGTGTGTCTGTGTCTGTGTCTGTGTCTGTGTCTGTGTCTGTGTGTGTGTGTGTGTGTCGGCAGACCAGCGAGGTTGTCGAGCCCGCAGGCACTTGTGGAGTTTAATGCCAAAAAGGCAGTTAACCACACGGTCCCCTTAATCTTATGATGGACATGTGTTGTGATATTTAAACAAACAATCCGTCAACGGTGAAATAAAAGTCTCTTATTTACGAGACCGGTCTGAGAGACCTCCAGCTTACAGCGGGGCGTCCCAGGATGACAGGCCGGCCGGCGAGCAAGTGATCCCGGCCGCCACCAGCTGGCTGTCCGTCACTTTTATGGAGTTTTTCAACTCCGAAAACTTTGAAGCAAATTGTCAATTCAGCAACAATTTTCGGAAAACTGCCTATATTCGAAATCTAAACAGTTCATTTCTCACCTAAAACGTTGTCAGAAGTGAATTTAATGATGAATAACATGGTGAAAGTTGTTAAAAATGTCCCATTGTTGCCATGGATGTATTAAGAGAACTGGTTGTTGCTCTGTCTGCAAGTTCCGGGTTGGCAGTGGGTGTGACTAAGTTCGACCAATCAAGTAGACCTAGGAAAAGGGAAAAGGGAAAAGACCCTGCTCTGAAGTAGGAGCTAAAAGAGTATGGTACTGCGGCCAGAGGAACTTAAAAATCCCCAAATTTGTCCTGTTGGAACATGACGAAAAAAAGTGTTCTAGGAAAGTTAAGTTCTAGGAAAAGCAAAAATCCCTCCGGTCGGAAAGCCCCTTATGTGGCACGGTAAAAGGGAGAAACAGCCTGTCTTTACAGTCATACATACATGCACACTCAAATACAGTCTACACAGATGTTTTTGTACATACCAGTGTGGAACTGTAGTATACATTTGTACTCATGTATCTTCTGTCCCCCTGTGTGCTGTAGGTGGTTCTGCCATGTGGATGATGATAACTATGTGATCCTGCCCAGCCTGCTGCAGCTGCTCTCCTCCTACCACCACAGCCAGGATGTCTACCTGGGCCGGCCCAGCCTGGATCATCCTATAGAGGCTGCAGAGAGGGTCAAGAGTGACGGATCGGTCAGTCTGCTTGTACCTTGTTAAGAGATTCTGGCTTCACAAACTGACAAATATAGCCGCGAGCAATGAAGCCAAATCTGTGTGATGCCACAAAAGCATCAAACATCTTTAGACAAGTACAGCTCTAACAGCTGGCTGTCTTTGTCTCATTTCAGGTGTCTGTCAAGTTCTGGTTTGCCACAGGTGGAGCAGGTTTCTGTATCAGCAGAGGCCTGGCACTGAAAATGAGCCCATGGGCCAGGTAGGTCAGGCATTCACCAGGGGTCTCATTTATAAAACTGTGAGTAGGATCATTACTAAAAGTGTATGTACGCCCAAAAGCCAAAAATGGCGTACACCAAAAAAAAATTATGATTTATAAAACCGTGCATACGCACATCTGTAAGCAATGTTCCCTTTATAAAGCACAGATTACCCACAAGTGTGGGTACAAGAATCAGCCTCTTATCCCGCCCTGTACACGCCCATTTTTAACCATAAATAGTCAATGCAAAGCACTTCATGAATGCTGATGTATGTTAATGACCCTGGCAGTTGTTGTTTCATCGCCGAATCATGACGACTGGCGGTGAAAAAGCAAAAAACTTCTCAGACATTGTGATTCAAATTGAATTATAATTTCGGCCTGTTCTTGCTCACTGTAGGGAAACCTGATGTATAGACTACCTATTCAATTCAATTTTATTTATAGTATCAAATCATAACGAGTCATCTCTCTCCCACCGGATCACCTACAAAATCCTGGTCCTCACCTACAAAGCCCTCCACCATCTGGCCCCCTCATACCTCACTGACCTCCTGTCCCCCTACCAACCCTCACGGTCCCTCAGATCCACCTCAGCCGGTCTCCTCTGCATCCACAAGTCCAACCTCTGCAGTTTTGGGGACATAGCCTTCTCCAGGGCAGCTTCCAGGCTCTCGAACTCCCTCCCCCAAGAGATCTGTACCTCTGAGTCCCTCACCATCTTCCAGTCCCGTCTCAAGACTCATCTCTTCACCTCTGCCTATCTGTAGCCCCCCGCCCCCCTCCCTTTTCATCTGTGCCTGAATCTTGCTTTGTTTTCTCTTGTTTTGTTTAGTTTTGTTTGTGTAATCTACCTCCCCTGTAAAGCAACTTTGAGTCTATGAAAAGCGCTATATAAATATATATTTATTATTATTATTATTATTATTATTATTATTATTATTATTATTATTATTAATATTATCTCAAGACACTTTACAAATAGAGTAGGTCTAGACCACACTATAATTTACAAAGACCCAACAATTCTAGTAATTCCCTCAAGAGCAAGCATTTAGTGGCGAGGAAAAACTCCCTTTTAGGAAGAAACCTCGGCAGACCCAGGCTCTTGGTAGGCGGTGTCTGACGGAGCCGGTTGGGGGTGTGATGAACAGTGGCAATAACAGTCACAGTAAAGATAATGGATCAGTGACTAGAAATAGTAGTTGTAGTAGTTCAGCAGGGCGTTAGAGGATGTAGCATGGCACAGCAGAGCATAGCTGGACGTAGCAGGGTGCAGCAGGACACTGCAGGGCACCGCAAAGAGTAGCAGGGTGTAGCAGGGCGTGGACTCGGAGCAGGACCACGGCGACAGCTGCATCCATGATGTTGGTGCCACTCCAATCCAAGGAAACATGCTGGGCGAGAAAAAACATAAGGACTCCTGGGAATGGACTCCCCAGAGCTAGGTTAGTAACAAGCATTTCTGGGACATGGATGCACACAAATGGGAAGAGAGAGGAGAGAGAAGCTCAGTGTGTCAAAGGAAGTCCCCCGGCAGTCTAAAACTAAAACTGCATAACCAAGAGAGACAGGCTAAAGAGAGGTGCCTGGTCGGGCTAGAACTCTCCCCAACCGGATCGGGCTGTACTGGCCTGCCTCCCTCTACTTTGATTCTATCATTGATTATATGGTAGATGAATCTAACGACTATGAAGAGAAGCAGAGAAAAGAAGGGGTGCCGTGTCTGCAGCTATACACCCTCCCCCGTCGGTCTAGGCGAACGCTGCATCTCCTCACTCCCTAACTATAAGCTTTATCAAAGAGGAGAGTTTTAAGTGTACTCTTAAACGTGGTGATGGTGTCTGCCCCCCGGACCCAGACTGGGAGCTGGTTCCACAGGAGAGGAGCCTGATAGCTAAAGGCTCTGGCTCCCATTCTACTTTTAGAGACTCTAGGAACCACAAGTAACTCGGCATTCTGGGAGCGCAGTGCTCTAGTGGGACAGTAAGGTACTGTGAGCTCTTCAAGATATGATAGTGCTTGACCATTTAGAGCTTTGTAGGTCAGGAGGAGGATTTTAAATTCAATCCTGGATTTTACAGGAAGCCAATGCAGAGAAGCTAATACAGGAGAAATATAATAAATATAAATAAATCTCTTTTCTTAGTTCTTGTCAGAACACGTGCTGCAGCATTCTGGATCAGCTGGAGAGTCTTAAGGGTTTTATTTGAGCATCCTGATAATAAGGAATTACAATAGTCCAGCCTGGAAGTAACAAATGCATGGACTAGTTTTTCAGCATCATTCTGAGACAGGATGTTCCTAATTTTGGCAATGTTACGAAGATGAAAAAAGGCTGTTCTTGAGGTTTGTTTTAAGTGGGCATTAAAGGAGATATCCTGATCAAAAATAACTCCTAGATTTCTGACAGTAGTGCTGGAGGCCAGGGTAATTCGATCCAGAGTAATTATATCTTTGGATAATGAGGTTCGGAGGTGTTTAGGGCCCAGCACCTCTGTTTTGTCTGAGTTTAACATCAGAAAATTGTAGGTCATCCATGCTTTTATATCTTTGATGCATGCTTGGAGTTTAGTTAACTGACTGGTTTCGTCTGGCTTAATTGATAGGTATAGTTGGGTGTCATCCACATAACAATGAAAGTTAATTGAATATTAATACCTATATTAATAATACCATCCAAAACGGCAGGCATTACGGCACTCGGGGACAGCTTCACTGAAGACCTTTGGGTTTAAGATCAAAAGACGAGTTTGAGACAAGAGTTCAGAATATCAGCTTTAATTTCCTGGTATTTACATCTAGATGTGTTAAACAACTCAGGACATACCACCGTTTGCATAAGACCACAGCATTTTTTGGTGAGCAAAAGTATTGGAACAAATAATCTTAAAGTAAATAACATTTAATGTTTGGTGGAATAACCCTTGCTTGCAATAACTGCCTCAAGTCTGCGACCCATCGACATCACTAAACTGTTGCATTCTTCATTTGTGATGCTATTCCAGGCTTTTACCGCAGCTTCTTTCAGTTCTTGTTTGTTTGGGGGGGGTTGTTCGCCCTTCAGTCTCCTCTTCAGGAGGTGAAATGCATGCTCTATTGGGTTGAGGTCAGGTGATTGACTTGGCCAGTCTAAAACCTTCCACTTTTTTCCCCTGATGAAGTCCTTTGTTTTGTTGGCAGTGTGCTTTGGGTCAACTGCTGCATGATAAACCTCCTACCGATTAGTTTCAATGCATTTCTCCGTAAATTGGCAGACAGAATGTTTCTGTACACTTCTGAATTCATTCTGCTGCTGCCATCATCAGTTACATCATCAATAAATATGAATGAGCCTGTTCCAGAAGCAGCCATGCACGCCCAAGCCATGACATTACCTCCACCATGCTTCACAGATGAGCTTGTATGCTTCGGATCATAAACAGTTCCTTTCTTTCTCCACACGTTGGCCTTTCCATCACTTTGGTAGAGATTCATCTTGGTCTCATCAGTCCATGAGATTGTGTTCCAGAACTTTTGCGGCTCATCTCTGAACTTCTTTGCAAATTCCAATCTGGCCTTCCAATTCTTACTGCTGATGAGTGATTTGCATCTCATGGTATGGCCTCTATATTTCTGCTCTCTGAGTCTTCTTCCAACAGTGGATTGTGATACCTTCACCCCTGCACTGTGGAGGTCGTTGGTGATGTCACTTACTGATGTTTCTAGGGTTTTCTTCACAGCTCTCACAATATTTCTGTCATCAACTACTCTGTCTACTCTGACCTGTTCGACGTCTGTTGCTCTGTACAGCAATAGTTTCTTTCTTTTTCAGGACATTGCCCAATGTTTGTCCAATGGCTCTGGTCGATTTTCCTTCTTTTCTCAGCTTGAAAATGGCTTGCTTTTCTCCCATAGACAGCTTTCTGGTCTTCATGTTGGTTTATCCTCTTTAACAAGAAATGCAGTCTTTATTGGTTTAAACCAAGGATAAAAACTTAGACTAGTCATGCAGAGCTTTTTAATGTTTGAACAATCAACCTAAAAAGCAACACATGAAACATCTCAGTCACATGTTCCAATACTTTTGCTCACTTGAAAAATGGGTGGGTTCAAACAAACGGTGGTATGTCCTGAGTTGTTTAACACATCTAGATGTAAATACCAGGAAATTAAAGCTGATATTCTGAACTCTTGTCTCAAACTCATCTTTTGATCTTGAACCCAAATGTCTTCAGTGAACAACAAAAACAAAGGAATTTGCCTTGCTGTTCCAATACTTTTGGATGGGACTGTAGATCCAAGAATCGGCATATTAGCCAGTCATCGTCATGGTCCCTGAAGTCTCTTTCTCTCCTAATTCTTCCATTGGCGTAGTCCTCCTGCAGGGCCAGCAGTGCCATCATGCAGCATTACGCACGGGGGTCACCGCAGTATTTATATGGTTACAACAATTAGAGTGACACCTTGCCAAAATCACAGCATCAACTAGTGGAATCCCCCACCCCGAGATACAGTTTGAAGACGAAAGAAAGTCTAATAGGCAAACACACTTTTCTTCATGCAGGTTTTGTCACGAATATTAATTATTAAAGTTCGGACCAATAACGAGGACATTAAAGGGATATTTCACCACTGGAAAGCTGAATATATCTTTAAATTGGGTCACTTATGTAGCAGAAATGTGAAAAATATTTTTTAAATTGGTGCCTTCTAGGCCGAGAAAAGCCAGAAAATGTGTTTTTGGCTCATATGAATGAAAGACACCAAATCCCAGAATGCACTTCGCTTCGCTGCTTTGAGTCCACTCCCAAGCCACGCCTACTACTTGACAGACAGGCAGACAGACAGAGGCATTCAACTCAATGTGTTTTATTGTTATTTCAACCATATACACGAAACAACATTTCATCGTGGCTCAAGTGGTGTTACACATTTAAAATGTATAATAACGACATTATATAAAAACGACATTATATAAAACGACATACGAAACAGGCTACCTTTAGTGCACACACACATTATAGGCTCCGTAAAGTTCAGCTAAGCATACCAGCATTAGGCTTGGTGGGCTGTAAACACCGAGTATAAACACAGCCGTGAATTAGCGTGGAATGTCGAATGGTCGCCATGTAACAGTCACAAACTCCAGCGGTTAGCAGTTAGTTGGATACAAATCACCCCATTTCTGCACCAGTCCGTGTTAACACAGCCCACCTTCATACAGGGTGGTGATGGCGCAGTGGATATGACATACGCCTTTGGTGTGGGAGACCTGGGTTCGAATCCCACTGCGATACATCAACCAATGTGTCCCTGAGCAAGACACTTAACCCCTAGTTGCTCCAGAGGCGTGTGACCTCTGATATATATAGCAATTGTAAGTCGCTTTGGATAAAAGCGTCAGCTAAATGACATGTAATGTAATACAGAGAATCTCTAGCTCGGATCGTCGGAAGGCTAGCAGGCCTGGTAGCTGGACAGTTGTTGTAGCTGGACACTGTTGTTCAGCCATGTTTCCACGAAAGCAAAAAACACAGTCTCTGAACTCGCGTTGGGAGCATCGTTGAAGTTGGATGTAGTCCAGTTTGTTGTTTAATGAACGGACACTTGCAAGCAGGATTGATGGGACAGGTGGCCGGTTAGCTTTAGCTTCCCACCTAGCCGATGAGGATGTCCCCTACCCGGCTCGTGGCATCGAGCGAGACCGCTGGTCTCCGTGCTGGTCTCCGTGCAGGCGAAGCTCTCGTAGTGTACCGATTATTCCGTCTGTAATAACGTTTCCTGCATATTCTCCGATCTGTACCGATGTATCCCGGTGGTACACGTGCGGTAGTTTGAATGCACATAATTGTTGTAAACGTTTGCTGCTGAGAAGATAGAGCCCTGTTTAGCGAGGATTAAAGATGGCTGACATTTCGTTTTTTTCCGGCCGAGATCGGCTTGCTTTGGGTGATGGGCGGGTTTAAAACATGCGGAAGTAGGTCCTACTACTGGCTGTAGTCTTTTGCTCTGGCCAAAAAATCTTCCGATGACGCAAAAATCTTCATTTTACGTCATCAGAAGATTTTTTCCACACACCCCAATGCAGATATCTCCTGTCTCAGGGGGATATGTGGGAGGGACGCACGGTCATTCAGAAATACTACCGGGTTTCTACTGATACAAAGCTGAATGCTAAATCGGTGAAGTATCCCTTTAAGTGTAACGATTGCGCAAGAGTTTAACGGCTGTATTTCCAGACATTGACATTTGATGATATATGCACAGTATTAAAGACAGGTATTTAGTTATTTATACTGTGTTCTGTAGTTATCTAATGCTAGGGTATTTGATGCTATCCAGTATTCCATGCAGTCGGACCATCTCCTCCTCCTGCGCTTTGTAGCAGACATGTGACGGTGAGACAGCGCTGATTAAATATTAAGAACTAATTTTTATTAAAGATTTGAGTTCGAGGTGTTTATGGAACAATTATCACTCCGTACAAGCGCAAATAACACTGCTGGATTTCAATACTTGAAAATATTACGAGTAATCGTTATTCCCACATTTACTTTCTGCAGTGTAACTTCAGTTCACCACCTCACCATATGCGTCGCCAATTCCCATTGTCTCCGTAATGTGCGTACGCATGGGTCAGCGTTTGCATGGAGGACCGCACATTCTCCCGTCAAGTTTTTTTTTTTTTTTTTATTTATTTATTTTTTTTTTTTTTATAAATCACAACCTTTGCGTGGGAAGTGGCGTACGCACATTTTCAGCCCCGTTTCGTGCGTACGCCACATTTATAAATGAGACGCTTGGTCTTTGAACTAATTCAAACTGTTGTACCTTCTGAAGCCAGGTTACTCACATTGCTGCATTTTGTGATAGAAAAAAAAACGTTTTTTTATGTACAGTAAGAACAACCTTGTCTGCAAGTTGTTTCTAAGAATGTCTGGACTTGTTGTACTCAGCTCCAGTATGTTTTTTAAGGGGGCTTTCACTCCTGAAAGTCTGAACCAAGGTCTGGACCGAGGTTCATGTTTTTGCATTTGATCCGGTAAGTTCTCGTTTCACACTGCAGTTATGCAAGCGCCCTAAAGACCTATACGTGACAAAACTACGTCCTGTTGTCATCACATAACGAGAGCTGTGTCTCCCGATAGTTGTAACTGTAACTGATTGGTTTCTGGACAGGCTTCCCCGTCCTCTCATCTCTTCTCTCTGTGTCTGGTTTGTAGACAGACTTCCCCATCCTCTCGTCTCCTCTCTCTAGTGGGTTATTTTCCAGCTGGCCGCTGCTCTCTCCGTGCTGCCGCGGATCTTTTTGTTTTGTTGCGTTGTTGAGAAAAGAGACACGGGAACTTTACTTGGGGTTTGAGGAGCTGCAGCATTATTTCAGAGACACACTGAAACCTACACTGTACATTAACTACCACTTACCAAGTAAACTACTGATGTATTCTCTGCTCTGATAGCCGACGGCTGTCTGCTCTGCGCGCTGACACCGTTACCCTCTCTCATGTACACACTAAACACCGAGCTGTTCGTTAACGGAGCTTCCCTGGTCTTATAACACCAAGATAGCCTGCCAGAGCTTCCTGGATTTGGTCTGAAAGTCCGAACCATATCAAAAATGCTTTCACACTAGAAACCAACCGGACCATGATTCAGCTTGATCCGGACCGGGACTACCTCTTTTTGTCAGACCAAATTTCGGCCATTTGGTTTCACACCTGTAATTTTGGTTCAGATCAAACTGCAAAGTCCGAAAGTCCGGACCAAACAAGGTAGGTGTGAAAGCCACCTAAGTTTAGATGAAGACGTAAATAATCACAGTGACAGTAATGTCAAGAGAACACGAGTTTTCAGAGGGTGACATGAGTCTCTGTAGTTTAAAAGCATCATGTAGCTTCAATGCATTGTGAGCTATAGTGGAAATTGTTTTCTCTGCCTCCTCTGTTCACATCACCAACTATTCCTTAATTTGCAACACAAAAAATAGACAACAAAATCTGACATTTAACCCTGATGTGTTCCTATAGATAGACAGATTGTGCTTTGAGATAATGACCAAAGGCATTCTGGTAAATGTAGGAAATCACTAGTCTGCTGCACACAAACAAAGTGGTTAAATGATTGTATTGCCGATCTTCTGGCTTATGTTGTGGTTTTGAGGCACTGAACAGAAAACTCTTGCAGCGCCCTTTGTATCCATGTTGTAATTCATTGTAATGTGATTTACAGCTGTCACCTGGCTGTTTTTCATTTTCATATTAGAAGATAGAAGCTTTCCAACATTCAAC
>CM042443.1:30193705-30276205 GCA_023631565.1 Gymnocephalus cernua | reverse complement strand
CCACATAAACTGAAAGATGCTGCTGAACATTTATTCCACTGCCTCACGCTACCATGTTTGGATCAAGTTAGGTTCAGCTGGAAAAATATGCCATGTCACGTGTCATTTGGTGAATGCCTGATGCAGCCTCACCTCACGCTTCATGAATGAAGTGCAAGTGGTAGTTTTTTTTTTTGTTACCCCTCAAGATGTATATAACTCCTTGACTCAATCTAAATAGGTGCAACCAAAGAATGATTTGTTTCTGGCATGTGTGTGGGTAAAGCCACTAGTGGCCAGAGCCGTATTACCCCCAAAAGTAAATTAGCTTTTGAGAGTTGACTATAAACGCTAACCTCAGTGTTCCTTAACAGAGATATATAGCAGTCTCTTAGATAGTTTACCAAATTGTAAGTTCATGTCATGGCCATGAGGTAAAAATGTTTCAACTTAATTAATGAGAAAATCATTTTTTCATGATTTTCCCAAAGTTTGATAAGCTTTCTTAGCTTGCTCATCGCTATCAAGAAGACTCCAGCTAGAGCTGTGAGCCACATTCATGTTATATGAATCTGTAATCGCGATCAGCAAAATGGGAAAAAGTGGGCATGTCATCTTCCTAGTTTTAATAGTTTATTTGATTTTACCTGATGGTTACCAAGGCAAGCAATTGGAGTTAAATAATGGGAGGGTTTTCCGTTTGTATGCTTCTGTCGACATCTGCAGCACAAGAGTCCTAGCATAGGCTTTGCCACTGTAGTCAGGATCCAACACCACACCCTAGTTGCTGAATTGGCCCAATGTCAAAAATAGCTTTTGCACTGCCTCCGCTATTGTGTATGTGGTGTGTTGTGGAGGCTCACTGCAGTTGGATGTTTCTTATCTCAAAGCTCTGTGGGACTTACTGCCAATTTCCACCGATTGTGGAACGGCTCCGGAATGGTGGTGGAGTCAATCGGTTTCCATAAAAGTCTGTGTGTGTATTTCCACTGACTGCAGAACGGCTGCGTCCTGACTCGGCACAGCTGCGGCGATCCGCACCGCAGCCCTCCGGAGTAGATACGCAGAGCTTCTATTTTTGCCAGACGTCGGAGAGCAATTCAGCACAAGGCAGATAGCAGATAGCACAGAGCCGACGTTCTGCAGTTGGTGGAAATTAGCAGTCAGAGTAATGGTGCGTTCTTTTTGCCGTAAACAAGCCCCCTGACCTCGTATTTACGAGCTTGGAACTCGTACAACTACCGAGTACCCAGAGTTCAAAATCCAACATGGCTGCTCCCTGTATCGACAGTTGTGAAAGCTGTAGTAACGTAGTCATAAGCACTTCTGTGTTATTTGTGTCACACTAAATCAGCCGTACACGCAGCGCTATCTTCTATCTGTGTTGTCACGCGGTTTGTATGCACAAAAAACAGCGTATACGTTGTTTAAACTGGCATTGCTAACCTGGCTAAAGCTAATGAAAACAATGAAAATCCAACTTGCAAAAAGAACGCATTCAACTCGTGTGTGATGTCATTCCCAGTTGCGACCTCCGACTTCCGAGGCAAAAGGAACGCACCATAACTTGTCTGCTAAAGTTTAAAGGTGCTCTAAGCGATGTTAGGTGACGGCACTTCTTGTTGACATTTGTATTTTCAAACAAAATACAGTGTGTTCAGGGGACAGGCAGCTAGCAGATAGTGAGGAGATGTTTTTTACAGTGTGTTCAGGGGACAGGCAGCTAGCAGATAGTGAGATGTTTGCTGTATGTGACAAAAATGTTGTAGCCTAAAAAATGCGTGACATCACTTAGAGCACCTTTTAAAGGGGCAGTAGGTGTGACATAAAACTAACTTTCCATCATATTTGCTGAAACTGACCACTGCAAATCTCCGATTTAATTTTTTTTAATTCAATTTCCGATTTTTTTTCCGATTTTTCCCCCCTACTTATTAATAGGGTTGGGTATTGTTTGGGTTTTTTCTGATACTGATGCTAAATCGGTACTTTTTAAGAAACAAGAAGGATAGGCCTACTAAACAACAGTTGGTGACATTTAAGAACACATTGTTTATTACTAAGGCCATATGGTCAAAATTAAATGATTTAATAGTAAGGGTGCTCCGATCAGGATTTTTGGGGCCGATCACCAATTGCTGGAAGACGTATCGGCCAATACCGATCACTTTTATGAACTGAAAATTACGCCATTACATAACAGTCACACATGTTTAGAGAATGTATCAGTAACTGTTTGGCTTTCTGTCCTAGCTCAAAATCTAAAAAATGTCCTTTCAATCACTGCACATTTCTTCAGCACACACAGACACACACAGTCAGTCACACACCGACACACACACACACACACACACAGACACACACACACACACACACACACACACACACACGGGGAAACGGCTGTTTGAGCGGCGCCGGAGCTGCTAGCTACACGACTCCGCTCTGCCTTAGCGTTAGCTAACTTTGAAAACTCCTCATCCTCCTTTCTGTGACTAACCTTCAAATGTCTGATGAGGTTGGTGGTGTTGAAATGTCTTTGGAGCTTTCCGCCTCGTGGTATTTCCTCGGTACACACGTTGCTAATCGCTAGTGTATTGTCTTTTTCCCAGATAGCAATGAGTTGGCGGACCACCAGCGGTGCTCCAGAGGCAGTAGAAGCGTCAGAATGGTGTAATCACAAACACGTTTGCCGGAGCACCACCGGTGGCAGCCGCTTTTTAAAAGCAGTAGCCGTCTTCCTAGCGTCTTCGTTCCGCGGGCCGGCCGCGGGCCAACTGCTGTTCTGCCACCGTTCAGACACCTTGTAGAACTGCCAGACCGCTGAATGTAGGGACGCCGCCATATTGAAAATGTTCTCAGGAGTAGTGCGCTCTTAATACATCCGTGGTAGTGCGTCATCTGATCGGCCTATCTGATCGGCATTTATGGAGACCACCGATCAAACTATTTAAAGCCGATACCGATCGGTGGCCGATCGATCAGAGCACCCTTATTTAATAGTAATGTAATAACTATAACTTATAATAAACAATAACTTATTTCACCAGTAAATTGCTGTTGAACGACAAAAACAACAACCAGATGGGAAAAGGGTATTTTACAATAACTTTGAATGCACCGCGAGGCTGTAGGTTACCAGTTTCAGTGAATGCACCGTCTGTGTTTTTCTGACGTTGGCAGCTACTGCGCTGCAGAGCAGACTGTTGATATACAGTCACACTTTACACTGTTTAATGTTACCTGTCAGCATTTTAACCGTGTTTAATCACGCTGCTAGCTAAAGGTAGGCTAACGTTACCTGCTGTCGAGTGTAGTGTAGTAAGTCAGGCACCGAAATAAGGCACCGAAATTTGCTGCCTTTGACTGCGATGGGCTTTAGGCAAATGTTGCAGCGCGGGGTCTCTTGCTCCACGTCTGTCGCGGCAAACACATACCAGTTCCAAACAACAGATGATTTTATTCCTTTCTTGGGAACAAACTTCCCACTCTCACCGGTAGCCATGTTGTCACTTGCTGTTGCTGTTTTGTGTGTGCTATGATGTTGTTATTGTCGCTTGCCATACTGCTATAAAAAAACTAACGCTACGGAAGCTCCAGAGAGCCAAAAATGCACCATTACACAAAAACTCGATTTACTTATTTTTTAAATCACCCGCAAAAAAAAATTCAAATTAATTAATTTAATTGATTTTTCGCCCAGGCCTAGTTCCAGTAGAACTACATAAAGCAGTTAATTTAAAAAAAATCTGTCTCCTCTGGCACCACATACAGCCTGTAGTGTGATTTCCCTGTTCATTTACACCAATCAGGGCCAGGGGGGAGTGTAAGGCCATGTCCACAAGAAGACGTTTGGATGCAAACGCATCCGTCTTCCCTAGATTCGGTTCAAGAAAAGTCGCGTACACATGAATTCATTTGTAAATGACTCAACACGGTACTTCATATGCCAGGCCTGTAGGCTGTTATTGCTACAGAAATTAACTAACTAGCTAACGTTAGCTCTGCTAGCTAGCATCGGCAGTCAAACATCAATGATCCGATGTCTTTTTGATAGCCTTTCTACAATAAGCCGTGCTAAAAGTTACTTACAGACAGATTAGCTAGCTAGTTGATAAGTTGTCTACTTCCACTTTATAAACAGCATTGCGTCCCTGCTAGAGCCGTCAGCTGGGTTGAAGGCAGCCAGCTGACCTAGCAGGCCTAGGGGTGTGGCGATGACATCATCAATACGCACGTATGCGGTTTCGCCGTCCATACGAAGCCAAAAGGGAGTCTGTTTTTTTTATTCACCCTGGGACCAGGTTTCAAAGAAGTGTGTTTACAGGCAGTGTGTTTACAGGATTCGTGTGGACGATCAGCCCAAACGATGCAAAAAAAGTCTGTTAGAATCAAAACGCGTCTTCGTCTGGATGGCCCCTAACTGCATGTCAGTCATTGCTCACGCACACACATTCATTTTACCTTGTGGGGGGAGGGGCTTAGGAGACCGTTTGGCCTCTAGCAGAAAGGGGGGGAGGGACTGAGAAGTTCTTGATGTTCAAATTCTTTGGCTAAGTCCTGGATCTACCTACAGTACCTTTTTTAAAAGGTCCCATGGCATGAACATTTCACTTTATGAGTTTTTTTTTAACATTAATATCAGTTCCCCCAGCCTGCCAATGGTCCCCGATTGGCTAGAAATGGTGATAGGTGTAAACCGAGTCCTGGGTATCCTGTTCTGCCTTTGAGAAAAAGTAAGCTCAGATGAGCCGTTCTGGTTACCTCCCCTTTCTCTGCTTTGCCCGCCCAGAGAATTTGGCCAACCCATGAGAGAGAGAGAGACATCATGGCTTTCAAACGAGCAAAGTGGTAGTTGGTCAAGGCCACACCCCCACCCTCCACCTTGCCCCTCCCCCCATCCTCCTCAATAGCTACAGACACTAGTGATGAGACAACCGGCTCTTTTACGTGAGTCGGTTCAACCGGACGGTTGTTGGTTGGCGAACCAAGTCTATAGATTCGGTCACCGGTTCACGTGCCTGCAGCGGGTGGGGGGGAGACGAGACACAAAAGCAAAGGGATCGGTTGATAACTCAAACCTGCCGAGAACCGAGACACCCGTTTGATTATACTACCAAGATCACATGACGTGTATTTATTTGTATGTGATATCCATCGGTAATGCCTATGAATTTCTATGTACACAAATCATCTAAGATGCAAGGTTTCTGGGATCGGTTAATGACTCAAACTTGCCGAGAACCGTTAGACAAGTTTGATTACACAGACTCGTGCATTAGGCACGGTCTCTTTCAGCCTAGTGCGCGGTCTCCTCGTGACAGGCTGCAATACAATTTTTTTTTTTAACATTTAACAACATACTACCAAGATAACATGACGTGTATTTGTATGTGATGTACTCCCCATCGATAATGTGTGAATTCTTATGTACACAATCATCTAAGATGCATGAGAAATAAAAGTTTCTGGTATCTGTTAATAACTCAAACTTGCCGAGAACCGTTAGACACCCGTTTGATTACATAGACTCCAGCGGTTACACGGTTACATTCGGTCTCGGTCAGTAGCCTGGTGCGCGGTCTCTACAACTCTCTTAACAACTCTTTCAGTCCAATGGATCGTGCTGCGTGAGGTAGCCCATTTCCTGATTGATTCTACCACCACTCCAGTGGAGGCGCCAATGAGGTAAAAAAAACAAAAACTGAGCGAGTTGGTTCATTGACGTATGGCACTCGATTCTCCCGGCTCAGTGACACGAATCGGGTTAATAACCAGCTCTTCGGTCAGTTTATCATCACTAACGGACACAGAAATGGCACGTTCTGAGGAAAGCTCATTGTGGGACTGGCTCTAGTGGCTGTAATTCTGCACCAAGGCTGAATTTAAGGAAAGAGACTTCAGATACAGTATTAGGGGACCACTAAGGTTTATATAAAAGAGACTTCAGATACAGTATTAGGGGACCACTAAGGTTTATATAAAAGAGACTTCAGATACAGTATTAGGGGACCACTAAGGTCTATATAAAAGAGACTTCAGATACAGTATTAGGGGACCACTAAGGTCTATATAAGAGACTTCAGATACAGTATTAGGGGACCACTAAGGCCTATATAAAAGAGACTTCAGATACAGTATTAGGGGACCACTAAGGTCTATATAAAAGAGACTTCAGATACAGTATTAGGGGACCACTGAGGCCTATATAAAAGCATCCAAAGAGCACCATGTCATGGGACCTTTAAGGGACACATCTTTTGTCTTTGAGCTATTTTCAAAGAGGCAGGTTTTTGTGTGTTAATGATTCAACCAGGAGCATTCCATGCCCATCTAAGTTGAATAGCCACCTAATAGTATCTCCATCTGGAACCTAATGAAAGGCCTTTCTGTCCTCCGTCACAAACCACTGTCTCTTATTGTCATTTCACCACTTTATTATTTGACTGTTGACAGGTTACCCCAAAGTCAATATAAAATCAAGATTGTTTCTTTAGAATGAAAAATTGTTGAGTTACAGAGTGTGATTCTACGGAAGCCGAGAACGGCCATGGATTTTTTTTTTTTTTTATGGATTTGTTTTATTTATATGCACTGTTATCTTGATATAACAAAGTTTGTTTTCTCGAGATAACAAATTAATTCATATTCTCCCTCCCCTTCTCCGGTCGAATACTTGAAAAAAATCCCACTAAGACACCCTTCCATTTAACCCGAGGAATGGGCTCTATAAGCAGATAAAGGTCTGCCATTTCTCCCTCCTCTTCTAAATTGAAGGCTGTTTTAGTGGGATTTTTCCAGAGTATTTGACCAGAGAAGATGAGGGAGAAACGGCAGACCTCTATCAGCTCATGGAGCCCCTTCCTTGGGTTAAATGGAAGGGTGTCTTAGTGGGATTTTTTCCATGTATTCGACCGGAGAACTAGAGGGAGAACATTATTAATTTGTTATCTCGAGAAAACAAACTTTGTTATGTCGAGATAACGAAATAATTAATTTGTTATCTCGAGAAAACAAGCTTTGTTATATCGAGATAACGAATTAATAAGTCAATATCACGAGATAAAAAAATCCATGGCCGTTCTTGGCTTCCGTATGATTCAGATCTATTGAGATTATCATCATTATTTGGTCTCAAACATGAACTAAATTGATGTTTGATATGACCATAAACAACAGAAAATCTCTGTGGAAGGTTTGTATGCTGCATTTGTTTTGCAGTTATTTCAGTCTGTTGTAATTGTTCTGATGTGTTCGTATTCTCAGCCAAATACCTTTTCTTTATTTCTTTATGGTTTTGCACTACTTTGATCTTGTTACTTCCTGTATGTTACCGACTAGTTACATGTTATAATGTTGGTGTAAATATGAGTGAACTTCATTATGTATCCTTTCTTTGCATAGGTAAAGGTACTTTATTGTCACATACACATACATGTAGCGAAATTCATTCTCTGCATTTAACCCATCCCTCAAGGGAGCAAGGGAGGTTGTAGTTTAGCTGTGCATGCTTCTTCAAGGCAGAGCCACGCTGAAGGGGCAATGTGTTAGTGGAGCCAAACAATATCTCAAACATATGCTATGGGATTTGGTGTGGGAATTCATGGTCCCCAGGGGGTGTTGCTAATCATTTAAGTGACCTTTGACCTTTTGTTTAACACTTTTTTGGGGGTTGGCATTCTTCTGCCAGCAAATGTGGCAGCAGTGTAGTAAATGATTTTAACATGATATATCTTAAAATAAGTCAGGATGCCCAGCTATCACGGTCTCCTCTAGCTGTAGATAGGTGGGCAAACACATTTTTTGTCTCAGCGCATGCATTGTCTCAGTCCGGCGGAGCCGCCGTTAGCTTAGCTTAGCGTGCTTAGCATGTCGCGAGTAAAAGTGAGCCAACAACGACAAAACAACCTAATTACTTCTTGTGCCCTGCGTATTCACAACGAGTAAAATAGCAACGCAAAATAACACTAGACAATTTCCTAGGCATATATTGATATGTGAGACTATATTGGATGGAAGAAGGCAGCCGAAGCACTGCTACTTATTGGCGCAGAGATATCATGCATCAACTCTGTGAGTACAGGTCTAATATGGTTGATCTATCCCATAAAATAACCATGTGTCATGTTTATAGTAATCACTTACTCTGTGGACAGCTGTTTATTGGGTCCATTCAGCGTTTTTCCCAGTTGACTTTATCACACCGGGAAAAAAAAGTTGAGGACTGCAGGCTGGATCAACGCTGAGAAATCCTCGGTAGCTGTGACACAACTGGGGCAGAACGCTCATTTTGCCTGGCTTTACGTTGTCCCACTCTCCACATCACAGACACTCTATTTCACTCGGCATGTCCCCGCACACTCCCACCACCAGATCTGTTGGCTTTCATCCTCACGTCCTCAGGCTGTTCAGCGATCGCTACCTCCTCCTCCTCCTGTCGTTTTATTCCCAAAGCACGCAGCTCCTCTTCGTCTTGTGTGTGTGTGTGTGTGTGTGTGTGTGTGTGTGTGTGTGTGTTTTGCCGGCGCGTCCAGAAAGTAGGTGAAGGGTCGTGGCCAGGCGATCTACCTGCTGTAGCTGCAGGCAGCTGTAGCTAGTTGATTCAGCTAAGGACTGCTGCAGTATTTAGACCCGGGCGGAACTCATCTTCAGCACCAGATCCTTACAGCTACCAATGTGGTAACTTGTCTCCCAGTGTGATAGCTACCTTCTTTGTTCACGTCAGTACTTTCCTGTATTTCCTCGTGCTTCGCCCACTTTGTCTGCATGTGATTCTCTGTGTTTTGGGTCAGAGCCTCGGGCGTAACACCTGCGTGATCTCTGCGCCAAGTAGCAGTGCTTCGGCTGGCTACTTCCACCCAATATAGTCCCAAATCAATATCTGCCTAGGAAATCGTCTAGTCTTATTTTGCGTTGCTATTTGTACTTGTGAATACGCAGGCCACAAGAAGTAATTAAGTTGTTTTGTTGTTGGCTCACTTTTACTCGCGACATGCTAACGGCAACAAAGGTTTCCATTCATTCCGCTAAGCTAAGCTAACGGCGGCTCCGCCGGACTGAGACAATGCATGCACTGAGACAAAAAATGTGTTTGCCCACCTATCTAAATCTAGAGGAGACCGTGATACGCCCTATTTCAACAAACGGTGGCGTATTCCTTTAAAATGAGATTTAAAAGGCCAATGTCAAGGAATTTACCTAAATGCTATCTGACACAACTTCTGACCTTCAAGTTGACAGGCACGTGTGTTCACTAGGGCTGCACAATAAGGAAAATATGTGGAATGCGATAACGCTGTTGAATTTCGCGATAACGATATTACTTGCGATAAACAGATATTCGAGTGTTCTCAGGTCTGCTGCTTTCCGTATTCTGCTAAAATACAACAAATTGCTTGGTGAATTTAAAACAAATGAACAGAAATCATTACCAACATTCTTTTATTGAACAAATTGAACATTGAGTTGAATGTAAAAGGCACCACGGATATATTTTAAAGTGCAGTTTTCTTTCAACTAACACAATAAATCTGAGTCTCTTTCCTGATATGTCGCAACCTGTCACGATGTGTTTATTGCACCACTTGATATCACAATGACGATTTAAAAAACAATATATTGTGCACCCCTAGTGTTCACTCTCCAGACTCTTAGTCTGCTTTATGCAGTGTGTATTGTCATTTTGAGTGTGTTAGCATTTAGCTCAAGCACCGCTGTGCATAAGTACAGCCTCATAGTAGATGCTTAGTCATGTTTCTAGCTACAGTAAGAAATCCTGTGAAAAGGTATGTTAAGATGGCTTATCTAGACATTAGGTGCAGAAATGCCTTACTAGCCACAGTCATACTATATTTTTTAAAGTATTCTCGACTGACCCTCCAAATTATAAAACACTCACGTTAATTGGAAAAGGAAATCCTTGTGACAATTTTTTTTTACTAAATATCAAGACCACTGTTCCTTCTTTGGACTTCAGGTTTGCTGTTTTTTTACTGACATGTACTCCAATAGACTGGTTCTTTGGCTCCACCCACTCCATTTACACCAACCAGCGACAGGATTTCTGCCTATGAAAAGTACTCGTCTACCTTTTTAACACACAAGACTAGAATCCAAAATCCAGCGCATGTGTTCCACTGCAGGTCAGTGGGTAAGACTGACTGAGTGAGTGTTTTTGTAAAGCGTTTACCACTGATGTATTGTATGTATTGTGTTGTTCCAATAACAAACCCTTTCTGCATTGTCAATTGTTTGACTGGTTTTATTTATTGTTGAATTGCTAGCATATCGCAGAGTTAATGTATGCATCTGTTTTGTTTGGGTCATTGAACACAACACCATGTAACCAAAGCAATGCTTTAGCATTACTAGTAGTTAAGTTAATGACAACATTGGGGATTTATATAAGGGCCTGTTTCCCACATCCTCCAGGGAACTGCCTCTCTAGGCAGTCCCTCCAGAAAAACGTGATTATGCGATCGCAGAATTCAATGCATAATCAGCCAAAGTCCGCATATTTATGCGGTGGCCGCATTTTTTAAAATACGCCGCACTTTCGCCGCATAAATTGCCGATTTCCGCGCAAAATATGCGGAGCTTGCATGATTTCATAATCCCCGCATTTTCGTTTCAAAAAAGTCACATATATCTCAGCAGAAAGATGAAAAATGTTGCGTTTACTTCACACAAGAGCAGCCATTTTCCCCTGTTGCCATGGGAACGTTATGAAGTGACGTAATTTCACCTACTGAGAACACAGTGTTGGGGAATCACTTTTTTTTCTCTTTTTCATCAAACCGCAGTTTTTGCAAGTTCCCGCAATTTTTGCAAGTTCCCGCATTTTCATCGAATAAAATGGCATAAATATCCCGCATATTCCATCGCATTTTTTAAGAAAACGTGCCGCATAATCAAGGATTTTTGCCCGCAACAATCACAAAAAAACTCTGTTTGTGTGTGTGTGTGCGGACCAGCGAGGTCGTCAAGCCCGCAGGCGCTTGTGGAGTTTAACGCCAAAAAGGCAGTTAACCACAGGGTCCCCTTAATCTTATGATGGACATGTGTTGTGATATTTAAACAAACGATCCGTCAACGGTGAAATAAGTCTTTTATTTACGAGACCGGTCTGAGAGACCTCCAACTTACAGCGGGGCGTCCCAGGATGACAGGCCGGCCGGCGAGCCTGTGTGTGTGTGTGTGTTCGTTCCTAAAAGTTAAGTGTTTCTTGGTCACTAGATCATTATTCCCATAGAATGTGAATGGCTTTTTTTTGCATAAAAAATAGCTAAATAGGAAACCATATATCAATATCTTATATGGTATATATTTTTTTACCTGTATGCTGTGTATTAAGTCCCTTTTTCAGTTTTGATGCATACATTTCTATCTGCACCAAGTATGCCTACCTGAATGTTTTTCTCACATTGCAAACTGTTAGAAAATTATGCTTACTATAATTATGCTTCATTTTAGTGTTAAACTATTTGCATGAAGACTGTGTGCAACTATTTCTGTTTCTCATGTGATCATGAGAGCCACTGACCTTGCGAAAAGCACAGGATGCCCCTGAAGGCAGAGTGCATGTGGAGAAGATGCTGAGCCACTGTTGAGGCCACTCGTCATTTTCGCTTACGCTGAGTGCTGTAAACTGACTGCTTGCGCAATTAAAATAAGCTTAAAGGGGTGATAGAATGCAAAACCGATTTTACCTTGTCATAGCTGAATAACAACAGTTTGGTGGGTAAATATGACATACATAGAACCTCAAAATCCCATTGACACTTATTTCCTCTGCAAATCTCACTATTTGAAACTGCCTCTGAAAACGGGCAAATCCAAACCAGCCACAGAGTTGATGGCTAATTCACCTGTGAGACTTTTTTTATGCGAGAAATCAACTATATAAAGCTCAAATATGGGCCGTTTTACAAAAATTTTGTCCGACTGTGTGTCGGAGTTCAGGAGCTCAGGATCAGCAGGCTAACGTGACAGCGGCTGGGTTGCTGCCTCACCGCCCTGCGTTAGCTGTGAGCTAGCTAGATGGATCTCTGTCACGGCTGGCAGCCCACGGCGCTCCATATCCGCGCAAAGTAAACGTTCCTGGGTTAGTGGACTACCAAATTCCGAGGCTTTGACCGAGCTCCAGGGCCAGGGCCGCTCTCCCTCCACTCTCCCTCCGCTCTCCCTCCGCTCTCCTGCTAGCTAGCTAGCTAGCTAAATGTCCTGTGTGTGTGAGTGAGAGCACGATCAGTGAGGTTGTTACGCCCACAATCTCTTACCACAGATTCCAGTTAATCTTATAATGGATATGTGTGTTGAGTTAAACAGAAACGATCGGGGAGATAAACTTACCGCGATTCACATTGATTGACCCCGTGGTGAGCTGGATGTAGCTCAATCAATGAGAGCTAGCTAGCTAGCTAGCTAGCCTCCCCCGAACGAGAGCTGTGAAACTCACAAAAATAAATTAAAATCAGACACAAGTGTTAGCTTTGTTAGACCTTAGGGTAGCTGTGATATACAACCCCAAATCAGAAAAAGTTGGGACAGTATGAAAAACACAAATAAAAAAAGAAAGTAGTGATTTCTAAATGTACTTTGACTTGTATGTGAACACAAAATATTTCATGTTTTGTCTGGTCAACTTAATTTCATTTGTAAATATACATCCTTTCCTGTCATTCAGACCTGCAACACATTCCAAAAAAGGTTGGGACAGGAGCAATTAAGGGCTAATCAGGTAAATTGGTTAAATAATGATGTGATTTGAAACAGGTGATGTCAACAGGTGATTGTAATTATGATTTGGTACAAAAGCAGCATCCAAGAAAGGTCTAGTCCTTTAGGAGCAAAGATGGGCCGAGGATCGCCAGTTTCACAACAAATACGTGAGAAAATTATTGAAATGTTTAAAAACAATGTTCCTCAAAGAAAGATAGGAAGACGTTTGCATATTTCACCTTCAACAGTGCATAACATAATTAAAAGATTCAAGGAATGAGGAGGAATTTCAGTGCGTAAAGGACAAGGGCGCGTTAGGGTAGCTGTGATATAAGTGGCGTGACGAAATTCAAAGTTTAAATATACGATAATTATGCCAAAGTGGAGCTAATTAGTCGCGATGTTTACACATAGGATCGAAGGGACGGTAGCAGTTACTAAAGCCCTCAAATTCATATAAATTGATTAAATTCAAATCGGGCACAAGTAGGGATGCACCGATCCACATTTTTTCACTTCCGATCCGATCCCGATACCTGAATTTGGATATCGGCCGATACCGATACTATTCCGATACCAGAGCTGTGTTTGCTTTAATATTATTATTATCATTATTGTTGATTTTATATGATGCTGAAATAAACTCCTCTCAACGGGCAAGTATGATATGGACGTACGTATGCATGTATGTCCCAAAAGGCAACTTGAGCTAAGTATAAGGTCAGAAAAGGAAGTCAGAAAAACAGGAAAAATCTCATTCTGAAAACAGATATGCAACTGTAAGGGTTTCAAATTGATTGTCATGTTAATATTTATTACATTCCCAAAATGTCAAATACTTGAGTCTTGAAATATAAGAAAAGTGCAAGTGTAAAAATCTCTCTCTCTCTCACACACACACACACACACACACACACACACACACACACACACACACACACACACACACACACACACACACACACACACACACACACACACACACACTATCAATAAAACAGTGTGTGAACAGCGCAAATCAAGCACACTGGCTCTTGTAGCATCAACAAATCAACGTTTTAAAATGTCAAATATCTGAAATACAAGAAAAGTGCAATAACTGTAAACATCTTACACACACACACTTAGTTACACACACACAGACACACACCTCTGTTTTCACGGCTGCGCAGCGGCTGCTCTGAAACAGCGGCCGTCGGGACACGATCCGCGGTCTCTGGGGGACGCAACAACGGGGAAATGAAACGCCACAAGCCAGCGACAACCCCGGGACAGACGATTGTGAAAGTCCTGTTTTGTTTTTGCATGTTGCTGTCTTGCTCTGCGGTGTTTCCACTGTGAAGTATTTCCAAACAGCGGACACACAGGATAGCATCGAGCTAGCCACAATGCTGCTCATGCTACAATCCTGCTAGCTGGCTGCAAACTGCGGAATGGACTTCCTGAGCGGGGACGTGTCTCATAACTCTGTGTCTCATTGAGCCGCGCCTCCGTTCAGGAAATGTACTCCACAGTTTGCAGCCAACCAGCAGACCAGCCGGCACTGGCAGGAATCACTTTTGGAGCCATTTCAGCAGACAACGTTAAAGTGCAGACATGGCTCGTGGTATCGGAAATCTCTGCAGGTTGGATCGGGAAAATCCGATACCTGAATTTCGCTGGTATCGGTCCCGATACCGATACTGGATCGGATCGGCCCCATCCCTAGGCACAAGTGTTAGCTAGCTTTGTATGACCTTAGGGTAGCTGTAATATAAGTGGCGTGAGGAGATTCAACGTGTAACTAGAAAATGCATTTCCTGCAGAAAATGCGTGGGAATGCTGAATAGCTAAATTGCTAAAGCTAAAGTGGATGAATAGCTTAAATCCGTAAGAAGAAGAAGCTGAAGTAGTGAGAATAGATGGAAAAGTATGAATGGACATGCATTTCATTAAAAACAGTTGAAAAACACCACTAATGTATAAAATGTGTGCCATATTAAGTTTTTTTGAAAAGCTGAGCCTAAACTGAATTGAATGGCTTTCAAAATCATGAATAATTGTGGCAGACTTAAAAATGCTGTGAGAAACATTGATGAAAATGCAGAAATATGAAACATTGTTTGATCTCAAAAATCTCAAATGGACAGAGAAAGAGAAGGAGTGAGAGAGTGAGAGGGATAGAAAAAAAGAGCAAAAGGGAGAGAGAGAGAGAGAGAGAGGAAGAGAGGGGGACAGGGAAAGGAGAGAGATAGCGAGAGAGAGAGGGGAGGGAGAGAGACAGAGAGAGAGGGAGAGGGTAAGAGAAGGAGAAAGGGAGAGAGGGACAAAAAGAGTGAGAGAGAGAGAGAGTGATAGAGAGAGATAATGGAAGAGAGAGGAAGAGAAAGACAGCGACTTCCAATTGCTGGAAGTTCAACTAAATTGACTAAAAAGGCTGAAAGTATGAATTATTTGTATTATTTTCAGACGGGTCCATTGCATACAATTTTGTGTGTGTGTCTGTAAACGTGTGTGTCTGTGTGTGTCTGTGTGTGCGAGTGTGTGTGCATCAATGTGTTTGTGTTTTTGTGTGTGCGAGCATGTGTGTCTGTGTGTGCATGTGTGAGAGTGTGGGTGTCTGCGTATGTATTTATGTGTGTGTGTGTGTGTCTTTGTGTATCTGTGTATGTGTCTGTAAGTGCGCGTGTATGAGCGTGCGAGTGTGTATGTGTGATGTTCTGTTATGTTCATATTAAAGTGTCTCTAGTTCAATTTGACTGTCTTCCAAAAATGCTGAGTCACGGCTAATAATGTCATGGTTACGATGTTTGTAAATACATTGAGGAACTCTTTCATCTCTGTGATGAGATTCCTTTGATCTGTAATCAGCTAACGATCGCATCACCTGCGGTTAACTGACACCTATGGCAGACACTGCAGTCATCCACAGTGAGATCGACCTCTGAAACAAACGCTCATACTGCCAAAATGAAAAGCGGTATCAGTCAAATGACGAAATCATGACGACCACAAGGCCTTCCTGAACGAAATCATGTAAAATGTATATGGATAAAGTGAAAAATGTGGGCATATCAGCGATTTGAAAAAGTGCTTTGCTGTCCATATCGCTTTGAAAAGTGGAGCAACTTTTATATTGCTACCAATGAACAGCGATTCAGAACTCTTGTCATTTGGAAGCTCACAGAGCCAAAAGTATAAAAGTATAAAAGTTGTATCGCACAACTGAGCACATTGGCTGAAACTAGACAAAAATACCTACGTTTTGATGTATAAATTGTGCACGTCAAGTTAAAATTGCGGGTGTGAGACCAATTCATAGAGCAAGAACTAAGATGATTCTTACAAAACCTAACCACTCTAACTGACATCACCCACTCTAAATAATTTGAAAAGCGACAAAATCCTGAAAAGATTACTGAACTCAAACAGCTTTTTCACAAAAACTGTAAAAGATATCAAACTGAAAAGCCAAAGCCTAATAGCTGAATTGATTGAACAACAACTGAATTGTTTGTTTGGTGTCTGTAAGTGAAAGTATGAAGGAGCTGAAACTTTTGGGAGCGGAAGAAGATTTTAAGGATTTGAAGCTTCTTCTCATTGACTTTAATGTTAAAATAAAATGCTTAAAAGCTTAAAATTTTAAAAAGTATAAATAGAAAAAAAGTTGAAGAAGTCCCATCGTCTGCTGAAAGAGCTGAAGATTTTTAAAGTTGAATGGTTTTAATAGCTGAAAGTATGCAGAAGTTACGGAGAGCCAAAAAACGTGAAGAAGAAGAAGAAGAAGAAGAAAGAACAGGATAACAATAGTTGGGAATGCTGAATCAGCATTCCCACCAAATATACTATAGTTATGCGGGCAGACGCCAGCTCCACAGAGCTCCGCGGAGCCCCAAGTCCCGGTAGTCCATTAGCTAGCTATCCCACAAAATGTTTCTTTGCCCTGGGTACGGAGCGCACCGGGCTGCCGCTGTCTTGTCAGACTGTGTGGACCTTCTAAAGTCCGACACGTCTTACCAAATTTGTAATTAGCCATCAATTTTTGTAAAACGGCCCATATTTGAGCTTTATATAGTTGATTTCTCGCATAAAAAAAGTCTCACAGGTGAATTTAGTAAGAAATCTGTGTCTGTGTCTGAAATATGAGACCTCCTGTTTCGTCTTCAATGTATTTGTATGTAGTTGCTCAACCATGTATGTGTATTGGGGTGCTCAACCAATCAGCATGCAGCTCATCTAAATATTTATGAGCATACCATATTTGGAAGAAAAGCTCTCGTTCCAAATAGAGCCATTCCACAGGGATGCAAAAGGGCCCACAAAAAATCACCCATGGCATTTTCAGCCCAACCAATGTTACATACCCTATTAGGAGACCTTAAAGGGATACTTCACCGCTGGAAAGCTGAATATATCTTTAAATTGGGTCACTTATGTAGCAGAAATGTGAAAAAAAAATTTAATTGGTGCCTTCTAGGCCGAGAAAAGCCATAAAATGTGTTTTTGGCTCATATGGATGAAAGACACCAAATCCCAGAATGCACTTCGCTTCGCTGCTTTGAGTCCACTCCCAAGCCACGCCCATCGCTTGACAGACAGACAGCGAGGCATTCGACTTAACTCAATGTGTTTTATTGTTATTTCAACCATATACACAAAACAACGTTTCATCGTGGCTCAAGTGGTGTTACACATTTAAAATATCTAAAAACTACATTATATAATAACGACATACGAAACAGGCTACATTTAGTGCACACACACATTATAGGCTCCGTAAAGTTCAGCTAAGCATACCAGCATTAGGCTTGGTGGGCTGTAAACACAGAGTATAAACACAGCCGTGAATTAGCGTGGAATGTAGAATGGTCGCCATGTAACAGTCACAAACTCCAGCGGTTAGCAGTTAGTTGGATACAAATCACCCCATTTCTGCACCAGTCCGTGTTAACACAGCCCACCTTCATACAGAGCATCTCTAGCTCGGATCGTCGGAGGGCTAGCAGGCCTGGTAGCTGGACAGTCCGGTACGCTGTTGTTCAGCCATGTTTCCTACGAAAGCAAAAAACACAGTCTCTGAATTTGCGTTGGGAGCATCGTTGAAGTTGGATGTAGTCCAGTTTGTTGTTTAATGAACGGACACTTGCAAGCAGGATTGATGGGACAGGT
This sequence comes from Gymnocephalus cernua, assembly GCA_023631565.1. NCBI lineage: Eukaryota > Metazoa > Chordata > Actinopteri > Perciformes > Percidae > Gymnocephalus > Gymnocephalus cernua. Next base: position 30,258,361 of record CM042443.1, on the reverse strand, counting down.
GGACAGCTAGCGTTAGCTCGCTCTGGATGTGCCTTTTCCCCGGCTAGCGTTAGCTTCCCACCTAGCCGACGAGGATGTCCCCTACCCGGCTCGGGGTACGAGCGATACCGCTGGTCTCCGTGCTGGTCTCCGTGCTGGTCTCCGTGCAGGCGAAGCTCTCGTAGTGGGCCGATTATTCCGTCTGTAATAACGTTTCCTGCATATTCTCTGCTCTGTAGCGATGTATCCCGGTGGTACACGTGCGGTAGTTTGAATGCACATAATTGTTGTAAAAGTTTGCTGCTGAGAAGAGAGAGCAGAGCCCTGTTTAGCGAGGATTCAAGATGGCTGACATTTCGTTTTTTTCCGGCTGAGATCGGCTCACTTCGGGTGATGGGCGGGTTTAAAACATGCGGAAGTAGCTCCTACTACTGGCTGTAGTCTTTTGCTCTGGCCAAAAAATCTTCCGATGACGCAAAAATCGTCATTTTACGTCATCGGAAGATTTTTTCCGGACCCCACAATGCAGATATCTCCTGTCTCAGGGGGATATGAGGGAGGGACGTACGGTCATTCAGAAATACTACCGGGTTTCTACTGATACAAAGCTGAATGCTAAATCGGTGAAGTATCCCTTTAAGGAACAGTGTGAAATACCCTGTATAATCACAGGGTATTTCTATGGCGTTATTTTTTAGTCAAAAGTTATGAGCGTGTAACACACGCTCACGAGCACATTATGTTATTTCACACGCGCAAAAATGAACCTTCAGCTGGCATGATAAAAGTACTCGCGCACAAATTCAACAACCGAGAGGTGTAGGTAGCTGCGAGCGAGCGCCTGGCTACTCTTACTCTGCTTGTACAGTGGAATCCTGCTCGCGCGCAGCGGCCTTCTGCTCGCGGAGTGGATTTCTGCTCGCTCAGCTGATTTCTGCTCGCTCGAGTACATGACTTTTGACAATTTGGGGCGGAAACCAACGAGGGCACTGACCCTCTTACGATTGGTCACTTTCACACAGGGACATCCTTGATTGACAGCTCTCATTACAGGAAGCACGGAGTCAAAGTATCTGACGGAGTTCAGTCATTCAGTTAACACTGCACAGTGGACGGAATGGCGGCGACACCTGAAGATGTAGGCGTAAGTGATATTGATGATATGATGGGGGGGCTGTGTGTTTGACAGTGTTATAGCAATTTAATCTGAAATTTGTTGAGAATAAACTCATTAAATATTGAGAATAAAGTCGTTGTGTTTCGAGAAAAAACTCATTAAATATTGAGAAAAAAACTTGAAATACAACGACTTTATTCTCAATATTTAATGAGTTTATTCTCAACAAATTTCAGATTAAATTGCTATAACACTGTCAAACACACAGCCCCCCCATCATATCATCAATATCACTTACGCCTAGATCTTCAGGTGTCGCCGCCATTCCGTCCACTGTGCAGTGTTAACTGAATGACTGAACTCCGTCAGATACTTTGACTCCGTGCTTCCTGTAATGAGAGCTGTCAATCAAGGATGTCCCTGTGTGAAAGTGACCAATCATAAGAGGGTCAGTGCCCTCCTTGGTTTCCGCCCCCAAATTGTCAAAAGTCATGTACTCGAGCGAGCAGAAATCAGCTGAGCGAGCAGAAATCCACTCCGCGAGCAGAAGGCCGCTGCGCGCGAGCAGGATTCCACTGTACAAGCAGAGTAAGAGTAGCCAGGCGCTCGCTCGCAGCTACCTACACCTCTCGGTTGTTGAATTTGTGCGCGAGTACTTTTATCATGCCAGCTGAAGGTTCATTTTTGCGCGTGTGAAATAACATAATGTGCTTGTGAGCATGTGTTACACGCTCATAACTTTTGACTAAAAAATAACGCCATATATTTCACACTGTTATTTCACCCCTTTAAAGAAACAACTCCAGTGATTTTGTCTATTCTTTGATAATGAATTATCCTAACACACACACACAGGGTGATAGAAAGTAAATAAAGTTTCTAATGAAAAAGAGAGGGTTCTCTGTGCTTTTGTAATCCAGAACAATCCGGTGCAACCAGGGCAGGACAAAAAGTACGGAGAATAAGAATCGGTGCAGCACAGATGTCTTCTTACTTCAGTTTTTTTTTAAGGTGTATAACAGTGACTAACATTTCAATGTAAATAAAGTTTCTATTTGGCATTTCACCACAAAAATAAAAAAATAGATAAGATAGTAATGATGAAAATCAAGAAGTTGTATTTGGCCTGAATCGGAACTGGGAGCTTATTTTGATACACAACACAAATGTTTACAAAATAAATAACATTTCATAAATTATAGCCTAATTATCAAAACTTACACTAAGCTTAGCTGTTTACAAAACGTTTTTTACATCACTGTTCGAAATATTACACATTTTCTTCTGCAAACAAATGTTTTTTATTCAACAGAAAAATCTGAATATGTTTGAGTAAAACTAGAAACTATCAGATAAATAGGCCTACATAAATAAACAAGATTGAAGATGAATCTTGATGAAGCATCATTATACTTTTCACTAAAGAATTTGTCCCAATGATAACTGTTAAAAGTGAGGCCAGGCCCGTCGCGACAAGGCAAGCAAACCAAGCAATTGCTTGGGGCCCCGAGCTGGCCTGTGGATTATTGTGGTGATTTAAGTCCACTCACCTCCATTGCATTGTATTGGTCATAATGTACCTGGACAAATACACCAAAAGTAGATACCAGTAGTACGGATGAGGATTAAGGAAAAATGTATTTAAGTTTTAAAGTCAGAATTCTGAGAATTAAAAAAACAAAATAAATTACTTTAAAAAACAAACTCAGATTTCTTAGTTAAAAAACTCAACATATTCTGACTTTAATAATTTTTTCACCCTAATCTTCTTCTGTACAATATGTTATATGAGAGAGATCATACAGCCTATGTCATTTGGGTGTACTGACCTTTATAACATATGTATTTAGTCCGTGGTGGTTTCTGCCAGTTCACAGTGACTGTACAGGAACAGGACTGACCTGGAAGAACAACGTGTTTGACCATTAACTGTCGTGTTAATGTTTGAGCCCGCGGAACACCGAGACACACCGCTTCCTTCAGCCCGGACCGAGCGCTCTTTCTGCTGCACAGCTGGTAACCACCTCCACGCTGTTTTTAGAACCATAAAACACAAGTTATTGTGCATGATTAGTAAGTGGAGGCAGGGAATGTGTGGCAGATTTAAGAGAAAGATCAGGAAGTTGCAGCACAGTTAACGTTAGGTCGATTGGGTGGGTACGTGACTGCTGGCTTCTCTTCTGTCTGTAACATGTCTATCTGTTGACTAGAACTGTGCGGCTGATCTCGGCGGACTGGACCGACCATGGACATTTCATTTGCAGAGAAACGAGCTCTAGTCACCGGAGCAGGAAAAGGTAAAGGCTACACTTAGCACAAACACACACAAGAGGTTTTCAGTGCGTGTATCAGTACCATAGGGTCAGTACCCGATCCGTTCCGTCTGCCCGATCCGTTCTTCGCACGCAGAAGCTCATGCTTTTACGACCCTACCTGATCGGTTCTACGCTTGCGCGATTACCGGTCCGTTCTGCGCATGTGCATACGTCTACGCATACGCAGAAGCTCATGCTTTTACGACACTACCTAGCTAACTATTATGTAGCTGCCATAGACAGTATATAAAATGGACACAGCGATCCCGCTGTTTTTGACGGAGACAAGTGAAGCCTCTTACCAGCACTTTTCCGGTGATGGGAAAGCGTTACTGAGAGTTAGTTGCGCAGCTGCAAACTTAGCTTCCCGACGCCAATGTGACGTGAACAACGTCTCTGAACGTTGTAAGTCTTCTGGTAGCTGTGCCAAGAGAAATCTCAATCGTTCCCAATCTATCAGAGACGGAGAGCGTAGGTATATCTAAGGAGATAACATAGGCACAGGCTAATTATTGATAACTAAAATGCTAGTTAACATTAGTAATTAAACTAAACAGCTAATGTACGTCGAAACTGCCTGCAAGCTTCTCCTGTACTATACGGTAATTCCTCTACAATGCGACAGTAACCCAGGATTTCCACAGGCTGCGTAACTGTTGCAGAACGTCTCCGTGGTCCGCGCCGTCCGTCAATACCAACCGGATCCGGAGTTGTTGCGGAACGGCTGCGGCCAGGACTGACAGCTGTAGTCACGAGGACCCACTAGATCTCGCGAATTCACGCAGAATAGAACCACAAAACCACCAACAGTTTGTTTCTATTCCGAGGAGTAGAGAGGAAACAACTCCGTGCTGTGTTTTCAAGGTGTAGTGAAGAGAAATATGATCCTTCGTGAGCACGGTGTATTTTATTTTGAAAGTTAACCGGATGTTTTATTTTGTTTCTGTGCTCGACTTCCTGTCCCGCACTATCTGCCGTGTGCTGAATTGCTGCGGAGCTCTCCGGCGTCCGGCAAAAATAGAAGCTCTGCGTATCTGATCCGCAGGGCTGCGACCGCCGGAGCTGTGCCGGAGTCGGAACGCAGACGTTATGCAGCTGGTGGAAATACACACGTTGACTTTAATGGAAACCGATTGACTCCGCCGACGTTCCGGAGCCGTTCCGCAGTAGTTACGCAGCCTGTGGAAATCCTGGGTTAGTCGCATGGTTATGATGCAATCGTTAGCCTATTTTTATAAAAACGTCTGCTACGGAGCCATAACGTGAGGTACAAGGTAATGTAGCCTTGTGTACATTGTTGTGTTTCTTAAGAAATAAACAACGGACAAATCAAGTTTTTAAACGCTTCAGATGTAAAGTTATTGGCTGTGAAAGTGACGCCAAAATGAATTGCAGTCAATGGGATGCTAACGGGGGTGATGGGAACAGGGCTAGCAAAATGGCGCCATCGCGGCTTCGCTCTGAGGAGAGAAGCCTGCCCCCTTGGTAGCTGCATGCTAACGCAACATATCTGTTATTTTGGCCAACGGTGGTGATTTTTCACGGTAAAGTCCTGCTATATACTCTGCTGCTACCGCGAACAATCACCAGTAAAGGCTTCTAAACCAAATACTACACAACCGGACATGTCCCAGCACTAAAGTGACCGGAATTTTGGGAGAAATTACCAGCATTGGCCAAGATTACAGCTATGTCGCGTTAGCATGCTACATAATAGTTAGCCGCTAGGAGTATGCTAACGTTAGATTGTAGTGGAACGAAGCAGAACTTTCTAACGTCAGAAATCTCAGATAAAGGCTTCTGAACCAAACACTACCCAATCGGACATGTTTCAGCAGGAATGAGACCCAGAATTGGGGAGAATTTAACAACAATGGCCGACAAGATGACATGTTTACTGCCGTTAGCGTGTAGCTACTATAGTGGTATACAGCAGTGGTGGCAGGAGGAGCTGTCATCCCGTCTTTGAAAGGACACTTTTGTACGTTCACACTTAGTTGCGTTATTAGTCAAGACCATAGACGGGTATATTAATAATTAATTAATGGTCTATGGCAGGGGTATCAAACTCAGTTTCCCAGAGGGCCACACTGGAAAATAAGAATCCCATCAAGGGCCAGACATGTAGTTTATTCACATGCTTTTATTTGTTTATTTTAGGGCCGCCCCCCCTCTTAGTCGATTAGTCGACTAATCGGTCGTTTTGGTCTTAGTCGACTAAGATTTCTTTAGTCGATAAGTCAGTTTTTATGCTTATTCGCGCTTAATTACTCATTTCCTAGCAACTTATGAGAACATTTCTGGTGAACACGAGATTTAAAGTGGTGCTTTTGCAGGATTAATTTCGGAGAAACTCAGTTTTACAGATGGTTAATTAACTACATTTATATTGCGCTTTTCTAGTCTTAACCAGCTCTCAAAGAGCACAGCTCACACATCAATTGGTCGACAAAATCATATAAGCGTTAGTCGACTAAGAATTTCTTTAGTCGAGGACAGCCCTAGTTTTTTTATATCAAAAAAGTCAAGGATCTCTGACTGTATTATTGCATGTCTCATATTAGCCTTCTCACTTACAGTTTGGTCAACATAAAGACCCAAAAAAGTCAGCAACAAAGTAACTTAGCCATCAAAGAAAAAAGCGACAAAAACATCAGATCAAACGGTGGAAAACGGGCCAAAAGCGTCTGCAAAGTGACAAAAACTTCAGAAAAAGTGACTAAAACTTTGAAAAAGCTTCAAAAAACTAGGTGGGCCTAAATGTATTGTGAACCTAAATTGATACGCGGGCCGGATCAAAATCTGCGAGGGGCCGGATTTGGCCCGCGGGCCTTGAGTTTGACACGTGTGGTCTATGGTCAAGACGAAGTATTACCAGTAAAACTATCAACATAAACAACACAACAATGACGTCAAGAAAAATATGCTGCCAGTTGCCATCAAGTGTTTTTTTAACGCATGCGTGGTACAAATCGCACAGGTTTTCTGCTACGCAATTATGCGCATGTGAAGAACGGATCGGGCAGACGGAACGGATCGGGTACTGACCATAGATATATATATAAAGCTTTATATATATCTATGGTACTGACAGCGTGCACTGACACCAAGCCCCCAGGAGGAGCGCCAAGTCTATATGCCACCATGGGCTTAGCGGATAGCGGTGGTACTGCACTCCATGGCCCAGAAAGACTTCTCACATAGACTTTGCATGGTGAAAGAAACGTCTATATTTCAGCGGATTATTTGTTTCAGGGTATATAAACTTACCAGTCCGAACACTTAAAGGTTCCTTGTTTAAAATGTCATGTTTTTAACATTTTTAACATTCACTAGTAGCGAATACAGAATTATTAAATTAGAAATGATGAACGTGCATAATGGACGCGAGCAGACCCGCGGGACTGCGCCCGCCCACGCACATGACTGTTCTCCCGAGGTCATGTAGCTAGCTGTAATAAATAATAGCGCTAGCTGATGGTTGTAATTCACCATGTGTTATATGAATACGTCCATGGTATTATTTTATGAAGTTATGATACATCCGAGGGATGTGTGTGTGCTGTAAAGCCTGTTACGTGGATGTAACGTCATTCGTTTCCCAAACTGGCGGGGCTATCGGCTAGCTAGCTAGTTGCTAACATCAGGGGAGCTAGCTAGGGCTGCAGCTATCAATTCTTTTTGTAATCGATTAATCTAGCACTTTATCGATCAATTAATCAGATTTTTTTTTTTGCGTTTTTAAACAACCAAAACAAATAATGCATAACGAAAATGATGTGGCTGTAAAATGATCAAGCATTTGGGTTTTATTTCCCAAAAGAACAGAGGTATTTATTCCAACTCCAACATTTGGCATTTTCATTTAATTAAGTGTCATGCTGTAATCTAGCCCTGACATCAAAGTAAATATCTGTTTTATGTAGATTTCTACACCTGCAGCATTTACCATTAGGCTACCAACAAATAATATATAATTTCCGGGGTGAGCCTATTTGCTATGGTAACCTAGCAACCTGTGTTTGTGTGTGCTTGTGTGCGAGTGAGAGACGAGGGTGCATGCGTGTGTGTGTGAAGGGGTTCTTTTTTTAGGCTATACTCTCTTGCAGTTGAACGTGAATAAGTTTACTACTTAAAAACATCAAAGCTAAACATCATATCTAGTCAAACCGCATCACGACATTGCTACAAATACAGTATGCGATTAAAATCAGCGGCTGCTTAGGCTACGTTACCTTGGTGAAACAGCATGGAGTGGATGTTTTTGGTTCAGATGCTGAATCATTGAAGTCGTACTGCTGTGCTATGCCAGGTATGTTCTCTTCCTTTTTTAGTAATGCTGGGCGGTATACCGGTTCATACCGAAAACCGGTGTATATTTTCGTCACGATGTTCATTTTTAATATACCGCCATACCGGTGTGTTTAATAACACAACGTCCGGAACGAACGTTCGCGCTGCGCCGCGCGACACTGTTTTAGATGGACCCTTTAAAATGCTGCACTTCTAAGCAGCGACGGTAAACAGCAGTGCACCGCAGTGCACCCGTTCTCTTAAAACATCCATGAGTTCACCAGAGGGACGTCACACGGAAGATGGATGCTGCAGAAGTAGTAGAAACGAACTTGTGCCAAAAAAAGGAGCCGCCGGGTCTGTTGTTTGGAGGTTTTTTGGTTTCCAAAAATCCGACGTTGACCAAACAACTGTTTTATGCAAGTGCTGTCGGGCTAAAATAGTTGCGAAAGGCGGCAACACGAGCAATTTGCTCCACCACCTCAGCTGCAAACACGTCTTGGAATATCAAGAATGTATGAAATTAAAGTCAGCAGGCTCAGCGCCCTCCACATCAGCAGGTAACATGGGGAAAGCTAAAGAAAAGTCGAGCCAAATGTCACTTAAAGACGCGTTTGCTAGAGGGACTTGCTATGACAGAAAAAGCAGATTACAAACTCCATCACCAACCACCTAGCTAAAGACATCAGTGTTTCCCCTATGTTGATTGGCAAGTGGCGCACCGCCACAGTTAAATTTCTGCCGCCACGCCACGGTATCAATGTTGATTGTCGAAGAATAGCGCGGACACACGCTTCACAGGTACAAACCCAGCCCCCTGTCTCTATTCACATGCCGGGATTCTTGTCTGCGCGCCACACACACACGCAGCCGCGTTAACGTTACCGCACACACACACACACATCTAAAACACGCGCAGCACCTGACTGGGAACGATACCGAGGATTACCAACGGCCGCTGGGGGGGCAGATGAACGCTAGTCTCGTTACTGTAAGTAGGTTACGGTAAAACCATTGTGAGTAAAAAGTCGATAATTATCAATGCACTCACCTGTATAGACCGGCATAAACATGTAGAAAGTGATATTTTAATCTGCTCTGTCTGCTCTCGTCCACCGCGCTGTTTTACCAAACTCAGCTCTACTCTACTACCAACAAGATCAAACAAATAAAGCTGTCGGTTGTAGTCGTAGGGTTGGCATACCTTCCACCACAGCTAAAAAAAATCCTAGGCGAAACACTGGACATGGTCCCGCTTAATACAGTGGTGAGTAATGAGTCAATTAAGTCAATTTACTGCAGTAATTCCTCTCTCAACGAGTAGAAAATGCATTGAACATCTGAATATGCATGAACAAAAAAAACCGTCAAAAAACAGAAAACCGGCATAATTTTGAAAAAAAACGTGATATGAATTTTTGGTCATACCGCCCAGCACTATTTTTTAGTATGTAATGATCCCAAACTTTAGACATTCTCTGCCGTTTCTGGACATCTTTACTCTCCGCCATCGCGCCAACTAAATTCAAAATGTATCACGCGCTAGTGGTGTGCTTCCTGAACAACGGTCCGTGTGGAACAATCAGATCTCTGCGTGTGTAGTGCGCGTCATAAAAATTTAAGGAGGCTTCGAGGCAGAGTTTTTGCCTCGAGGATTTTTTGTAATCGAGTTACTCGAGTAACTTGATGAATCGTTTCAGCCCTAGTGCTAGCTATATGCCTACACAACGTTACTACAGACATAGCTAGTGATTACATTGCCTTGGTTCTCTCTTATGATACATCCAAGGGCTGTATGCTGTAAAGATTGTAATGTGGATGAAGGATGAAGCCATGGATGAGCTTTGTTCACTAAACTGCAGGCTAACTGCTAGCGCTAGTTAGTAGCTAGCTAGTAGCACAACTTAATTATTAAATCTCCTTGGTTGTCTAGCTAAATACATCTATCGTTTATTTAGCTAAGCATGTAAACGATCGGGAACAACGAAAACACAATGTTTAACGTTAGTGAATGTTTTACACAATAAAAACGGCGAGTTCATGAGTTCGCCACTTGTAAGAGACACGAGAGAGAAGCTCATGAACGAGCATATTGCTACCGGTTGCTAAGACAACGCAAACAAATAGTTGCTAGTGCGCGTGTCCATCGTGACGTCATGGGCCAAGAATGTGGAAAGTCCAAGCTCCATGTTGTCTTTATGCGCTTTTGAGCACTCTCATTGGAACATACGGGGCTTCCCGCCGAACACTGTATCCAGTTTTCTTAATACATCCATGACTGACACCAGCAATGACAGTATATAAAAATGGACCCAGCGACTCCGCTGTTTTTGAATGTGAAGTGAAGTCTCTTACCAGCACTTCCGGTGATGGTTGAGTGTTACTGAACGTTACTGCGCAGCTGCAAACTGAGCTTCCCGCCGTAGATGTGACGTGAGCAACGTGTCTGCAAGTTGTAAGTCTTCTGGTAGCTGTGCCAAGAGAAATCTCAATCATTCCCAATCTTGCAGAGACGGAGAGCGTAGGTATATGTAAGGAGATAACATAGGCACAGGCTAATTATTGATAACTAAAATGCTAGTTAACATTAGTAATTAAACTAAACAGCTAATGTACGTCGAAACTGCCTGCGAGCTTCTCCTGTACTATACGGTAATTCCTCTACCATGCAACAGTAAGTCTCGTGGTTATGAGGCAATCGTTAGCCTATTTTTATAAAAACGTTTGCTACGGAGCCATAACGTGAGGTACAAGGTATTGGAGCCTTTTGTACATTGTCGTATTTCTTTAGAAATAAACGATGGACAAATCAAGTCTTTAAACGCTTCAGATGTAAAGTTATTGGCTGTCAAAGTGACGCCAAAATGAATGGAAGTCAATGGGATGCTAACGGGGGGTGATGGATACGGGGTTAGCAATATGGCGCCATTGCGGCTTCGCTCTGAGGAGAGAAGCCTGCCCCCTTGGACACCAGCAGGCTGCTTTAAAAAGTCACATCCTCTTCCGCCCTGCCTTGGGTACGGAAGCCGAGAACGGCCATTGAATTTTTTTTTTTTAATTGATTTTTTTTTTTCATGGACTGTTATCTCGTGATAACGACTTATTAATTCGTTTTCTCGATATATCAACGTTTGTTTTCTCAAGATTTTTTTTTTTTATGGATTTTTTTTTGTTGTTGCCTAAGACACCCTTCCATTTAACCCAAGGAAGGAGCTCCATGAGCGGATAGTCTGCCGTTTCTCCCTCATCTTTTCCGGGTTAAATTGAAGGCTGTTTTAGTGGGATTTTTTCCAAGTATTTGACCAGAGAAGAGGAGGGAGAAACGGCAGACCTCTATCCGCTCATGGAGCTCCTTCCTCGGGTTAAATGGAAGGGTGTCGTGGTGGGATTTTTCCCGAGTATTTGACCGGAGAAGTAGAGGGAGAAACGGCAGATTTCTATCCGCTTATGGAGCCCCATTCCCCGGGTTAAATGGAAGGGTGTCTTAGGCAAAAAAATCCCTAAAAAAGAAATCTCGAGAAAACTAAAAAAATCTCGAGAAACAAATTAATAAATCATTATCACGAGATAAAATCCATGGCCGTTCTCGGCTTCCGTACTCAGGACCATATAGACTGTATAATATTAATATTATACAGTCTATGCTCAGGACACACACTCTGGAGGACGGAACATGACTTAACTCTCAATAAATAAATAAATGTTTAAATAAATACAGGAACAAATAAATAAATACAGGAATATATAAATAAATTCAGATATAAATAAATACCGAAATAAATATATAAATAAATAAAAATACATAAAAGAATAAATTAATTAATGCTTTCAATTTATTTCAAATTTTTGTCCACCTACATTTATTTATTTCTGTATTTCTGTGTCCATAATTAGTTTAACTGTTAATTTGATCCCCCTACATGATTCATCTTTAACTTTATTTTCCCCAAAAAGAAATTTGTAGGTAGGTAAAAACATAGATCACACAGACTTGAACATATACACTAGGGTACATGAAACGTAATGAAATATCAATAAAAGCAAGAAGATGACCTCAGTGTAGAGCTCCAGCCCTGAACCTGCACCCTGTAAACCCAGTTTGAGATGGGCTTTGGACAGGGAGGGAGTGATTGTGCTCACAGACTGACAATCTGTGACGTCTCCTGAGTGAGATTTTCCATGCAGAATACATTGGAAATTGCAATCTATGCATTTTTATAATTTCTGTTTTATTGGAACTAATGTATTGAATACATTGTTCTTAAAACAATACTGTCATAAAGGAAAGAACATGTTTATAAGAAGTAACAAGTTATTTATTTAGTTTTGATAAGTATAGCCTAATGTTTGATATTTGTTATATTTCTACATGACTCCAGAACAAAATAAGATGTGTTTATTAATGATTTTTAGTAATGACTACTAATGTAAACTTGATTTGTCTACTGCATCAACTTACCACTCTGTGATAATAAAACTTGACCTCCTTGTGTAAACACTTAAACGGTTTAAAGGCTAACTACCGTTTTTTCCAACCTGGACCCTATGTTCCTATGTTTTTGTGTCTAAGTGACTGATAGGAACAACAATCTTTGACATTGGTCCAGTATTAAGCGAGATCACTGCAGTCGGCAGCAGAGAAACAAGCTACAATGGAAGTTAACAGGACAATTGTCCAGCTTGTATTTACCTTCACAAAAGTGCTCGTTTTACTGCTGACAGACTCAGATTATTATTCTAAGTGTCTGACAACATTATGAAAAGATCCCTACAGAGATAGACCTTTAAAACCTCTTTGAGACCTTTTGTTTAACCAGAAACAGCTCTGAGGTCACAGTTTATATACCCAACATATTTTCACATATAAATCTGTAAACTATGTGTTTATTTCAACCAAAACTAGAGTTGTGATGGTTGGAAAAGTGGAAAGACGACCCAAAATGGCTTTTCATAGTTTTATTTAGTTTCTATTGACTTTGAATGAAGTGTATTTTACGATGCTAAAATTACTGTGTATTTACATGGAGTCTGGTGGCTTTAGCAAATGCAATTTTGCAGATGTTTTTATGTTCAAAAAATCTCTTGAACAGAACTTATATTGTGCAGTCAAATATTGTTTAAACCACAAATTTTTATTTTAATTCTAGTGAACAGCCCACATTTCTAAAGATATCAAATATGTCAGACTGATTTTTGGAGAAATTAATCTTAAATGATGTACAAGACATTTAGAATATTTTTTGTTTATGGAATAGTGCAGCGCTGCAGCCATAACAAAATAATGTCTTGGGTTTAAACATTCATTTCACACAATGTAAGTGTCACATACAGCTTTGATTTGTTCGGATTTGATTGACTTTATTATTCTCCTCAGTGGAAATGTGTCTTTGGCTTCTTAATGTACATAACACAGCACACCATTCAAAACCTACAGAATGTATGGTATACAATAGCAGCAAATGAAGCTTTAACAGACTGCATAACATACAAACTACATGTGGGGAAGTTTCTGGGGAAAAATTATCAAATGTGGGATTCCAGAAGTTAGAAATCTACAACGTAAAGAGAAGCAACCGGTTTGAGCCCTATTAGGAGAGGAAATCACAAAAAAACTATAAAAATAAATGTGGTGACATCACATGCGACTTGCGCGGAGAGGGATACATAAAGTGGTAGTGTTTTAACCACACCTGCTGTCGTAAAGGTATTTACAGTGCTTTATTTCCCACTGTATTACTGAGTTACAGTAGTGTTACCAGGAGGTCATATAGTTGCGATGAATATTTTTCTCAGACAGAAAATCATTTACAATAAAAGAATAAGTTACAGAAACATCGTTTCATTTGTAAGTGTTGCATACTGTAACTTAGCCTACTTCGGATGTATCGTGAGTTAAACCGGCTATAACTGTCACTGTGTCACGAGCCAAAGCATTAAGAGCAACCATCGTAATAATAACGTTAATAATAACCCAGGGGACGCTTTACACAAGTACAGATGGACAAGAGAAAGGAAAGTAGCAGGCCAACACAAACACAGACTAATGAAATAAAACCAGGCGCTAAATGGAAGGGGGATGGGGCGGCTGTGACTCAGTGGTAGAGCGGTCGCCTGCCAATCGGAAGGTTGGGGGTTCAATCCCTGGCCCTGCAGTCCCATGTCGAAGTGTCCTTGGGCAAGACACTGAACCCTGAGTTGCCCCCGATGGAGTGTAAATGTGTGTGAATGTTTATCTGATGAGCAGGTGGCACCTTGTACGGCAGTCCGACCACAGTGTATGAATGGGTGTGAATGGTAAATGGTTCCGGTACTATGTAAAAGCGCTTTGAGTTGACACTAGAAAAGCGCTATAAATACAGTCCATTTACTTGGTTTAATGTAGGCTTCTGACGTAACATTTCAACCTCAACGTCGCACATTGTAAAGTTATTGTATAATGGAAATAGACATATTGCATACCTCGTGACAACAGCTGTCGGTCATGGCCGCAACCGTTACGCAAGAAATCTGGACCTGGTGGGTATTGACGGACGGCGGAGCACGGAGACGACACGCAGCGGAGCCGTTCCGCAGCCGTTCTGCAGTTGGTGTAAATCAGCAGTAATCCATCAGAACGTGTTGCCGTAACACCGTCTACCTGCCGTAAATCATTCTGTGACTTTGCGGTAAAAATCAACCCGGGCAAAGACATTAATAAAAACTATATGAAACTAGCGTTCTCTTCACTGTTCGTTAAAAAAGGCTTTTTAAAATACAAAGAAAAAAAAAGGATGACAACACAAGCAAAGCAGACAGAAGACACAGCACAGAAGCAAAAAGATTCGCAACAAAACAAACAAAAAGCAGCACTTAGAATCAAACCTTTGAAGTATTTTGATAAGTGCAATGCTGATAAGGGCATGTTTTTGTTCCTAATGTTTTGCTACTCATTTCAATGTGATGCCTGCCCAGTTTTCAAAAAATACAAATATGTTTTTCTACAGAACCCTTTTTTCACAATTCAACAAAAGAAATCCAAAGTTTTCAAATGTATCCAAACACAAGATTTGATAAAATCTTGGGGATTCAAACAAAAAGAAAACTATTTTCATTACTTATCACAATTTCATAGAGAATGTGTCATTTTTGTTCATGTTGAGGAGTTAGATAACAAGGCAACATGTTAAGGCAGCCAGAAGTCAAGGCTGCCATACAAACAGATAGGGAATGACAATATAATAAAACATAGTTGTAATGATATAAAATATGTCCTTCAAAGTTATAAATGTGGAAAATACTGTACACTAATAAACACTCAAACTGTCCTCACGTTTGCTTACAACTACATTACAGTGTGTTAACAACCATTTATCAAATATTTGTACTTATAGGCGTAATTTACAGGGTGGATAGGGGGGTTACAACCCCCCAATAATCAAAACTGGCCAGGGCACCCCACCCCAAAAAGCTAATATAATTTCCTTTACATAAATAAAGACAGTTGCAACATACATGGATTCAAAAAAGGGACACATTGTTGGAGAGAAATTCACCAGAATGCAGAAAATGAAGTGTTTCAATTTAGCTCAAAAGTGGACATCTCAACATTACCTGATGAAAGCTGGGGGTGATAAAAATGAATGTCAATTAAATTTTTTTATTAAAAACTGTAATGACATTGCATGTGAACTTTGGGAGACTGATCAAGGCAAGTCACGTACCCTCAAAGAGTCTTGTCAGTTGCAACACAGTGAGAAAATGGAATAGAAAAAAAGCTTTGTTCATGGAGCGCAGCGTGGAAAGCCTGAGACATGCGTTGTGTGTGTGTGTGTGTGTGTGTGTGTGTGTGTGTGTGTGTGTGTGTGTGTGTGTGTGTGTGTGTGTGTGTGTGTGTGTGTGTGTGCGCGTCAGCTCTGGTGTCATGGCAGCAGCTCCTCTCTTGTAATAAGTCTTTGTGTTTATGGATGCTTTGTGTCTCAGGGATCGGCCGGGCCACGGCTCTGGCTCTGGCACGCTGCGGGGCAAAGGTCACAGCGCTCACACGCACGCAGGCTGACCTCAACAGTCTGGTGCAAGAGGTACTCCGCTTACTTTGACTTAAAGTTCTATGTGATGGATGGTAGAGAGGGGAGAGATTTTCAAAGAAAAAAGAAAGAACATTCCCACACACACTTGTTGTTTCAGTCACAAGGACCTTTTCAGTTTAGAGGGCGTTTGGTATTTTCAGAATCAGCATCAGAATCAGAAAGCTGGGGTCTGTTTCAGGAAGGAGGTTCAACAAACTCAGTCTAACCCTGATCTCTGAGTTGATTTACCCTGAGATGGAAACTCTTGAGTTTTCGGTTCCGGAACAGCTGATATGAGTTGGTTCAATTAACTCGGAGTAGGTTTACGCGCGTGCACCACCATAATAAAAAGGCAGCATGAATGGAGACATGATACTACGATTCACCATGGCAACAACCACAAACAAACGGGCCGGCGGAAATACTCATGCGCACATATGCGAGTTTGAACATGTATTTAGTTAAAAAAGCAACACACGGCTGCTGCAAAAGAGAGAATTTGCGTTGGAGAAAATTGCTGCAAGATTAAATGTGTATATTCCAATATAATGTATATCATATTTAATCATAAGTATAGCTAATATTACTGAAAATCTATTTCATTTAGGTGCAATACTGCGGGCAAAAAAGTCCTAGGCCTACTAATCTCATTCTGAGGCTGCAGCACCATCATTAACAGAATTATAATTCATAATCTTTTATTTCAAAGGGTTTACATCATTCACCTGCAATCCTGTGGAACTCCTTTTTAATGGTTCTTACTGGTTTGTGTCCAGGGAACACTACAAAAATGTTTAAAACACATTTCAGAGCAATCTCTTCTGACGGCGCTTTACTAAAATGCTCTGCATCACCAAGGTTGTAGAGAAAACTGTAATGTGACACAAATAATGTGCTGGGATGTAGAGCATGTCCATGATGGGTGACATTAGTGATATGAGGACGGATAAGGTTATGTAGGATATATAACTGATAGACTGGGTAGAAAAACGATACCTCTCAAATAGGCCTCAATATCATCTCCAGACCTATGTTTAACTCCCTGTGAAGTAATACAGCGTCTTCATCAACGGGATCATCGACAAAAGGAAATGCCATGTTTTTAGAAAAAACAATGTTTTAACAGTTAATAAACCAACAATGTTTTATTTTATTCATGCCGATATAACAAACTGCGGTAAAACGCGCCTGATCCAGACTGAATGAATGAATGAATGAGGAAATGAAGAACGCTTCACAGACTCAGTTACCATAGTAACTGACTCTGAGGTTAAAGGAACACGCCGACTTATTGGGACATAATCTTATTCACCGTAACCCCGAGAGTTAGACAAGTCGATACACACCCTTCTCATCTCCGTGCGTGTCGTAACTCTGTCTGACGGCTCCACCGTTAGCTTAGCCTAGCACAGATCCTGGAGGTAACCGGCTCCAACTAGCCTACTGCTCCGAGTAAGTGACAAAATAATGGCTACCTTTCATAAAAATATCCATCAGGGAATGTTAACAGGGTTGTCGGTCTCTAAATGCTTTAACCTTTAAGAGCGCACCTCTCTCTCTCCGCACACCAAGCTTTTTCTTTTTTTTCTTCTTTTTACTCACTGAACTCCACCCATTCGGTCATTGGATCTTCTAAGAACGGAGACGCCGTTATCAATGGAGTATTGATTGGTCAGTAGGCGGTGCTTTTACACCGGTTGATCTCTAATCTCCAACATAATCTGCTCCCGACCAGGTTAGGTGTTCAGCATAAGTTACCACGGTGATTGAACCCGGTAACGACTAATCCACCATCGTGGGTTGAACCTGAAGTTACCTCGTTAACGCTAAATCTTGCTTCGTGGTACATGCCCCTGACATCAACAAAGAGAAAAACAGAAACACCTTTTTTTGTGAGGAACAATCTTTCACTCCAATGTACATAACATTTCTTGCAAATACGGCCACAGGTGTGTTATAGATAGATAGATAGATAGATAGATAGATAGATAGATAGATAGATAGATAGATAGATAGATAGATAGATAGATAGATAGATAGATAGATAGATCGATCGATCGATCGATCGATCGATGGATGGATGGATGGATGGATCGATGAAGGAGTTTAAATACCTGGGGTTCTTGTTCGTGAGTGAGGGGACAATGGAGCAGGAGATTGGTTGGAGAATCGGCGCAGCGGGGGCGCTATTACATTCAGTGTATCGCACTGTTGTGACAAAAAGAGAGCTGAGCCAGAAGGCAAAGCTCTCGATCTACCGGTCAGTTTTCGTTCTTACCCTCACCTATGGTCATGAAGGCTGGGTCATGACCGAAAGAACGAGATCCAGGGTACAAGCGGCCGAAATGGCTGGCGTCTCCCTTAGAGATAGGGTGAGAAGCTAGTCATCCGTGAGGAGCTCGGAGTAGAGCCGCTGCTCCTTTGCGTCGAAAGGAGCCAGTTGAGGTGGTTCGGGCATCTGGTAAGGATGCCCCCTGGGCGCCTCCCTAGGGAGGTGTTCCAGGCACGTCCAGCTGGGAGGAGACCTCGGGGACCCCAGGACTAGATGGAGGGATTATATCTCCAACCTGTCCTGGGAACGCTTCGGGATCCCCCAGTCAGAGTTTGGGGTCCCCTGCTGGAGCTGCTGCTCCCGCGACTCGACACCGGATAAGCGGAAGACGATGGATGAATGGATGGATGGATGGATGGATGGATAGATAGATAGATGGATAGATGGATAAATAGATGGATGGATAGATAGATGGATAGATACAACCCCAAATCAGAAAAAGTTGGGACAGTATGGAAAACACAAATAAAAAAAGAAAGTAGTGATTTCTAAATGTACTTTGACTTGTATTTCATTGCAGACAATACAACAGCACATAATTTAATGTGTTCCTCATGATTTTTATTGGTTTATTTTTCAAAAAAAACAAAAATCCTATTTTGGTTCTTGCAACACATTTCAAAAAAAGTTGGAACAGTAAAGCATTTACCACTTTGTAATGTCGCCATTCCTTTTCACAACACTTAAAAGACGTTTAGGGACTGAAGACACCAAGTGATGAAGTGTTTCAGGTGTAATTTTGTCCCATTCTTGCTGCAAACAAGTCTTAAGGTGGGCAACCGTACGGGGTCTTCGTTGTCGCATTTTGCGCTTCAAAATGCGCCACACATTCTCTATTGGAGACAGGTCGGGACTGCAGGCAGGCCAGTCAAGTACCCGTATCCTCTTCCTCCGCAGCCAGGACTTTGTAATGTGTGCAGAATGTGGTTTTACATTATCTTGTTGAAATATGCATGGACGTCCCTGGAAAAGATGTCTTCTTGAAGGGAGCATATTGTGCTCCAAAATCTTACTTTTCAACATTAATGGTGCCATCACAGAAGTGCAAGTTACCTTTGCCAAGGGCACTGACACAACCCCATACCATGACAGACCCTGGCTTTTGGACTTGTTGCTGGTAACAGTCTGGATGATCCTTTTCTTCTTTGGTCCGGAGCACACGGCGTCCATTTCTCCCAAAAATACCTGAAATACTAATTCATCTGACCACAGTACACGTTTCCACTGTGTGATGGTCCATCCCAGATGCCTCCGAGCCCAGAGAAGTCGACGGCGCTTCTGGACACTGTTAACATAGGGCTTCCTTTTGGCACAGTACAGTTTTAACTGGCATTTGTGGATGTAACTACGTATTGTGGTACTTGACAAAGGTTTGCCAAAGTAGTCCTGAGCCCATGTGGTGATATCGGTGATATTGTCCTTTACGCACTGAAATTCCTCCTCATTCCTTGAATCTTTTAATTATGTTGTGCACTGTTGAAGGTGAAATAAGCAAATGTCTTCCCATCTTTCTTTGAGGAACATTGTTTTTAAACATTTCAATAATTTTCTCATGTATTGGCAAACTGGCGATTCTGGGCCCATCTTTGCTCCTAAAGGACTAGACCTTTCTTGGATGCTGCTTTTGTACCAAATCATAATTACAATCACCTGTTGACATCACCTGTTTCAAATCACATCATTATTTAACCAATTTACCTGATTACTATCCCTTAATTGCTCCTGTCCCAACCTTTTTTGGAATGTGTTGCAGGTCTGGATGACAGGAAAGGATGTATATTTACAAATGAAATTAAGTTGACCAGACAAAACATGAAATATTTTGTGTTCACATTGTCTGCAATGAAATACAAGTCAAAGTACATTTAGAAATCACTACTTTCTGTTTTTATTTGTTTTTCATACTGTCCCAACTTTTTCTGATTTGGGGTTGTACTATTATGTGTCTTGAGGAAGGTCCTTGTGACCGAAATGTCGACCGGCCAAATAAACCAATGCAGAAGCGACAAGTGTGTGCAGGAATTTTCTTTCTTTTTTCTTTGGAAATGGATCTTTGGGGGACTTACGCAAGCAAGTGGTGCGCCATGTTTATGACTTGTAAACCTTCATGTCGTCTGACAAATCAAGACTGTTGTATTATTAAAGAGTTGGCTGTGTGGGGGTTAATGAAAACATGAGGCACCATATTTGTTTAGTTTTCAGAATCTATATTTTATTTTAGCACCAATCTGAAATATCAAAGCTTTCTGAACAATTAAAGCTCCGTCTCCTCCTTCATCTGTTATTTGCGCCAACATGTCTGCTTCTGGCTTCCTCTCACAGTGTGCGTCCATCACCCCGGTATGTGTGGACCTGGCGGACTGGGGGGCCACGGAGGCAGCCCTGCAGGATGTCGGCCCCATCGATCTGCTGGTGAATAACGCTGCCTGTGCCAATCTGCAGCCATTTCTGGATGTTACACCCGACCAGTTTGAACAGTAAGACAAAACAGGATACTTTAATGATTTCCAGCAGCAAATAGTCATAGAATACAACGCAATGTAGAACATATGAGTCAGAATTGACAATTTCAGGGTGCCCTGGTATCTCCCCTAGTTGAGTGTGCGCCCCATGTAAGGCTCAGTCCTTACCACAGTGGTGCAGGTTAGATTCCAACCTATGGCCCTTTGCTGCATGTCATCCCCCCTCTCTTTCCCCCCTTTCCTGTCTACAGCTGTCCTATAAACTAAAGGCAAAAAAGCCCCCCAAAAAGAGTTGAAAACAGTTTGATCTTTTGGCAACCTGTTATGTTTATTACGGTATGTGTTCTAAGATGTCTTTCATCCCCAGGTCATTTAATGTGAACGTGAAAGCTGTGCTGCATGTCTCCCAGGTAACGGCTCAAATCCACATCACTATGTAACAGCCTGGAAATGCGAGATAGAAATGATCACTCAGACAACGATGGTTTCTCTCCGGTAGCTCCACCGAGAATTGTTGTATTTCAAATAAATGCAAAAAGATATTTGAATGCACAATTGCAACAATTACTCGCTTTCAGGTGAACATTAACAAAAATAGTAAAAATAGTAAAAACAAAAGCTTACATATAATAATAATAATAATAAGTTTATTTGATATAGCACCTTTCACAGACAAAGTCACAAAGTGCTTCACATTGGTAAACATTTGTACAAAACATATTAAGTTCTAAAACCAAAAAGACTAAAAACAATCATTACAACAATTACAGCATGACACCTAAAAATAAAATACATCAATCAAAAGCAAATTTAAACAAGTGCGTCTTCAGCTGCTTTTTAAAAGCTTCAACCGAGACTGCAGAACGTATATATAAATATAAATATACACTTTTAAATATACTTTAAATAACCAAAACATTATTTAAACATATCAATTTCTCTGTACAGTCTTTCTTACTTCAAATGAACAGTTTTCAAAAATAGCAACACAATACACAGTCATTTTTACTACACACATCCATTTAACCTTTCAGGCTCTGTGTGCGCCAGTAGTTTAGAGTCTGCATACATACACATGAATATACAGCTTCTAACACATCTAAAACAAAACCAAAATGCACAAAGAATTTCGCTAACATATTTCTTACAGTTTAAGCACATAAACATTCATTTTCATACCTGGAAATGCGAGATAGAAATGATCACTCAGACAACGATGTTTTCTCTCCGGTAGCTCCACCGATAATGAGGCATCGCGCTGAGAGCTCCCGCTTCCGTCCTTGCAGACATAACTAATCAATCACGGATCAGTTTTCTGAGGCAAGGTGGAGGGTGGGGGTGTGGCCTTGACCAACTGCCACTTTGGTCGTTTGAAAGCCATGATGTCTCTCTCTCACTCATGGGTTGGCCAAATTCTCTGGGCAGGCAAAGCAGAGAAAGGGGAGGTAACCAGATCGGCTCATCTGAGCTTTCATTTTCTCAAAGGCAGAACAGGATACCCAGGGCTCGGTTTACACCTATCACCATTTCTAGCCAATCGGGGACCATAGGCAGGCTGGGGGAACTGATATTAATGTTAAAAAAAACCTCATAAAGTGAAATTTTCATGCCATGGGACCTTTTAAAAGGTACTGTAGGTAGGATTGTGAAGATCCAGGACTTAGCCAAAGAATTTGAACATCAACAACTTCTCAGTCCCTCCCCCCCTTTCTGCTAGAGGCCAAACGGTCTCCTAAGCCCCTCCCCCCACAAGGGAGAATGAATGCGTGTGCTAGCAGTGATTGACACGCAGTTAGACTCTCCCCCTGGCCCTGATTGGTGCATCTGAACAGGGTGGATTTTTGTAAATCCCACTACAGGCTGTAAATGGTGCCAGAGGAATGACCTGCTTCATGTAGTTCTACTGGAACATAGGGTCAGTTTCAGCAAATATGACAGAAAGTTAGTTTTATAAGTCTTACCTACTGCACCTTTAATGGTAACCTCACCCCTATTTTCCACCGGGCGCGTCTGCGCTGCATTCCAAATGCGCCGCAGGCCTCGCGATCAATCGCAGCCATTCAAGTCAATGCTTGATATTCTGGTCGCACATTTTAAATCCTGCCAGGAGCAGAGCGAGAGAGAAGAGTGGTTAGAAGCAGTTTAAATACCCTGAGCCCAGGTGGCTCCAATCACTAACGACCCTCCTCTGCCTGCAGGTGGAACCTGCAATGCAGAGGAGGGGCTGTAACAGCGAGATCTACGTCATTTTGACGTCACACTGGCGCGCGACAGGTCGGGAACGGCGACTGTAAAGAGGCCTTTACTGCACCTACAGTCCTTTTAGTTCAGCTAATGGCCCAGGTTGGTGTGGTGGGGGGGCATTGGCAGGGAGCACAGTGTATTTACAATCCTAACTTCCTGTGGAAAGAAGCTATCAAGTATCCTGCTGGATCTGGTTGAATTTAAATGTCTGCCTCATCTAACTGCTTCTGTCGAATCAAACCGAGCTCTGTCTCTGTGGTCAGATAGTGGCTCGTGGTATGAAGGCCAGGCGATCTGGAGGCGCCATCGTGAACGTGTCCAGCCAGGCCTCACAGTGTGCCCTCAGAGACCACACTGTCTACTGTGAGTTTCCTTGGAGAAAAAAAAGGGATTTCAGTTCTTATATGTGTGTATGAACAGGGCCCAGGGTTTCCTGCTGCAGCCCTGGTGACAGTAAAGTTCCTGTGCTCTTTGTGTCCCTGTCATTGTTCAGGTGCCACTAAAGCAGCCCTGGACATGCTGACTAAAGTGATGGCTCTCGAGCTGGGACCCCACCAGGTACTTTTACGCTTACATAGCATGGCAAATACCTTTAATAATTTGGACTATATTTCATACCTACTTTAAAAAATCCGGGAGATTTGTGCGGGGGGGGGGGGGGGGGGGGGGGGATATTACATATTATTATTTATTATTTATTTACATTGCAAAATAAATGAAAACATAAGTTAATCTATTAACTTTTACTATCTTTTGTCACAACAAAACATCACAGAAAGACTGCACTGCAGTTTTTAATACTGGTACTAACACATTTAATCAATAACTGTCTCTCTTTGGTAAACATCAGCATGTTTTGTAAACATGAATATGTGCTCACTTTTTTTTTGAAGTGTTGTAGTAGGATGTGGCAGATTTAGCTGCTCTCAGGGCCCTCTTGGACGGAGTGGACTTTGACGCCAAACTGGGGTGGTTTATTTTGCAGGATAGGAGAGAGCAAAGAGTGCTGTTATTCATGCTCATGCGGTTTCTGTAACTATCTTTTTACACTGCCCTTATGTGCCTCTTCTGCGCGATGGTGCCATTGTGTTTTAATGTGCTGGGTAATGTCATTTTTTCTGCCATGCGCTACATTAAAATCAATGCGACACACCTTTCAAAAAGCGTGGAGGTTGTCGATATGATTCTGTAAGACGCATGAAAATTGTTGCGCTGACTATTGAAACTGTTGAACTGTTGAAACTGACACTGTTGAAATTTACAGCTATATTTCGATTTCTTTGCGGAAACACCGCCTTCACCTGCCATTTTTATCGGCTTGTTTTCGGGTCTGAACTTTCCGCGAAGCTTGCGCAGAGATCAACTGGGTTATAGGTCGCTAGGTTGAGGTGACAACAGGTTGAAAATTGTATAGGTGTGGATTGTGTGAATAGGATGCGTTTCATACAAGATGTGGCAGCTGGTCAACATTAGACAAACGTATTGGTCCGATTATTTATAAAGGAGTTTGGGCCATGGTGGGGCTTACTTCTACGCACAGCCTTGGTTCTGGAACCATACTCCTGGATAGGGGTTGGACTCTTTTCTTCTCCGGAGTTGCCCAGGGTGTGAGGCGGCGGGCGGGTGTGGGGATACTCTTAGCACTCGTACCTAGTACCTAGTACTCGTAGCAGTGTTTTGCCATTGAGAACTAGCTAGCATGCTACGGTTAGCCCGTTGTTTCGGCTAGTGACGTAAAAAGCCCTGCAGATTTTGAACGGCTCACCCGGAGACTGACATTCAGAAACCCGTATCTCACTCAAAACAACATGGATGTTTTTTTTCCAAGTTTGTATGCGTGTGGAAGCACTAGAGACACAAAATAACAGTGAGTGAAATACGGGTTTCTAAATGTGTCCTGCCTTCAGTCTCTGGGTGAGCTGTTCAAAATCTGCAGGGCTTTTTATGTCACTAGCCGAAACGGCGGGCTAACCGTAGCATGCTAGCGCTAGCATGCTAGCTCGTTCTCAATGGCAAAACACTGCTACAACACACACTAGTTCACCATAATCTACCAAAGAACTACTTCCATGTCCCTGTTCTGCAGGTATTCCATGCAAAGTTGGAAGTGTGCCCTGTTTAGAAGAAGTCTCCCGGCTAATCCTGCCTTGTAACTGACTGAAGTTAGAGAAACAAACAGCTATCTGGTGTGATCTTACCTAGCTACTGAGCATGTGCGACTCACTACATAGATGGTAAAGAAGTACGATGTCTCACTCTGTGCTAAAACAGAGAGCTGAACACAGGCTGAAAAGAGGGTGAAAAGAGGAGCTGCAGCAATGTGCAGTACAACAAAAATATGGTGTTTTTTGAAAATTAAACCATGTAAACCTATTCTGGTACAACATCAAAATACAATTATGAACCTGAAAATGAGCATAATTAAAGCAAGACTCACTGTTGCTGTGTCGCATCACTCAGAGGTTTTTACTTGGTCGGGTATGATTGGTATCTTATTTTGGCCAATGTTAGGTAAAGTTGGGTATTATTGCAGTCAGTCCTCTAACTATGAAAGGCGTTTTGATAGTTTAATCTGCAATAGAATGGTTTTACAAGGTTTTGCACTGGCTGTCATGTAACGTGATGGCGTCCTCACGAGTGTACAAAATAATGACACAAAAGACAGAATAGCTTTTTGCTGCACAAAGAATCAATGCTGTAGCTATTATGGTTTTTATTTTAGATCGATTTATACAGGGTCATGTGGAGCTCCGTTCTCTGCAGCTAAACTAGTTTAGCATTTAACATAATCCCAAAATTGTAAATACTCCTAGCCACGGTGGCTGCCGCTCAGCAAAAGTCACATAGTCTCTTTTATAATGACTGAACAGTGAAAGGTATTAAAGTGTAATTCCAGCAAAAATTGACCAAAAGGTGTTTTTCTGCATTAAAACACGTCAAATAAGCCGTGGAGACAGTATTTTCCGTCGATCAACCACTACAGAGCTTGGCCCAGCTTATGCTACAGCCCCAAATCGCAAACAGTGGACGAGATAGGGGCCGTAAGCCAAACACATTTTTTAACCAGTAATATTGTTCAAAACGGCACCAAACCTCGTCAGTAACTTGATCAGGGTCCCTACACATAAAACGAACAACCTAGTTAGCGAACCCGGAGTTTATCACAGAAGACTGTTAAGAAAACTTACCAAACTGTCTCAGCAGCCATATCCTCAGCACCGAAATGTCACGCGAGATCTCGCACGTCCATTGCCGGAAGGGACTACAGGCAGTCAGGTGTTGGCTCGGAGTAGACAAGGCCAAAGCAAGAATCATCACATAGGAACTGAAATGACGGAGTCTAAACAGACCAGCGACTTTTTTGATTTTGATAGGATAGGGCTGCTGTCTCATTTTGCATTGCATTCGATAATCGACTTGCACGGACTTTCCTTCGAGAGGGGCTGGTAGGGAGACAGTTTGGTAAGTTTTCTTAACAGTCTTCTGTGATAAACTCCGGGTTCCTAACTAGGTTGTTGGTGCTTTGTTTTATGTGTAGGGACCCTGAGCAAGTTACTGACGAGGTTTGGTGCTGTTTTGAACAATATTACTGGTTAAAAAATGCGTTAGGCTTACGGCCCCTATCTCGTCCACTGTTTGCGATTTGGGGCTGTAGCATAAGCTGGGCCAAGCTCTGTAGTGGTTGATCAACAAGAAATACTGTCTCCACGGCTTATTTGATGTGTTTTAATGCAGAAAAACACCTTTTGGTCAATTTTCGCTGGAATTACACTTTAATGAAGAATATTAAATGAGCACGATTAAATCCTTTTTAATTTGTCTGTGCTGTTTAATGTAAAGTAACTAAGTAAATGTACTCAAGTGCTGTACTTCAGTACAATTTTGAGGCAGCCTACTTTTGCTTACTTAAATAGTTCAATGTATTTCAGTGTATGTTTAATGTCATCTTTATATTCAGGTCATATGGTTCAGCACAGCAGGGCTGTGAAGGAAACTGGTTTAAAAAGAGACAGTGTTGTGCATGTAGTTGCTGGTGCAGGAAGGCAACATTTTGGGCCAAAATGTTGTGTGCCTGATTCTGCCCTATTAAACATTTCTTTCTGTTGTGCAGACTTTACCTTATTTTGAACATTTCTTTTTTTGTCCTGCACCAGCATCTACGTGGATGTGCACAACATTGTCTCTTTTTAAAACAGCAAAGCAGGCTACCGCTGATAAATCTTTATTATGTATTTATTTTACTGTAATATTTGTAATGAGTTATTTTGTCACTGATTCTCTACTACTTTTTTGTATCAGGGAGCCAAGGGTTCTCATGTAATTGCACCTTTCTGTACATCTTTTTTCAATGCTTATAATGTCCTTGCTACCCTGCACTTTCATTCATTCATGTGTTGCAGCTGCATCCTCATTTGTACGGCACGTCTCTTTTAAATGTTCTACTCATTTTTTCATTTCATTCTTTTTATTTTAGTATGCATATTATAGTACATATAGGCCTGCATGTATGTTGTTATGTATACAGAGCCTCTCTATGGACGACGTTTTCCCTCTAGATGAAGAGTTTCATATTGTCTTTCTGTGTTAATTACTTCATTAATATATTTGCTAAACTGTACAATGCTTTTTTTGACATATTAAAATTGTGACCACAAAAAAAAAAGAATGACATGTTTAGATGTGTTCTTGAATGAAGTTCCAGTGTTGTGTTCTGATCAGATCCGTGTGAACAGTGTGAACCCCACAGTGGTGATGACTGAGATGGGTCGCCTGGGCTGGAGTGACCCTGAAAAAGCCAAGACCATGACATCCCGCATCCCTCTAGGCCGCTTCGCAGGTCAGACACTACAGGCTGCATATATACAGTACATCATGTTGACACCTTGTACGTCAGGACTGATCTCTCAGGAGATTGTGGTCGTTTGGGGCAATTACACAGATTCTCCTGTGATTCTTCTATTCTGTAATACAGTGACATGCCATTTCAGATCACTGTTGATATATGTAGTCTTGCATTGCCAGACCTTCCTCCACAGCACTGCGGAGGAAGGTCTGGCTAGTCCACACAGCATTCCAGGATGGGAGAAATGGACGCGATGACGGTGCCTCTGCAAAATAGCCTCGGGAAGGAAGATGTTTTGGTGAAACGTGCATGTAGGGAGGGGTGCTCTGGAATTAAAATGGCTGTCGTGTGTGTGATGAGAATGTTAACCCTCCTGTTGTCCTTGGGTCACATTTCACCCATTTGACCCCCCCCCCCCTCCTATGCATACCAGGGTACTGAAAAGGAGGCTGATGGTTGATTCAGATTCAGGAATGTGGATTCACCCTTGCCTGGCCATTCAGTCTATATGTGTTTGTGGACTTGAAAAGGGTTTATTATGTCCTCTTATAACTGGAGAGAGACCTGTGTTCACATTCTCTGTGTATCTGGGTCAGTGTTGGACTCCACCAAGACTGACTCAACAATTCTGTTCATGGTTTTCATCGACAGTCAGCATCTCGAGGTGCAGCCAACGAGTTCATCTTATTTTTATCTTATCTTATTGTCAGAATGGGTATAGACAAAATGCCTCCAGTGCTGCAATCCAGTGTATACTAGGGTTGCACGATATTGACAAAATGTGATATTGTGATAATGAGCATGAATATTGCGATGTCAATATTAATTTCGATATTCCTAAACATATATAAAAACACAAAAGTAATGGGAAAACGCATCCAAATAGATTTACAGAACATCAAAACAACAGGTATTACACATACGCTGTACCACCATACGGCATGTTTTGCATAGTGCATTAGCTTGAGAAACATCTGTTGGCTTAAAGGAACACGCCGACTTATTGGGACAATTAACTTATTCACCGTAACCCCGACAGTTAGACAAGTCCATACATACCCTTCTCATCTCCGTGTGTGTCGTAACTCTGTCTGACGGCTCCACCGTTAGCTTAGCCTAGCACAGATCCTGGAGGTAACCGGCTCCAACTAGCCTGCTCTATCGCTGCAAGCATATCACTCTGCCCAAGTAGCACTGCTTCCCTTTCTGAGAATATAGTTCCCAGTTTATATACAGTTAGAAGATGGCTGTGTCTCAAGTGACGTTGTTATTTGTACACGCTGTGACTATACAAATCACAACATGTAAATAGGAAAATGTTGCCGTTATTTTGTCACTTATTCGGAGCAGTAGGCTAGTTGGAGCCGGTTACCTCCAGGATCTGTGCTAAGCTAAGCTAACGGTGGAGCCGTCGGACACAGTTACGACACGCACAGAGATGAGAAGGGTGTGTATTGACTTGTCTAACTGTCGGGGTTACGGTGAATAAGCTAATGTCCCAATAAGTCGGCGTGTTCCTTTTAAAGCCAAAGTACTTCCACGCTGGCGAGGAGGCATTACTCTTTGGTTACTAATATTTTCTCTTCAATCTCATAGTTTGGTCGTCTCCCTGAGCCACACTCATGTTCTTACTTTTCTCTCTCTTCTTTCTTTTCGCTCCACACACTTGCTTGGCAGTTCGCACTCTATCTTTCTGTCCTTTCGCTTCTTGCTTCTTTCGCTTTCTCTATGTCCCTCTTCACTCACGCTGTCCAAGTGTACACATGTGACAGGGCAACTGGCCAATGAAATATGCAGGCTCTAAATTGATCACAACACACAGCCACCGGTGCATCTCTCCACGAAATAAACAGAATATCGCATGCTCTTCGGGACATTTTCAATGTTGATATTGAGTCAATAAATCGTGCACCTCTAGTGTATACACACACTTCTGCTACATATATGTGTTCCCTAAGCTCCCTGTGTGTCTGTGTGCAGAGGTGGAGGACGTCGTGAACAGTATCCTGTTCCTGCTGAGTGATAAGAGCAACATGACTAATGGAGTCACTCTGCCGGTGGACGGAGGCTTCCTGGCCTGCTGACCAACACCAGCCTCGTCTCAGCACACATCCCCCATCTGCTCTTATCACCTCACTGCATTATACAAATAGAGGTCAATGCTATTCAGTAATTAAACTCAGCCACTGCACAACCAACCTCTAACTTTTCTTTCTTTGTATTTATTTATATGTAATATTGGAGCTATTTATGTTAATGATTTTGACTGTTACTGGTATCTACAGCAGGCTTAACATGAGGTGGTTAGAAACAAGTCTGAGAACTGATGATTTAGGGGTTTATTTAACATACTGCATTACACAGAGGATACAATCAATAATGGCTGAGGCACCAGCAGGATTCTGTATTACTATTGCAAAACATGGTATTTAACTGCTAATACTAGGAAAGCAAAAGTAGTCATTATGGTCATGAATAAAATAGGAATTTACTGGAGTTTTTCCTCTGACTGTGAATATATAGGAATAACAGTTAAATATTTTGATAAAGCAATAGCAGAACAAGTGTTTGCTCTGTAACTAAAGCAGAGGTCACCAAAGATAGAACTCCTCCTGCATGGAGGCGACATACACGGTTTTCATAATCTTGACTTCATTAATATGATTTATAATTTAGTTTGAAAGGTTTAAACACAGAAATACAGCAAACTATACTGTGTATGGCAGTGTTGTTTCTACAACACTTATGTTGTTTTTACTTTTATGTGAGATTCCATAGACATTGCTTTGTTTGAAGGGAACACAAGCCAAAAAGGTTGGGAACCAGTGTACAGTGTTAGAAAGAATTGTAGAAATCCATCCATTACCTGTAACCACTTATTAGAGGGCAGTGGGGGGGCTGGAGCTGATCCCAGCCGACAATTATAAAACTGTTTATGGTTAACTTTTTGGTGGATTTTAAAAGTAGTGCCCAAAATCAATCTCAGGTTAACCTTGCATGCAGAGATATACAGGACTTGCAGCAGCTAATTATAATTTTTTTGGATGAATCAAGTTCTATTAATTGATAGAGTAAAGTCTGTTACATTGTTCTTTAGTCTCAGGTTAATTGTGTCAGCTCTGTGTATATATTGAACAAAACCTTTTTTAAATTAAGCCATAATCAACCAGTTTAAAATGACATGTCCCAAGACCATGCAAGAGTCAAAGATGACTAGTAACATTAGCTTGGAGAAACAGATTAATTAAAACAATACTATAGCATAAGCACTGCCAAATACTAAAAAACAACAAATGATAATAAGCTATTTTAACATTTACCAGTGTGCTTGTTTGCTCATTTGCATACTTTTTATTTAACCTATCATTTTCTCATTTATTGTATCGTATTTGCCCAGAATTTGATTTAAATTACTGGGCAATAAGTCTGCTGACTTTACATCAGTTTCTTTCATGTTCTTACATGTTATTATGGGTTGTAAAGGGAAAGAAAAGGCAGAGTGAAGAACAAATCATGACAGAATGCGGAGTACCTTACATATACATTTGTATTTAGTATACAAAAAATTGAAATATTTCACCACACAGACGTGAAGTAATAAAAAATAAGACAAACCGTTGGAACAAGTATACAAGTCATCTTACATTACATACGTACATGGCCAATGCATTTCATACAACCTCTCCTAAGAATTACAGTGTGTCAAATAACCAGAGAACTTCCATGCAATAGTAGATTAGAATGGTTTTGCTGCGTTTTCTCATCTACATTTCAACACCTTAGCTAGGCAGGACCACACGACATGATTCAACCACACAGTTTGCTATGCCAACCAAAGACAGCGTGACAGGGTGGACTGCAGTGCTGCGTCTCACCACACGAGGGAGACAGACACACTGCAGACCTGGAACCATACAGAAATGCATTTCATAAAGGTGCAATCTGCACTGTTTGCCACAATGACAAACCCCACAAAGATTGGCCCCTTTATTGTACACTGTTAGCAACATTTCTAACTTCAACACAAGCGACTATAATCCCTTTAGTTTGAATTGTTTTAGTTTTAAGAGCTAAATATTCCGGTACATGTATTTATTCATAACGCATTCCTTTTTCTAAGGATTATTCTGTACATCACTATATGTCATCAATATCCGTTTTTTTCTTTCTTTATGTCCACAGATTGTTGAAAAGTCTTGTGTATTACTACAATACAATATGAAATAGTACCAAAAACGGGACACTTAAAAACTTGGCTTAAAACAATACTGTCTTTTATGCACTACCCCAAACTGTGAAACAAAGCTGTCTCACTGATACCGACACATGCTCGTCCGCACACACAAACACCAGCGTTCATATACACGCCGTGACACACTCGCTCACTCGCGCACACACACACACAGGAACAGAGACAAGATCTAAACAATGGGATAAATTAAGACAGAATATTTTAAGACCCATGCAAGCTACTCCACCGCCAGAGGCAGAACTCAGGCAGCAAGGTTGTACAGCCCCCATGTTTGGCATGCTTGTCTGTCACATGTTCACAGTTAGATGAAGTTACCCAAAGACACTTGACTAAGATCAGATGTTCGTCCAAAGTAAGAACACAACTGTGTTCAAGAAACAGATCTTTTTGTTTTGTTTCCCACCATAAGAGGATAGCACAGATTGGATCATGCACCGTTTCCAACTTGCTAACACTGAAATGTTTCGGAAGGAAAAACAACTTTGGGTCATTTGACAAAATTATCTTAACTCAAGGTTCACTTAGTCATTTTTTCCTCCCAGAGCCTTCAACCACATCTCATGGGCTTCATTAGCGAAGAAGCCCCAGTGAATGACCCACAGAACTAGTATTCACAAATTAAGCTAAGTCTTGAGTTTAAATAGCAGCCACATCTCATAGTCTTGAATTGAGCAAACTCTTCTGCTGATCAGGCAGCAAGATGTGG
Organism: Gymnocephalus cernua; assembly: GCA_023631565.1. Classification (NCBI taxonomy): domain Eukaryota; kingdom Metazoa; phylum Chordata; class Actinopteri; order Perciformes; family Percidae; genus Gymnocephalus; species Gymnocephalus cernua. Next base: position 30,225,773 of record CM042443.1, on the reverse strand, counting down.
CTGAAAGCTCCAGTAAAACCAAGTAAGTCCACCTGATAACTGAATTATTTTGACTTAATGAGAAAAGACAAAAACGTGATGAGCTCAGAGACACTGGAGTTAAAAGTCAACACTCTTACTTTTCACTGTTATTTCAATGTTATGCTAGGTCTCTCCCATATAAGCCTTTTAGTGGAACATGTTCATAGTTTTGTCCATCATTCCTGTCAGTAGCAATTACATTGCACATATTAAAGTAACTGCTGAGAAAACAAGCAGCGAGACAGCCATTAGCCTACAGTTAGCCATGGCCATCTTAACCTCTAAGGTTAAAGGCAACAAAAAGGCCACTCGGCCCCCATTGACCCCCATTCCTTTGACTCTGTCCAATGCTACAGCTTTTCTAAACTAAAACACTACCTGGCCCCAGTTTTAAACAGGGCCCCTCTACAAGACAGGGCTTCAAGATTAAGAGTTGCGTTAAAGCCTTTTCTTGTGTTTCTTGACTCATCGGACTTTGTCTTCCTAAATCTAAGCAATTGGTGAGTGCAACATTGTTACTGATTGGAATGAAGGCTAAAACTACAAAAAGAAGACCCAGGTTGTAATAAAAACAGAATTTCCTCATCCAGAGTTCTCATTTCTTGTAGAAACCCCACATTATTTCCATTTAAGACACTGTGCTCTATATGTGAAATGTAGTGAATGCAGGCAGTAGTACTACTTGATGTAGATTTCTGTGTGCATGCCAATAGTATGCATTTGGTCTCCACATGCTGATCTTAGATCCGGAGCTGAGGGTAACTTCAGACCTGAAGGTGTATTCATAGTTTTACTTTCTATCTAGTCAACACTGCATTAATTCAAGCAAGCATGGCTGAAAAAGAAGAGATGTTGCAGTATGAAGACGAGTAATAGAAACCTTTGTCAGCCCTCGTGGCAACTTTGATGTGGTTCTATGAGTACAAAGTAGGTGGACAGTAAATGTCTTTCACAGAGAACCTATGAGCCTATTCAGTAATGGTAAAAAAATTTGATTAAATATTGGTAACAAGACCAATAGACCGCTTTGAAAAAACATCAATATAAAGAAAGCAATCTCAGCAGTGTACACTCACTCTTGCTAGTTTTCTCTCAAATCCTCTCAGAGAAGTAGTGGTTGTTGTTCATGGTGATGTAGTGTAGTGTTTTAGCAATGTTTCCTCCTCAGAACATGGTGCACCTCTTCCCCCTCTTCTTGACGGGCGGAGGGCAGAGCACGGCTCGGATGGCCTCGTCGAATACCGTCTTCAGGCCTCGCTGGGTCAGTGCAGAGCACTCCAGGTACTTCACAGCCCCTGAGGAAGGAAGAGGGGATGATGGGAAAAAGATGACACCGTTTCTAGTGCTCAAGTATAGCAAGGCTCAAATGGAGACAGTTAAAAAGAACCAGACATGTCATCAACCTTAGGGCCTCAGTATGCTTCAAGTGAAGTGTTTGTTGGGTCCTTTAACAGCATCAGAAACCTCCACCCCCCACACCTTTTCGACATCGGAATTGGGGGGATGTAACCAACAATAACTCTCCAAATCTGACAATCTGACAAGCACATGTACTTTACGCAGCGATTGGCCTGATGTTTAAGTGGTGCAACCAGGGGCGCTGTATAGGGGGGAAAAGTTAGGACAATTCCAAGGGCCCATGACTGACAGGGGCCCCAAAAAATAGGTAAAAACTAATATAAAATGATTAAACCATCATCATTCAGCATGTATATATTTTGAATATAATAATAATCAATGATCTCTTTGTTTTTACTTGTTTTTGGCAGTAAATGTTAAATGTCCCCATTGACCGACCACCCCCCTGTATCTGCATGGAATGGTTTGGTCCTGCCTTAGCACACTAGTGACGGTGTTTAGTTGCAGTCAGTAGATGCGCCAGAACTACAGTGACCACAATGTTACCGAGTAATGTTAAATCAAAATCTGGTTTTCAAAAAAGGAAAGAGAGAAAAGAGAGAGAGGAAAGACAAAGGAAAGGGTGTCAAACTGTAACCCAGTTTTTCACCAAGAAAGGTGGGTTATAGCCTATAGTCTGTGAGTGGTATTAACCTGTTAGCTTAATGTCCATAGTGACATAAGCTAGCTAGCTACAGACTAGTGTTAGCCTACATTTAATCACCATTTAATCAGTGCAGGGAAACGTTTAGCAAGATATTCATATTAAATCATTGTCCCTGCCCCTTTTAGCAGACTTAACAACAGATGAGTTAGCAGCACCCCAGTCCCCCCCTAACTGTGCCCCTCCCTGTCCCAGTGAAGAAGGTGAGCAACATTGGGTTCAGTGACATGCCAGTTAGCATCATTGCAAGGAGTCTGTGGGTCTCTTGTTACCATTAGAGAAAAGAAAATGAAATATGTATTAATGACAGAAATTCAAACACATCAATAGAAATTATTTTATCATTATGAAATAAAATAAAAAAAACAACCTACTGTCTGTACTGATGCTGGACAGTTGGAATCAGTGAGTATCTTACCTGAGCCTGCATGTAAGATACAGACAATATTAAAATAATCCAGTTTGATATGTTCATTTAGATTGAATTATGGAATTACATCTATAGATACAGACTTTATTATTCCCATCATGAAGGGCAGTTAATATATATTTATATATTTAATAGGGCTGTCAGTTTAACGCGCTATTAACGGCGTTAACGCAAACCCATTTTAATGGCGACAATTTTTTTAACGCACGATTAACGCATAGAGAGAGCCAGGCTCCGGGGCTGAGAGGTTTTGTAGGCCCCCCATCCCCTCGATTTACAGAGTCTCATTTTAAAAAAGTGTAATATCTAGGTAATCTACATCACAAAATGCATTAGTTTCTTTCGAGGCATACAACAGTGAGGCTTTGAGCCAGACATCACCATAATATTGTTATTAACATATCACTGAGTCCACCTGAGCATAAACACAACAGACTTTATGTAACAACCACACACAGCAACTTATGGTGATGATAAAACCAAAATGTGTGAAAGTATGATTTCAAACGATATTATGAAAAACATCACCAACCATCACCTGTCTGCACAAACATTGATAATAACTGATAACAGCATTAGCAAAGAACAGCAACAGATCAAAGTAGGAGCCTCAGCAAGCCCTGTGAACCAATCACATGCACCTGCTGGCAGGAGCTGGATTTTATATATTTTTGTATATCAAATAATGAGGCAAATAGCAAAAAAGGGTTATGGATAGGTTCTAAAATATAGCCTACTAAAAATGAACCGTTATAGCTGATAGAGGTGACAGTGAGTAAAGTGACGTGACTCGTTGAGAAGCGAGCAGGCTGAGACTAGTTGACTGAACGTTAGTTGTAGAGAAGAGTATGTCGCAGAAAAGGATTCGAGATTTTTTTATCGCATAGTAATGCGGCTAAATTTAGCAAGATTTTATCTGTAGATGTTACAGTTTCCTCGTCCACCGCCGAGGCAAACTGTTGATCAGCTGTAGAGCCAGAGTCTGAAATAACGTCAGCAAGCAGCAGCCGAGAGGGCATGAGGTTAAAATACACAATGACTGAGGAAGCCGAGGGTTTTCTACCGGATAGTACTTGTACTTTTTAGAGGAAAAGTACACTTCTAAGCAATTCTAAGAACTACTCTCTCCCAAAATCCTTTTTTCCATTTGCATTCCCACTGGCCTAGGAGGGGTAAGGGGAGTGATGCAAGCACGGCAACGGTCTTATAGCATTAAAATCAGAAAAGAAATACGCCAAAAAAAATATGAACTATATACTAAATCTAATGTAGCCTATGTCATAATTTAAACAAGTCTCCCGAAGGTATCTCTCTCTTTCCCTCTGCCTGTGGCCGTGTGTGTGCGTGCGTGTGTGTGTGTGTGTGTGTGTGTGTGTGTGTGTGTGTGTGCGTGTGACGGCGACCAGGCGCTTGTGGAGTTTAACGGTAAAAAGACAGTTAACCACACGTTCCCGTTAATCTTATGATGGACAAGTGTTGTGATATTTAAACAAACAACGGTGAAATAAAAGCCTCTTATTTACGAGACCGGTCTGAGAGACCTCCAGCTTACAGCGCGGCGTCCCAGGATGACAGGCCGGCTGGCGAGCTTCTGATCCCGGGCCGCCACCAGCTGGCTGTCCGTCACTTTATGGAGTTTCTCAACTCCGAAAACTTTGAAGCAAATTGTCAATTTGGCAACGATTTTTGGAAGACTGCCTATATTCGAAATCTAAACAGTTCATTTCTCGCGTAAAACATTGTCAGAAGTGACTTTAATGATGAATAAAATGGTGAAAAATTGTTGCTCTCTCAAGCGCAAACCAGTACAGAAGACATCACTCAGTCATAGAGGGACACACCCCAAAACTAACTATATACATGCTGATAGGTAAGCTCACGGGCCATAGGCGATGGGGCCACGTGGGTCACTCCTAATTTGGATCAATCAGCAGCCATGTAACCTGCGATTAGAGTGATTGACAGAAAACCTGACAAGTTAGAAAACAATATGACCTTTTCAGCTCATCATTAACGTGAATATGGGAGGCCCCTGAACTTGGGAGGCCCCTGGGCTTCAGCCCAGGTAAGCCCGTGCATTAAAGCGGCCTTGGAGAGAGCAGCGGGATCTGTTGGATCTGTTAGTCCATTTCTTTAACTGTCTATGGTCACGCCATGTCCCGCCCTACGAAGCAGCTGATTGGTTGGGGTTAGGCATTTCACCTCGAGTGGTTAGGATAGTGGATTGGTCAGGGGATAGGACCTGAACAAATGGGGTTACGTTACCTTGGACGCCTGGCCAATAGTAGTGATTGAAGGGCAGGTCGCAGAGCGGAAACAAAACAGACACAAGCCACGGACGGTTTGAGCTTGCGAGCCGCATAGCTTGTAGGCTCGTGACTCTACAGTCAGAGAGAGAAACAAAGTGTCTCCTCTGTTCTTTCTGACCACGGTGGGAAACCTGGAGCAGGAAAAGTTAACCCTCTCCTTGATTTTACGTTGTTTATGGAGAAGGACAACCAGGAAATGAGTCGGGGGAAACCATAGTCGCTATGACAACGAGCCATGCTCACCTCAGGCATGAGGCAGTACTATCTGCAGTACTATCTGCAATGGAAAATGGAGGTAACAGTGTTCCATTATGTGACAGATTATTAGTTCCAAGTGTCAATGTTAGTGTGAATTTGAACACTACGTATATGACAATGTTTTCAATTAAAAAAAACATTTGCACAAAGCAGCTGATCCACTTTTCCATGTTGATAAGAGAATTAAAATGAAAAAATATAATGACACAAAAAGAAATCAAGGGACATTTAGAATAGATAAAAATGTGCGATTAATTGTGATTAATCGCGAGTTAACTATGACATTAATGCGGTTAAATATTTTAATCGTTTGACAGCACTAATATTTAAGTTTGTTTGTTTTTCTTTTTTTAATCTTTCATTAATAATAATAATAATAATAATAATAATAATAATTTTGTTAAGAGAATTTTCCATTTTGTCAAATTTTACAATAAAAATACATTGAGACTGTAAAAAATGGCCTTCAGCACATTTTTTATGGTTGCTTTTAATCTTGCATCAAATAGTGAACTGCATACTAGACTTGCATGCATGTACAAATCACCAGCAGTAAATACTGTACTAGTACTAGTATTGAACTACAAGAAGCAAGACAGTTGCAAGCCTTTAATTAGAGTTATGTAAAGCTTTCGATGGGACAGTTAGGTCCTAGAGATGTGGTGACAACAGCTGCACAGAGGAGGGCCAATTTGATTTTTTGTCATGGGGCCCAAAATTCCTGGCGGTGCCCCTGGGTGCAACACCATGAATGCATTCAAGAAGAGACTGAAAATGTGCACTTTTATCCCCATGACTACGATTTGTTGCATTGAGAGTACAAAGACACACAAAAGGCACAGAGTTGTTTGGAGAAAGATCAGGGAACGACTGTGATGTAGCCAGAGGACTATTTCAGCAGGCTGTTCACCTGCCTTCAAGTGTGCCCTTTCTTGCTATCGGCTGCCTGAAAGGTTAGCAGAATGCTGTGTTATGCTTTAGAAAATGATCCAAGGTATATGTAAGATATGTTTGAGGGTTTGAACAAAGACAATATCATGAAAGGTTTGGGTTAGAGTTTTTTACTTGTATCTCCGCCAAGGAGGTTATGTTTTTGGCTTGGTTTGTCTGTCTGTTTGTTTGTTTGTTGGTTTGTTTGTCTGTCAGCAGGATTATGGAAAACCTACTGGCCCTAATTCATGAAACTTGGTGAAAGGATGTGGCATGGACCAAGGATGAACCCCATTACATTTTGGAGCAGATCTGTATCTTTCACTTCCGTTAACATTGTGAGATAGGGCATTTGTGCTACATTCACATGGTATCGAATAAATAGAAATATGAGTTCTCCGATCATCTTTCATGGCTCACCTGATCCGGTTCCTTTGCTCTTTTTGTCACGCAAATACTGGAAACGGCTATCAATGTGTTATTTAAACGCTCTAAGCATTGCACTCTCCATTCTAGTTCTTTTTGCTTTTATTTTATTTTAAGCAAAGTTCCCCTTGACTAACTTGCTGAAATAAATGCTTCAACAATTTTGCTTCCTCTGTCCAAAATTTTAAAAATCCACCTACCAACACCTCTAAAGCTGATTGATTGTTGTTGTATTTTATTGAGTTACATGCTGGAAGCATCATCCACTCCCTCAGTACTTGCAGTGTCTCTGACTACCTTAACCAAACAAATCTGACAAGCTCACTTTCATGACAAGATTTTCGGAAGCTGCACACAGACTGTTCCAGAAACAGTTCCAGCACAGAATTCCCACTAAAACCACAAACTGCGAATTTAAGATTTGTGTGTGTGTACAGATAAAATCATAGCGATATAACATGTTAGTGAGCTGTAGAGGTCTTGGTAGGTGTATTGTTTTTACCTTTAGACCGGGGGTGTAGTGCTATTTGTTTTAGTACCGGAGCGCACCTATGAGGCGTGCGCATTCACATGCACGCTGGTGTTGAGACTCGTTTCTAAGGTTATGCAACCACTGTTCCATAGCCTAGATAAGAAATAAAATGGATAGAAAGGCCATTCCCATTCAAATCAACGTAGCAGTATGGTCAGAGCTGCAGCCAGTTTTATGGGTTTTTATCAAAGATAGTACAACCCCAAATCAGAAAAAGTTGGGACAGTATGGAAAACACAAATAAAAAAAGAAAGTAGTGATTTCTAAATGTACTTTGACTTGTATTTCATTGCAGACAATACAACAGCACATAATTTAATGTGTTCCTCATGATTTTCATTGTTTTTTTTTCAAAAAAACTAAATTCCTATTTTGGTTCTTGCAACACATTTCAAAAAAAGTTGGAACAGTAAAGGATTTACCACTTTGTAATGTTGCCATTCAATTTCACAACACTTAAAAGACGTTTAGGGACTGAAGACAGAAAGTGATGAAATGTTTCAGGTGTAATTTTGTCCCATTCTTGCTGCAAACAAGTCTTAAGGTGGGCAACAGTACGGGGTCTTCGTTGTCGCATTTTGCGCTTCAAAATGCACCACACATTCTCTATTGGAGACAGGTCGGGACTGCAGGCAGGCCAGTCAAGTACCCGTATCCTCTTCCTCCGCAGCCAGGACTTTGTAATGTGTGCAGAATGTGGTTTTGCATTATCTTGTTGAAATATGCATGGACGTCCCAGGAAAAGATGTCTTCTTGAAGGCAGCATATTGTGCTCCAAAATCTTTATGTACTTTTCAGCATTAATGGTGCCATCACAGAAGTGCAAGTTACCTTTGCCAAGGGCACTGACACAACCACATACCATGACAGACCCTGGCTTTTGGACTTGTTATTGGTAACAGTTTGGATGATCCTTTTCTTCTTTGGTCCGGAGCACACAGCGTCCATTTCTCCCAAAAAATACCTGAAATACTGATTCATCTGACCACAGTACACGTTTCCACTGTGTGATGGTCCATCCCAGATGCCTCCAAGCCCAGAGAAGTCGACGGCGCTTCTGGACACTATTAACATAGGGCTTCCTTTTGGCACAGTACAGTTTTAACTGGCATTTGTGGCTGTAACTGCGTATTGTGGTACTTGACAAAGGTTTGCCAAAGTAGTCCTGAGCCCATGTGGTGATATCGCTTATAGATGAATGACGATTCTTGATGCAGTGCCGCCTGAGGGATCGGAGATCACGGTTGTTCAGCTTAGGCTTGCGCCCTTGTCCTTTACGCACTGAAATTCCTCCACATTCCTTGAATCTTTTAATTATGTTATGCACTGTTGAAGGTGAAATAAGCAAATGTCTTCCTATCTTTCTTTGAGGAACATTGTTTTTAAACATTTCAATAATTTTCTCACGTATTTGTTGGCAAACTGGCGATCCTCGGCCCATCTTTGCTCCTAAAGGACTAGACCTTTCTTGGATGCTGCTTTTGTACCAAATCATAATTACAATCACCTGTTGACATCACCTGTTTCAAATCACATCATTATTTAACCAATTTACCTGATTACTAGCCCTAAATTGCTCCTGTCCCAACCTTTTTTGGAATGTGTTGCAGGTCTGAATGACAGGAAAGGATGTATATTTACAAATGAAATTAAGTTGACCAGACAAAACATGAAATATTTTGTGTTCACATTGTCTGCAATGAAATACAAGTCAAAGTACATTTAGAAATCACTACTTTCTTTTTTTATTTGTGTTTTTCATAATGTCCCAACTTTTTCTGATTTGGGGTTGTATATAAAATGAACTGAGTGACTCCGCTGTTTTTGACGGAGACCAGTGAAGTCTATTAGAAGCACTTTTCCGGTGATGGCTGAGCGTTACTGCGCAGCCTCAAACTGAGCTTGATGACGTAGATGTGACGTGAACAACGTCTCTGAACGTTGTAAGTCTTCTGGTAGCTGTGCCAAGAGAAATCTCAATCATTCCCAATCTATCAGAGACGGAGAGCGTAGGTATATGTAAGGAGATAACATAGGCACAGGCTAATTATTGCTAACTAAAATGCTAGTTAACATTAGTAATTAAACTAAACAGCTAATGTAAGTCCAAACTGCCTGTGAGCTTCTCCTGTACTGTACGGTAATTCCTCTACTATGAGACAGTAAGTCTCGTGGTTATGACACAATCGTTAGCCTATTTTTATAAAAAACGTCTGCTACGGAGCCATAACGTGAGGTACAAGGTAATGGAGCCTTTTATACATTGTGGTGTTTCTTTAGAAATAAACAACGGTCAAATAAAGTCTTTAAATGCTTCACATGTAAAGTTATTGGCTGTCAAAGTGACGCCAAAATGAATGGCAGTCAATGGGATGCTAACGGGGGGTGATGGTTTGGGGAGCATAAAATGGCGCCATCGCGGCTTCGCTCTGAGGAGGCAGGCTTACCCCCTTGGTTTTTATGTGTACAGTTGCCATGGCAACGTACACATTTCCGTAAAAGCCGACTTCCGTCAATTCGCGGAAGTGAGGTTTTGCAGTAAGAGACAAATGAGCAACTTTACGAGATAACATTACGAGGCAGAGAGCCAGTCGCTAAATGAGTCACACTTAACAACTTAATGCTTCATCCACATAAAGCACATTGCTATCGCCAGATGAATGACAGCTTTGTTTGGCTTGTTTTCTGTGACTGGAGGGGCGCTCAAGAACTGCCGCTACCGCTGCCGCTTTAAGGTGGAATGGTTTTCTTGCATGTTACTTAGTGCATCTTACTCGTGCATGATATACACTTTGGTGATTATTGGTGCAGCAGAGCTGCAGCATATCACTCCGCCCAAGTAGCACTCAGCAGAGCTGCAAGTGCAGTGCTTCCCTTTCTGAGAATATAGTTCAGAATGTAGTTTAGCTCTGCTCGCGCGCTGAAAATCGGACGCGCCGGCAGGAAATTACGTCATTTTGCGTCAAGCATATAACGGCTATTAGACAGAATCAGACTAGCTGTTTCCCCTTGCATGCAGTCTTTATGCTTACCTAGGCTAACCACGTCCTGACTCCGGCACTTCATTTTCAAAAATGTGTATCCATTTCTCTGAGTCTTTGATTTGAAGCCTCTTCAGCTCATCAGTCATACCTCAGTAAGAACTGTAGTTGCCTTGAGATTGAGAATGCAGCACATTTCTGACCATGTTCCTGATTCACCCTGTATGACCTGATTTGTGATACTTATTGGTAGCTAAATAAATGGTAATGAAAGCAGTAGCGCAGTTCGTAGGGACTTGGCTTGGAAACATGAATAGCTCCTGGGCATGTGTGTGTATTTCGGACCTGTGTGTAATGTGTGTAACAACAGAGTAAAAAAAATTATATTTTCCCTTCCCGTGGGATTAATAAAGTATGCCTTCTTCCTATAAATGATTATAGCTATTGTGTGCTATTTTATAATAATGAACGTCCGTTACATTCTAGCCGTTGCCAAATGAGTTGCTAAAAAGCTAATTAAGACTATCAGCTCCACACAACTCTCTCTGGATCTCTCAGTATGGATATGTTTACAAAATAGTGTAGTCTGGCGATATTGCAGCAATGTGTCTACCGCCCGGGCCCCATCACCTAACACTACCACAATGTGTGACTGCTATACAAAAAAAGCGGACAAGCTGAATGTAACATGAGCCGCAGCCGAACCGTAGACAGAACCTACAGCATGTGTTACAGGTTGAGTTTAATGTAAAACTAATTAGAAAAAACACACATTCATGAGGCGCTTTAATTATGCCGTATGGTAAAACCGCCTGTGGACGTCGAGTACAAGTACTGCTTTCAAATGTTTAGTAGAAATAAAAAGAGAGGCGCATTATCAGGACAATGTAGGCCACTTCAAGGCGGAGATTTCAACTCTGATATAATGCTGGGTATTTGAATGCATCATGTTTTAATTGTGGTATTTTGTGAGTAGAATCTGAATCTGCAACGTTCTCTGTCAGGTAAATGCAGTAGTAGGCTACAATGTGTACAAGTACACAGTAAGTCAGTAGTATAGGCCTACAGTTGCATATTAAGTGCTTTGATTTTGTAAGTTGTTATGGAGTACAATGATTCATCGTGCTGCAAGCAGCAATACAGGACGCCAAGCAATCGGCCTGTTCCAAACAGGCACGTTTTGAACAGGCATTGTACTAGTTACCTCGAATTCCTCATGGGGGTGACAGAAATTACGCACAACAGCTTTAAATCTTTATACAAACATATCCAGTTGTGCATGTGGCACACACAGCCTCACCAATCTCTCTTGCCATGGCCAGGCCCTGCGGGTAGGTGATGGGGGAAAGCTTCTTGTCCCGCAGCCTCTCAATGGTGTCCTTGTCATCTCGCAGATCCAGCTTGGTGCCTACCAGGATGATGGGTGTGTTGGGGCAGTGGTGTCTCACCTCAGGGTACCACTAGTGCACCGCACATACAAACACACGTGTACATTCGCATATACAAAGGACAAAGCCAGTGAGAGAGGAGAAAGACAACAGTTAGCAGATACAGAAGCAGAGCAGCGAACGCTTTTCCACAACAGACTGTGTGAGTTGTGGAGCTAGAATAAGTTGTTTTAATAGATCTGTCTGATAGAAGCATAAAACATCCTCAGGCAAAGCAGCCTCTATTCACATCACATGATGATAAAATCCTGTCAGACAATACAGCATACAGACTCTGCAGAGGGAGGTTGGACCTTCAGGAAAGTGTGATTTCATATGAGAGCGTCTCATGATGCTCAGCAGACCAAACCACAGCCAGCCGTCACGCTCCCTCTGTAGAGTGTTTGAACTCGTTCAGACCTCGCCTTACAACATGTCTCTGTACTACATCCCCTGGGGGAATCGGTCCAAGTCCAGACTGTTCTAAGCCAAGGTCTGAACAGGTGGGGGCAGCAGTGTGATAAGCCAGGTGAAGCCATAGATGTGCCTCCTTGTGGTCAGACTCGGCATGGACGGGGGACAAAGGGGGGGGGGGTTCAGTCAGCGTACTGACCTTAGCTCGGACGTTCTCAAAGGAGGCCGGACTGACCAGGGAGAAGCATATCAAGAACACATCCTGGGAGAGAACCAGAGAGATGGCTAGTTGAGAGTGAAATGTTTGTTTGCGTGCGTGCATATGTGTGTGTGTGTGTGTGTGTGTGTGTGTGTGTGTGTGTGTGTGTGTGTGGTTTGAATACCGTCTGCGGGTAAGACAGTGGTCTGAGCCTATCGTAGTCCTCCTGTCCTGCTGTATCCCAAAGGCCTAGATTCACTGGTTTCCCATCCACCATCACATTGGCAGAGTAGTTGTCAAAGCTGCAGGAAGGCGGATACTACACTGAGTACAATGCAGTTAAGAGAGAGGGTGCATCCATCTAGTTGTTTAGGGAATTGAATACCCAGGATAGAGATAAAGTAAAACCAGAAGATCTGGATTCTGTTCCAAAAGTGAGAAAACCTCATTCCAAATCAGCACTAATTACTGAAAGCCAGCCTTCAAACATCACCTTGTTTAATAGTATTACTACGTCCTGTATATATAGACAAGGATGACACATTTTTTAAAGGAAAAAACAATTGTTTGCTTGTGTACTATTTGACATGCCTTTACTATGCCTTTCTGCATTCTAAATTATGTTTCGAGGGAAGTTATTGTCTTTGACGAATCACACATTACGGGCCACGTACTTAATTTACATACGTAGCTTAAATTATGTAACATACTTATTTTAACCCAAACAATCTTTTTCTAAACCAAGTAGTTTTGTTTTAATTTACAACATTAGCCACGTGTTTAACAGCGACCGTTTAACAGCAACCATTTTACAACGTGCGCCAGTCGCTGGAAAATACATTTCCCTCGAAACGTAATTAAGAATGCAGTTTTGTTGAACGGGAACAGATTTTTGAGCGACAGGATTGGTTGATGATGTAGCTTGTTGTAGATTGCCACCAGGTAGTGTAGTATATTTACCACAAAAAATAAATTCAACATCTTAAATCAAGGTCCACTTAGTAGCTTTTCCGGAGCTTTCAAAACACATCTCCTTGTCTTCATCAACAGATGTTTGCTAAGTTGTCATGGGGTTAGCTCAGCTGTCATCATCATCGTCAACTTTGGTCAGGTGGTAAAAGTTGGTCTGGTCACATACAGTGGCTCTGGCAGCCGTAATCCTGTACACAACGTGCATACTTTTTTTCTGTGAGACATTGTTTAATGCACCGGTTATTGAGAGAACTTTTCCTGTCTCCAACTCGTAAGGGAAACATTACAGTGAGCATGTGTATACACAACTGTGAATAAATGGCTCACAGAATCCTCTGGACATTGATTTATTTGTTAGCCTAATCCACGCCCCTCAGTGGTTCCTACAGATATGACTACATTATTTTGACAATGTGTGAGAACGTGCATGTGTGTTGGCTGGAATTTGAAATGCGTGCAGTAGGCTAATAAGAGTTTTTTAGTGTTGTTGTATCGGTAACGTTTGAGCCAAAAAACATGAATCAATCTCTCTTTGTCTTGCTTACTCGCTTGCTGACTAGTTTGCATATGTGAGTACGTGGGAAGCTAGACGTTGCCAGCAGCGGTTCTTGTGCGTACTATGAAACAGAATCCTGCTGGCGCCACTGACCATAGATATCATACGTGTTGTGATGTGGTCATTGAGACAAAACAACTGAGCCATACTGTTGAAATTCCTGGAAATAGCTAGGAAGTCAACCTTGAGTCAAAACTTTTTCTTTTTTTTCGACAGTGAAGAATAACCGTTGTAGCTCAATGTTTATAGGGAAAAATAACCAGTCAGGAAAATCTTATTACAACAATATTGCCATAAATCAGTCCTGGTCAATGATGTTGCCAAATATAGTCTAAGACATCCAGCGATATTAAATTGATAGCTACCATAGTATAAACACTATGGCAAAATCTCACTCACGGTTGTATGTATTGTAGCACTCAACCCTTAATTATGGTATGGCCCTATAACATGAAACCCCAGATTACATCCAATACTTGTGAGCACATGTGCAGTGTGTGGTTTACTCACACAGTGGGGATGTATTCACCAGGGAAGGCATTGGTGGTGTAGCTAATCAGCAGACAGGTCTTACCCACCGCCCTGAGGAAGACGGACAAAAGAAGATACATGAGTACAAATGTATACAACAGTTCCACACTAGTATGTATAAAAACCAAAATCTGTGTAGACTGTATCTGAGTCTGTATGTATGTATGACTGTTTGTGTCTGCATGAGTGTGAAGAAGACAGGCTGCTACTCCCTTTTACTGTGCCACACAGACACTGGCCTACATTCATGTTGCCTGAGGCACACAATAGACCTCTATGATACCCCCCTCCCACACACACACACACACACACACACACACACACACACACACACACACACACACACACACACACACACACACACACACACACACACACTAACCTGCCTCTCTTAACATACAGCACATACTCTGTACCACTCCCATCCGTCCTATACTGTACTGTACTGTACTGACACAAGGCGCAGGATGCCACACAGATTGCTGGTGGCATGGAATCTGTATTGGGTGTGTGCTCATGCATGAAGTAATGAGCAATTTTGTGTGCATGTAGACACAGCAAATGGTGGTGACACACAGTGGCAATATGTGTGAAGGTGCCATTAGGCTGATTTGAGGTCAGTGAGTTTCTCTGGTTGGGAGTGAAACAATGGATGACAACAATAACTAGAGGGAAAGACACAAAAATACCACAAGACTTTATGTTAATGTCTTTATGTCTCTAGTGATTTAACATTACTTCCATAGAGTTGGGGGACTAGCGACAGACAGATTTTACTGTAAAAAAGAATGGACAAAAAAGGTGCAGCAGAGTCCTTCAGACCCAATTTTGGGGCGAGCTCCTAAACACTGGATCCTACACTTCCCACAATGCAACTTTATATTGTATATCTATTCTTTAAAGTGTGTTCAGATTGAATGAATGCAATGTTATTTCAAAAGCAGTACAATAGAGTTGTGAAGTGGGAGAAGCAAGTGGACACAGATTTGCTCTAGGTGGCGCAAATTGAACCAATGAAATATAGGCTACGTGAGTTGAAAGTGTTTCAACCCAAGGCTTTATAAATCCCGTAGATTGATGAATTATTGGAAAAGGAGAGAGTCTTGAGAAAAATACTAGAGTTTCTGAGATTAGTCGGAGTCTGAGCTGTTACACAAACACACAAACACACAGATGGCCTCCACAATCATGGCCAATGCGTACTTTGCTAGCAAGCTGCAGCTAATGTCTGTGCAGCTGGTACATAGGCCTTTTCAACAGCAGACCTTTTGACTTGTCATGGTCGGAAAAGCACAGGAGTTACTAATAACATGGTTGTAAACTAACCATGACAGTGTAACAGCGAGCCAGCATGAAAAATAGCAGGACCCTAAAACTGAAGCAGCTAAATGGAATTCAGTCATCATTCATTTTTATTATTTCCACCTGTGATTTTCCTACTGTACTATGTAAAAAAATCTTCCATAGAAAGGACTATATTGTCCATTTGAGGCTAGTAAACATAAACTGCACATGAAGTCCAGTGGTCAAATTTGCTCCATGTGCGTCCTACACCAATCTGGCACACATGTGTACAATCTGTGAAATGGCTTTTACTGCGGATAAAAACTGACAAGAACATAAATTTGTGCAAATAACGCAAAGCAAAATGTCACTGCGCATTAAGTGTAGGCACACCTTTAGACCCCCCTGCCTGATAAACACCCATGCCATTCCTAGTTTGTAATGCAGGCTTTCTGTTATAGATTCTTAGTTTCACAGCCCACGGTGATGACGTCACCAGGGTTGTTTTTTAGGCTTTAGAGAGCTAAATCTCCAGAGCAAACGGAGTAGTACTCCCCATGACAAAAAAACTGAGCTTGATGTGGTGAAATCAGAAGACATGCTCCTTTAAGTGATTTGTGACATTAGAGACTTCCCAACCATCTCTTTTTGAACATATCGAGAGAATTAAGATTTTTTTGAAAAAGCAGCATTCAAAAAAATGTATTCAAAATTATTTAGTTTCAGCATTCTGAGCTTAATCATAAATATATGACTCAGGCCTATTATTGTGTTCCTAATAATTGACACTAATGGCTCATTCTAGCAATGATATTAATGTTTTAAAACAACAATGAAGAATATTCTGTTAAAAAATGTCAGTCCACATGAAGCTAAATGATAGCCTATCTCACAGTGTGAGCAGAATTATGGCAGCGGGGCCTGTTTGCCACTGACAGGGCCACAAATTCCTTAGCGTGCATCAGCACTTCAGCCTGCCTCCAGTGGCCTACGAGGCGTGTAGGTGTTCCCGCATCCGCTCCTACCGACACAATGAACCGGAGGACACGATGTGATCAAACCGAATGCGATTACAAAGCAGATAACTGAGGCGATATACTGAGCATCAGGGAGCAGACCACAAACAAAACCCAGGGCGACCGATAGATCGGTGAGCCCCAGCCCCTTTTCCTACATAGCATCCTCCCATCATCCATCCATCCGTGGACGCTTCGCCGAAAACACATATGAGAAAATGTGCTGTTGTTCTGTGTCTGTAAGCATGCTCTTACCCGTCGCCCACCACCACACATTTGATAGCCTGCATTTCTACAGGAGCTGAAGGCTTTCAGGGAACCGGCGTTGGTGGTTTAACAGATCCGACAGTGTGCACTGAGGTCTCGGATGAGAGCAGCGGGCCAGTCCGCTCGGCGATGGAGCCGCAGTGAAAGAGGTCGATGACGAGCAGTGCCGAGCAACTCCGGAAAGTACCGAGAATTTTTAAAGGGACAGAGCACGGAACCGAAGAGCTAGTAGAGTTAGAGATAATTCACATCTTCTACTTCCGTCTTCACTTAAATATTCTTTAACTTAGCATAATACTGCTAGCCTACTACTGGTGGTACTACTACTACTACTACTACTACTAGGCTTCTACTCTTACTACTACTACTGCTAACGTTACTAGCCTACTACCAGTAGGCCAACTACTAGCCTACAATTATTACTGCTGCTACTAATACTACAAGCCTACAAAAAGATGATAAAAATGGCCTTCTAAGCTCATATATTATTAGTGCTACTACTAATAATATCTACTGCTAATAATATATTACCTTAGAAGGCCATTTTTGCCAGCCTGGACAAAAAAAGAAGACTAGACAGTCTATGCCTACAATATTCACAATCAATGTTAATAGCCTACTCATGGTAAGTCAAAATTATGACTTTTCAAGATAAAATTATGACAGAGTCAAGATGTATTTTATAATCTGATTGAGTATCTCATAATTTCATCATTTTTACTTAATATTTCTTAATAACTTTCATTTCAATTCAATTTTATTTATAGTACCAAATCATAACAGGAGTTATCTCAAGACACTTTACAAATAGAGTAGGTCTAGACCATACTCTATAATTTACAAAGACCCAACAATTGTAGTAATTCCCCCAACTTTGACTTACCATGAGTGTTTTTATTGTTGTAGTCTATCATTTTAGGGGCTATTTATCACTGCACTACTGTACAACTGTAATGAAACTATATTCCTATAGACTGTGTTTATTTTATTTTACTTTAATGCATTTTATTTTCCACTTTATTGGGTTTTTAAATGTTCTACTTTGTTTCTGCTTATGTAAAACTCTTTTCAACTGCCACTGTATTTGAATAGTACTATAACCTACAAATAAACTTGCCTGACCAATGAGGCAAATGTCTGTAAGGTGGTGCAAATGTTCACATCAGGAACAAGTGTGGTCATTGCATTCTCAGTAGTAAGAAACTTGTGCTTACAAAAAACATACAAATGACCTAAAATGGCAGTTAGGGAAACTTATGGTTAGCATTTTGTGGGCTATTTATTCATGTTTTCACTTTTGATAGGTGGCCTACCAGACAAACACGCTTGATTAATAATGACATGCTCCAATGAAAAAAAGAATGTCAGATAGAATGATGCTGAAGGTTCCTCCATGTGACTTTCATTGGCTTTAAATGTATGTGATCTATCTTGACAGTTAAGGATCTTTGGCTGTAATTCTAAGACCCAGTGACCTCATACATCCCCACCCCACCAACACAGATAACATTACAGTATTGTGTGTTTGCGAGGTGTATAACTAAATAATAGACTAATCCATATCAAATCATCCACACATTAAGAAATATTATGAGACATTTATTTTCGAAATTACCACATTTAACTGATAGAAAAAAACGCATTTAATCAAAAACAGCAAAATGGTAAAAACATGGCTGAAAAAGTATCTATTACATATCTGAAACAAAATATCAAGATATAAAACAGCAATTTGTATTTTTAAAAAATGCATCCAGAGTTTATTAGCACTTTCTTCGTAACATATTTTGTAAAAACAGCAGACTTTATTTTGTACCTGAGCTGGAGAGGGGCAGCTGTCCAGTATGACAGATACAATATTAAGACATATTTGGACCAAATCTCATTTTGTATGTAACACTAACAATGGTGCACTGCCTTTGTTTCATTTAGACTGGATTAGAAAAAGAACGAGTGCAACTGGATGGGTTGGACAGCGAAAACAGATACAAATGATGCTGATGACGTACAGTTCATTTTAAGCGCAGTACATCTCAGTTAATGGGAGAGCTAAATGCACAGGAGTGGGAATTTTAATGGTAAACATTAAGTCAGGGCTGTGGGCATAGCAGATTTAATGTCCTTTCAACAGCAGTTTAGTCTCAAATCGAATATTTTCTTAAGACAGACTATAATAAAAATACAAAGCACTCTCATTTTGAGATGCTTGGCATGGTAGAATTAAGTTCTCTGATACTGTTTTTACCCCTTTTATTATTTTTGATGTTCGATGGTACCAATAGATGAAAAGGTCAGAGCATCATTTGTCTCCTCAAGAGCATTAATATGCTAAATTCATTTTAAGATGTAAAAATGCATCAAAAATATATCTTGTATGGAATATTCGTCTTCTGGGGACCAAGAATATCCTGCAAATGTCATGGATGTCAGGCCAGTCGTTTTTTCCTCTGACTTTTAAAACCCTTCATTTCTTGACTGGATATACACATTGTGTTAGGTATGATTACAGCTCACAGTCATATTGTCCCGCACATATTACACTCCTGATTTCCCTATGTTTTCCAAATGTTTCAAGTCCAGACAATCATGATTTTGTTTTATTCTTCAGACCATGCTGACCTGTGCAGGAACTGTGCGAGATCTCAGATCTTACAGCTGAGAGGGTTGAGGTCTGTGTGTCATTTTTTGGGACTGCTGTAGTGTCCCAGAGGCGAGCCCTGAACGTAGGTGAGGATGGCGCTCTGCAGGTAGCTGGCTCTGTTGGCTTCATCTTCCCTCATCCTCTGGATCTCTGCCTCTTTCAGCCGCAGCTTCTCCAGCATGGAAGACATCTCACTCTCTTTGTCGAGGAGCGCCTCTCTGTGGTTACTGCTTAGTACTGCAGGGCAGCAAGCCACAGGGGGAGAAATGTATGAAAGACAGCGCTACAGAAAATATTTCTTTCTTATTTTCAAATATGATGCATTTGAAATCCACAATATCTGACCTGGTTACAGGACTCACACAGTTCAGATTACTGGTTGACCTGGGTAGTTCTACTTTGTTTCAAGAAAGTTGTTACACATGTGAAACCTTTTGCTGTAAATCGTGTGGCACATGATGCTAATGCTATCAATACATTTCTAAAGAAAAATGTATCTGAACTGGGATTACTGACAAACAAAGTGTTATGGTATCAGTATAGGTCTTTCAGGAAGTAATGTGGTTAGTTTTAATAAGGGTCAGAACTGATATGACATGGCATGGTTTGTGTGATGCTGATTTAACCCAGGCCAAACACAGGTGTGGAGATTGATTATGGAATTGATTCAGGAAGCAGAGGCGGAGAGTCTCAAGTGGACGGCTGCACGCGACACACTACCACACAGAGAACACCATTTGAAGACAATGATGCTGAAAGACTGCTCTTGTTTTCCCACTACACTACTTTTGTAAATACACCTTTTAAAACCTAAACTACACACAAAGGAGCTGGCTGGCGGTGAAGTCAACGCAAGGTGCTGGAGCTCCTCGGAACACACAAGCAGGCTGTCCCTCCTGATGACCGATGCTAGCAGGCCCGGCTCCAGAACACGGAGCGTGAAACGACACGGCGGCTGGGTGAGTCAGTTTAACACAGCACAACCACTCTTAGGTAGGAAAGTATACACTCATCCAGGCCAGCTTAGTCTCATTCTCACGTTAAATGCAACACGCAGGGAGAGGAGACAATACCGTTCATTTTACGAGCTAGGTTAGCCTTTAGTAGCTGTGTGTCTTTAGCATACGAGTCCAGGTTAGCTTAGCCGTGTAACACCCTTTCTACACAACCGAGCAGTACCCCATGCAGGCTGCATTGTGATTTAAATAGGAAACTAATTGACTTGTTAAAATGTACTCTTTTGCAAAAGGAAAATAAAGACTTGTGCCAAGTGATAAGAAAAAAACAGTGGGGTGCACCTTTAATCTCCCTCTCCACAGCACTGATCTTTTCTTTGAGTCCTCCCTGTGCCGTTCGTTCTGCCTCTAAATGTCCAATCTGCTCCTGCAGTTCCACCTTCACCCGGCTTACTTCAGCCACCTTCTCCTGGTCCTTAGCGGACAGGTCCTGCAACAACACACCACCTGTTAAACACCCACATCATTTAGCTGACAACAAAAACAAAAAATTTGTCAAAACCCCTGCATTTATCCCTTCTGGAGGCTCACCAGATGGATGAGGCCACTGTACAGCAGCCATGAGTATCAAGTAAAGTTACAAGTAAAAGTCCTGCATTGAAAATGTTACTTAAGTAAAAGTAGTTGACGTTAGCGTCCTGGTTGCGAAATTACGAATCCCACTATGGCCACGCCAAAACCCGCCCTTCAATAGCAGCTCAGTTGGTTGGGGTTAGGCATTGACCTCGAGTGGATAAGGTTAGGATAGCCGATTGGTCAGGGGATAGGACCTGAACAAATCAGGTTACGTTACCTTGCATAAGCATGGACGCCTGGCCAATAGTAGTGATTGAAGGGCGGGTCTTTGCTTGGCCATAGTGGGATTCGTAATTTTGCATCCTGGTTAGCGCCTATTTACCAAAACAATGGCCGTGCCAACGCCTACAACAACCACGCCTGACGAGGAGTTAGAAATGTACACTCCTGACAATTCCTGAGTAAGGACAAAGCGATATGTAAAATACTGCGTGGAGCGGGAGTCTGTGCTTGCCATGACACACAATTAACCTGGCAGCGAGAAAAGGTCTTGCAGAGCGTTTGGTTGCAACAACAGTCAGTTGCCTGAAGGCTGCCGCTCAGCATTTCAAGCATTCCCCTACAGACAGCTACCTCCTGGAGTCCAAGCAGAAACTCCTTGGACAGAACATATACAACGTAAGTTTGATACCAATATACAGTGGGGCTCGAAAGTTTGGGCACCCCAGGTAAAAAATTGTATTAATGTGCATAAAGAAGCCAAGAAAAGATGGAAAAATCTCCAAAAGGCATCAAATGACAGATTAGACATTCTTATAATATGTCAAAAAAAGTTAGATTTTATTTCCATCATTTACACTTTCAAAATAACAGAAAACAAAAAAATGTTTGGGCACCCTGCAGAGTTAATACCTTGTACTGCCCCCTTTGCCAAGTATCACAGCTTGTAAACGCTTTTTGTAGCCAGCCAAGAGTGTTTCAATTCTTGTTTGAGGTATCTTCGCCCATTCTTCCTTACAAAAGTCTTCCAGTTCTTTGAGATTTCTGGGCTGTCTGTCACGCACTGCTCTTTTAAGGTCTATCCATAGATTTTCAATTATGTTGAGGTCAGGAGATTGTGAAGGCCATGGCAAAACCTTCAGTTTACGCCTCTTGATGTAATCCACCGTGGATTTTGAGGTGTGTTTAGGATCATTATCCATTTGTAGAAGCCATCCTCTCTTTAACTTCAGCTTTTTCACAGATGGCATCAAGTTAGCGTCCAAAATTTGCTGAAATTTTATTGAATCCATTTTTCCTTCTACTCGTGAAATGTTCCCTGTGCCACTGGCTGCAATACAACCCCAAAGCATGATGGATCCACCCCCATGCTTAACAGTTGGACAGAGGTTCTTTTCATTAAATTCTGTGCCCTTTCTTCTCCAAACGTACCTTTGCTCATTCCGGCCAAAAAGTTCTATTTTAACCTCATCGGTCCACAGAACTTGTTTCCAGAATGCATCAGGCTTGTCTATATGTTCATTTGCAAACTTCAAACACTGATTTTTGTGGTGAGGACGTAGAAGAGGTTTTCTTCTGATGACTCTTCCATGAAGGCCATATTTGTACAAGTATCTATTTATAGTGGAATGGTGTACCACAACTCCAATATCTGCCAGATCTTCCTGGATGGATCGTGCAGTCAAACGTGGGTTTTGACTTGCTTTTCTCACAATCCTGCGAGCTGTTCTGTCTGATATTTATCTTGGTCTTCCAGATCTTGCTTTAACTTCCACTGTTCCTGATGACTGCCATTTCTTAATTACATTCCGAACAGAGGATATAGGCATCTGAAAACGCTTTGCTATCTTCTTACAGCCTTCTCCTGCTTTGTGAGCATCAACTATTTTCAGTTTCAGTTTTCTAGACAACTGCTTAGAAGAAGCCATGGTGCTGATTGTTGGGGCCAGATGAGTCTGGGCATGTAAAACCTTTGAGACTGACATCAGCTGGTCTTTCCAGACGATGATTGAGAACAATCCATGACACTGTCAGGTCTCAGCTTTCCAAAGGGGGCGGGGCATGCTATAAACTCTGCAGGGTGCCCAAACTTTTGCAGACGCCATTTTTTTGTTTTCTGTTATTTTGAAAGTGTAAATGATGGAAATAAAATCTAACTTTTTTTTGACATATTATAAGAATGTCTAATCTGTCATTTGATGCCTTTTGGAGATTTTTCCATCTTTTCTTGGCTTCTTTATGCACATTAATACAAATTTTTACCTAGGGTGCCCAAACTTTCGAGCCCCACTGTAGGTCTTACTGAAGGCATTAGTGGTCAAAATATTATTAATAAATATTCAAATATATTCGAATATTAATATCAATAAACAAACAAACTTCGAATATGATTTTTGGGCACAAGTCAAAGCCCTAATTTATAATAAAAAATGTGTTTTGTGTGCAAAAATCTTAATTTGTAAAGTAACTAGTAACTAAAGCTGTCAGATTAATGTAGTGGAGTAAAAAGTACAATATTTCTCTCTGAAATGTAGTGGAGTAGAAGTAGAAAGTACCTCAAATGTATATTTAAGTACAGTACTTGAGTAAATGTACTTAGTTACAGTTATTTTGGGTGTCCAGCATCTGTCGGCAGCGCAAACAGGTTGTGAACACAACATTAACATATCATCACCTTTTGAGTTGATATGGTGAACTTGTTAGCAAAACAGTTGCTTAGTTACACATCCAGCAGTTATATTATTACCATTATCATTAGGAGTGGTGTTTGGGTGTACTTAACCCATCCTGCAGCCATAGTAAAAACAAACACAAACAGCATGTACAAACAAACAGATACTGTACAATACCATAAAACAGACCGTACTATGCTCCTGATGGAGTTTAAAACCCGACATGGTGTCTTGCAATGCATTAGTTGAACATAGCTCAAATATATAAAAAAAGTAAATAAAAAATACAATATACAATAATTACAAATCTCCATAGACATATAGGTTTGTTCTGCCTTTTACTTGCGGTTATTTAAGAGCTTAATAGACACAGGGATACATTCGTTTTTGAAACGGTTAAGTCTGCAGTGAGGAACTATAACTATTATATTTTCTTTTCACAAAGAAGCCTGTTCATAAATGCCTTGCATGGATAAGTGCTCTTTAACACCAATGATCTTCCATGCAGTACAAATCAATCGTAACAGTTTAGTTTTCAACTGCACAGGGAGGTCGCCAAACCAAGCTGTAATATCATACCTGACCAGGCTCTCCAGGACTGCCTGATAAAATATCAACATCATTTTTTTATCGACGCCATGAATTCGCAAACGACGTAAGAAGTGCAACCGTTACCGTTAGGCGGTAATCATTGTTCTCTTTGCAGCTTACTTTTTTAGGTACGGGAATAATAGTAGAGTTTTTCCAGATAGAGGGAACAGAGTGAATATCTAGAGACCTCTGGAAGATGGGGCACCAGGCCTCTGCCAGCTCTTTGCTGCAAGATTTTAATAGGCGCCCAGAGATGCCATCCGGTCCAGAGGCCTTCCTGGGGCAGATGCATGAGAAAAGTCTTTCCACAACATGCTGGTCAATGGGGATTTTCATAGAGTTCAATCCGTCCAGAGCTGCTTTTAGCTCTTGAGAGAATTCTTTTGTTTCAAATCTACAGAAAATTATTGTTCATAGCCAGGCAGTGGGATTCAAATTGTTCTCTCTCCTTACATCTAGCTGTCCGTAATTTGTGATTAAGTTCTTTCTGCATTATTTTCAAAGGTCCCCTCTCTTAAATGCTATTTTTTCTGTACAATGCACTCTTTGATTTCCTTGGAAATGTAAGATTTGTTATTTGGGTACTTAGTGATTCATTTTTGGGTTAACACGCTATCTTTACAAAAGTTAATGTAATCAGTGATAGCATTTGTGGCCTCCTCTAACTCCAGACTGTGAAAGAGTTCCCAGTTGGTACAGGAGAAACAGCCTTTTAAAGTTTCAATGCCATCATCATAACATATCTACCACTTTTAACCTGTGGTTTGCTGCTTTTAAGCAGGGACTTGTACATGGGGATTAAGTGGACGGCATTGTGATCAGAAGATCCTAGAGGGGGTTTAACCTTAGCAATGTACGCATTCTTAACATTACCATAGCATTTGTCAAGTATGTATGTATGAATGTATGTGCTGTGTGTATGTACAGTATGTATGTATGTATGTATGTATGTGTATTAATGTATGTACTGTATGTATGTATGTATGTATGTACGTACCAGTATGTAATATAGGGCTGCACAACATGAGGAAAATATGCGATAACGTTGTTGAATGTCGCGATGACGAGATTACTTGCGACAGATATAACGTGTACTCAGTTCTGCAGCTTTAAGTATTCTGCTAAAATACAACAATTGCTAGTTGAATTTAAAACAAATGAAATAAATAATTTCCAACATTCTTTTATTAAAGGTATAGTGGAGAATTTTCCTAAAATTTAGAAAAGAACCGCCCTCTCCACTTTTTGAAAAAATGCACATGCACAACACTCTACCTGCTCCCGTTAGGGAACGCCTATTAAACGTGTGCACGAGAGAGCATGCACACGCCTAGTTCTCCTCGTGCACGCTCTGTTTACAAGTTGCTGTCGGCATGGCTCTACAAGCCGACTTTCCAAAAGAAGATTTGCACTTTTTCCACTATGTCAGACTCGCCACCGGTAAGTGGAAATCTATTTACGACAAGCATCTCTATAGCTAACGTTAGCACGCTACAGGCCAACAAACAAGCTATCGCCTAGCATCGAAGTTGTTGTTTTATTTTTTATTGCTGGTGCGTTTAGAGCTTTCAAGAAGAGAGTCTTGTGGGATCTGATATTGACTACGAGCCCGTGCCCTGTTCATCCCGACCAAGATCCAGGAGGGGTGGGGGGGGTGGGGGGGGGGGGGGGTTCGCCTAGAGGCCGAGGGAGACGAGGTCGGGGTGGGGGCGCAAGAGCCAGCACCAGCCAAGAGCGGGGAGAAGGCGGCCGTGAGAGAAGGGGAGACAGCGGTCGGGCTAGAGGCCGCAGAAAGCGAAAACTACCTCGGGACGAGCACGTACGACGGCCTTACGTAAAGATATCAGCAGAATGATTGACAACTAAGAGGACCAATAGTCTTGATGATCCACCTGGAAAAAGAAAATCCTCCACTATACCTTTAAACAAATTGAACATTGAATTGAATATAAAAGGCAGCACTGAAAAAGAGTTAAAAGTTACATTTTAAAATGCAGTTTTCTACTGTATTTCGTGATATGTCTCAGCCTTTTGCGATGTGTGTATTGCGCCAGTTAATATTGCGATGACGATAAAACGATATACTGTGCAGCCCTAATATAGTATTCTATATGTGTTACATGAGTGAATCAACTGAAAGGGAACAGTAAAGTTACAGCCCTCACAGCTAAACAGTCAGCTTGAACTCACTTTAAAGCTCTGTAAAGTCGAGAGGTGCTGCAGATTTCAGCCGAGAACTTTCTGTAGGTTCATCAATACACAAGACACCTTCCATTGTTTTAACATTTTCATTTGATACATTTTTATAAAAATATTGATGATAGCTGCTTAACCTTATTAGAATATTTTATTTATTCAATGGGTTGCGCAAGGTAAAATAAACAAATATTGGCCGATATATAATCAGCAGATTTTTTTTTGAAACTCAAGTATCAATGTTAGTATCAGCCAAAAAAAATCCCATATCATTGGGTCTATAGTACACATTTGAACCATGACACAGGGTCGATGGAGCTGTAGCGTAACAGTAGTCTCTTATCGCAAGACCTTCTTCCATAGTGCTGCGGAGGAGGGTCTGGCTAGTCCACACAGCATTCTAGGGTGGGAGAAAAACGTGCTCTGGTTTATTGGCATTTCTTTAAACCAATCACAATCGTCTTGGGCGAGGCTAAGCGAAATAACAGCGCCTCTGCAAAATAGCCTCGGGAAGGAACTTGTTTTGGTGGAACATGTGTACGTTCAAAAGTAGTTTTAGTCGTGCAACAGAAAACTCAGATTGGACAGATAGTCTAGCTAGCTGTCTGGATTTACCCTGCAGAGATCTGAGGAGCAGTTAGCCAGAGTCCTCAGAAATCCATCGGAGGTCAGAACGCTAACACAAAGGAAGCGGATAGTGAGGGACATCCGGCGAAAATGAGGGACATCCGGCGGAACCGCCGGCGGCACTGGAGCAATCCCCTAAATGAAACGTCGCCGATATAGACTATTTAACTAGGACACGACACAGCCACATTCAGTGGACCGGAGGGCTTCCTGACCTGCTGGAGCTCCTCCGTCCTGCGCCGCATTGCGTTTATCTCGCTGCCCTGCTGGCTGTTCTTGGCCTGCAGCTCAGAGATGGTCTGTTTCTGCTGGGAGCAGTGGAGCTGGACCTCCTGTAGGTTGGAACGCACCGAGTGAAGCTTCTCCTCCAGGCATGACACAAGCTCCTGCTGCTCAGAGGAAATAAAGCAGAAAGTGAGAACGATGGAGAAACCAAGAACAACTGACTTTAAAAACAATGAAATGTGAGGGTGGGGGAGAAAAGCGTGCAGTAAGGCAATGTCTCAAATACCTACAAATTCATTTTAATAAGTCATACTTATCTTTTCCAGGTTCTTTTATAAAAAAAAACACACTGTGCCTGACTGTAATCTAGTCTTAACAAGGACTTTCAAGTTAATGTGCTAGTGTAATAACATTAATCTATTGTTATATTGTTCAGTAAACCCCAATAAAACTCAATAAGGGATTTAAAGAGATTTGATAACTGGATTTGAATTTGATGAAATGCAATGGAACCCCATCCCTACTTGTGGCACTATTGAGGCTTAGATTGTAGCTCATTTGTATGTCGCTTAGGAAAAAAGACATCATAAATATAAATGTAGTAACATCTTAATAACTGATCAATGATGCTGATTTTTAAACTCACCTCCTCCAGACGCGCTTGAGCTCGCACTCTTCCCAGTTCCTCCTCTGCCTGGGCCCTCTCTGTCACACACACTGCTTTAGCTTTACTCAGCTCCTACAACACATGGACATTATTACATGGCATTACATTAAGAGCACACGTAGACTGGAGATTCAAGGGGTCCTTTTCTAACCCTAGTCTAACCCTGAACTCTGAGTTGATTTACCCTGAGATGGGAAACTCAGAGTTTGCAGTTCCAGAACAGCTGATTTGAGTTGGTTCAATCAACTCAGAGTAGGTTCACTCAGAGCTAAGCGTGTGCACCACCACAATAAAAAGGCAGCATGAATGGAGCCATGATACTACGATTCACCATGGTAACAACCACAAACAAACTGGTCTGCGGAAATGCTCATGCGCACTTACAGCGAGTTTGAACATGTATTTAGTTTTAAAAAAAAGCAAAAAATAACGAGAATTGGCGTGGGAGAAAATTGCTGGTCAGCTCAATGCGTAAGCTCTAATATAGTGTATTCATTTCATATTTAATCACAGGTAACATAATATTACTGGTGAAAACTGGAATGGTAGTAGGCTACACCTATAATTTCATTTAGGTGCAATCCTGCGGGTGAAAAAGTAAACTACTACTAATCCCATTCTGAGGTTGCAGCACCATCATTAACAGAATTATGATTTACAATCATTTATTTCTTTTTAATGTCTCTGACTGGTTTGTGTCCAGGGAACTCTACACAAACGTTTAAAACACGTTTCAGAGCGAGTCACATTCTTCTGACGGCGCTTTACTAAAGTGGCTTTAACAATATGCTCCACATCACCAATGTTATAAAGAAAACTGCAGTTTGCAAAAGAACATAATGTGACACAAATAATGTGCTGGGATGTAGAGCATGTCCACGATGGGTGACGTTAGTGATATGAGGACGGATAAGGTTATGTAGGATATATAACTGATGGACTGGGAAGAAAAACGATACCTCTCAAATTTATCTGAGTTATCTGGAAGTTATCTGGAAATTAAAATGCGTCGGGGCCTCAATATCATCTCCAGACCTATGTTTAACTCCCTGTCAAATAATACAGCGTCTTCATCAACGGGATCATCGACAAAAGGAAATGCCATGTTTGAGAGAAAAAAAGTTTTATAGTCTGCCTAACAGTTAATAAACCAACCCTGTTTTTTATTCATGCAGATAACAAACTGCGCTAAAATGTGCCTGATACAGACTGAATGAATGAATGAGGAAATGGAAGAGCGCTGTGTCAGAGGGAGGAGACAGAGAAGAAAACCTGCTCCCGACCAGGTTAGTTCACAGACTCAGTAGTAGTTAGTTAGTAACTGACTCTGAGGTTAAGTTCCCATAGTAATTGACTCTGAGGTTAAGTTCCCATAGTAACTGACTGAGTTTAAGTTCCCTCTCTTTCTGAAATGGGCTGGAGTTCCCCCCTCTCTCAGGTTTGATTAACCTCTCTTTCTGTTTCCCTCCTCTCAGGGTTAACAAACTCAGAGCTTTCACTAAACCTGCTTTCTGAAACGCCAGCAGTACTTCCTACACATTGTGCTGAAGGTGTCCCTGAAAACCTAAACCACAATGAGGAATAATAATTAATTTCAATGCAACTTCATTCCGTAGAAAGGATCCCAAAATAAAGGGCTACTAGGACAGCAGGTTGGGAAGATGTTAATCTTACCCTGTCCACCAACTGTACCTCTCCACCTACACTGTATTCATTTCACAATATTCATAACATTCAACCCCAGCTTTTCCTGAGAAGTGGGGAATTCCCAGCTTGGAAAGAGAAGCCACCTTGTGGATTTGAATAACCAAACTGTCTGGAAAAATACAGTTAGGGTAAGCAATAACTTCCCCTTTCAATAGAAGAAAAGAAAGAAAAAAAAGTTCACGTAAGCGTCAGAGTGTCTGATGCTGGTATTGGTTCATAGTTCAGTGTCTTGATTTCAATCAGTGACAGCCCTTTCACAAAACCTCTTTCTTACACTTCTGGAACGTTTTCTTTACTATCAACAATCTCCAACTGTATCAGAAACAACATCAGTCACATAGTGCTGGGCGGTATGACTGAAACTTTGTGTCACAGTATTGTTTAAGATTATGTCGGTTTCACTTTTTTTTCTTTTTTTGCATGACTGGGCCTTATTATAGATTTATAGTGGCCTATACTGCCAGGAGAACAATATAATGAATATAAAAAATGCCATTCTACGGAGTAATTTTGTAAATGTACAATTATTATATTGTAGTGTTACAAATTGTTTGCATGTCCCAAATTGCTGTGTGCCATGGTGCTTTGCCCTGTTAAAGAAAGTTAGTTGTGGGTTATTAATTGTTGTATTAAAAGTTATAACCGTGAGTAAGAAGGGTATGCAGTTAATCTTGGTCCACTTTCCATACACTACACTCACATCCTGCCCTACACAGCAAACAATATTATATATTTTTGAGGAAACAAACCGCAGCTACTGTGGCTATGTGCAGAGCCTCCGCTGCTACATAAGCTCAATGGTGTTTTAAGCCCCCAACGTCTCCTTCCAGGTAGCGCTGCGACTGTTGACTTCAAGCCACCTAATGGGTCTTATTTACTAGCCGCAGCCCAGCTGGCGCGGGCAAATGTGACGTCATGGGATCGCCGTAACTGTTTATACTTCCGCTGGTGGTCGCGACACTAGTTGCAATCTTCTCCTGATCAGAGGTGGCGCTAATGAGGAAAGGCTACCGAGTTTGCTATTTCTACGGACTAGAAGAAGAAGAAAACGATAAACAACGGCAGAACTGGCAGCAGCATTGACCTCAATGCTTCGATTTGATTTGATGACCTACTTGGTAAAAATTATTACATAATCCATAAAACATTTTATTACAAACCAACAGTAGTTGAGTAGTGTGAGCGACCTCTGCTTGCACGCTATAAATCCGGGCGCGCCAGCAATCTGGGAACGGCTAGTACAATTCACTAGTGATGTGCGGATCGATACTAAATTATCGATATTTACAATCCCAACGTCTCCTGCTCTAGTATCGATTCTCATATAAAATATATCGATATTTAAACTCAGTAATTAGGAGTGAGTGTTTATGTTATCATAAGTAACTTGTTGTCACCAGAAAAGTCTAATTATATCCGGTTAGGGGACGGAACTACTTCTCCTTCCGCCGGTCAGTTGTGTGTGCACTGCGGCTTTGTGACGGAGCCAGCCGCTGCTGTAGCGCTTCTTTAATTTCCCGCTACGAAGACTGCAGACTGCAGAGTGACTATGGCTGACCGCAAAAGGAGTCAAGTCTGGCTGTATTTTAGCTGTAAAGACAGCAGTGATGCTGAGTGTGATGTGTGTGGAAAGACAGTGAAATACAGTGGTAACACTACAAACCTCGCTAAACATCTGAGGTTAAGTCATAAGAGTGAATATGATGATATAATGAAGCGGCGGTCTGAGGAGGAGGTCCAGGGCGAGACAGACTTCAATCAGTGAGTCATTTGGCAGCAGCGGCAGAAGTTATCCAGGTACAGGGAGATGGCGTGATAGTCGCTTTATCACTGACTGTGGGAAAGTTATTCACGTCTTAAGGCTTTAGTTTTTTAATGTTCAAGAGTTCCCTGGAATCCCAGCATTCTTACAACAAGCTAACAGAATGCAGTTTGTTCAAATAGAAAATACTAGTGAAACATGAAGTAAGCTATCCTAATGAAATAAATGCAACAATGAGTAGCTTTCCCGAGATCAGTGCTAAGAGTGTATGTATTTTTTTATTTGTGTGTAATTTTCAACCTGTTTTACTGTACAAGTCTCTGAGATTTTCTTTATAATTAAATAATATGAGAGTAGTTTATTGTCTTGTCATTATGCAGCTATAATTTGGAATTGGTAAGCCTACACTACAGCCTACTTTTTGACTTTACTTTAAACTAGTTGTCACATCACACTACAAATAAAATACGTAAAAAGTATTGGTATCGGTATCGGCAATGCCAGCCTGGGTATTACTTGATATCGGATCGAATAGGAATTAAGTGGTATCGCACATCACTACAATTCACGTTTAACCCTAACCATAGACATAACCATTGCCTAATCCTAGACAGAGGCGTAAAACACAGATAAACGCTACATAACCACTTAATGTAGAAAATCTGGTTTTCGGCTAATAAAAATAAAATGACTAGGGCTGGGTACTGAATTCAATACTTTTTAGGCACTGACCGAATTGCCTCTAAAGCAGGGATCTTCAACAGGGGGTCCGGGACCCCTAGGGGGTCCTCACAGTCAATGCAAGGGGGCCTCCAAATTATTGTTAATCTTTT
>CM042443.1:30136205-30188705 GCA_023631565.1 Gymnocephalus cernua | reverse complement strand
GGTTGTATATATATATATATATATATATATATATATATATATATATATATATATATATATATATATATATATATATATATATATATATATATATATATATATATATATATATAACAAAACAACTGAGAGCACCTCTTTCTGGTGGAGACTGTCCATGTCCTGCAGGACTTGCCTGGACCTTCGCTTCTCTATTTCCAGACGGTCTGAGAGAGGGTGACATACAGGAAACCTCTGCTGGCTTTTATGTGAAATAATCATGTACATGTATCTGTAAATAGGAACGTGTGTGTGTGTGTGTGTGTGTGTGAGTGAGTGAGTGTGTTCTGTGAGTGTGTGTTACCTTCTGCCTGTGTGAGCTGCAGCTTGAGCTCTGCCGTGCTATTGGTCAGCTCCTGCTTCAGCTCAAAGATCTGCTGCTGCTGAGACTTACACCTCCGCTCCTTCTCCTCCACCTAAGACACACACGACAATTAGGCTCACTTATCTAATAATAAACAACTTGCGCACAATGAAACTTTAGTCTCTGTGTGTGTGTGTGTGTGTGTGTGTGTGTGTGTGTGTGTGTGTTGCTCAGCGTTGGCATTTACATTTGTTTTTGCAAATCCTCAAGACATAAATGTACACCGTTCTGAACAGAGATTGCTCTTACTTTATTCATGAGTTGGGCGTTAGTTTCTGTCAGGTTTTGGATCTCTCTGAGGAGTTTGCCCTCTCTGTGAGCACTGTCCTACAGGATGAAAACACATGAGGTACTTTCATTAGTGAGAGCAATATCTCAATAAGCATAAATGATTCTGCGTTTGTGAACTTGTTTGTGTTATTGTTTGGCAGAACTGATTGTTCAGATTACCGAGCAGACTGTAGTGGGAAACAGACTCCAGTCATTGTAGTTTCTTGTAACAATGAACTTTGACTTAGTCTTTTTCTGTCAGTGAGGATTCTACATGATTTTTCCATGGCAAGGCTGTATACTGTTAACAAAGAGATGTTCTTCTTGGCATCGCAAAGTTGATTTCAGCTGCACAGCAAGTCCATATGTGAATTGAAGATATAAAACGAGTCAATTTGTGAATGAATTGTAGAATAGCAAAAATATATATATACAGTATATATTTTTAGGATTTATCTCAGTAACACTTATTTCATAATGTCACTTTTCAGGACAGTGGTGTTGTCACTGCCCTTTTACCCTTCAGTGGGCATTCACACAGCCTGCTTCGGCCGTCAGACGCAGGTCTTTCCATTCATTTTGAATGGGGGTAGTGCGTTTAGGCTGCGGCGGGGTTCACCAAAACTGACTTTTTCCACCTCAAAAACATTGCCTGAAACCTTGATCTATGCCTTTATTACTTCCAGAATTGATTACTGCAATAGCATTCTATATGGTTCATCATCCAACGTCCTTAATAAACTTCAATACACCACATCACTCCGGTCCTCCAGAACCTCCACTGGCTCCCTGTCCCACAACGAATACAATTCAAAGTCCTTCTCCTCACTCACAAAGCCCTCCACAACCAGGCTCCCTCCTACTTCACCGACCTGCTTCACAACCACACTCCTTCCCGTGCCCTCCGCTCCTCTGATGCCAACCTCCTGTCTCCACCAATCATGATCAAGCGCCGGACCTGGGGCAACAGAACCTTCTCTATAGCTGCCCCCTCCCTCTGGAACTCTCTCCCCAAACACACACTCGTAATGTGCTGTTAAAATAACAATGACATGCTGTGCTATTGACTTTAGACCAGGTTGTTGTTGGTCAATGGCGCGATCACTTCCCACTGCCTCAAGATAGCAATTCGCCCAGAATGCACCTGAACAATTCAATTAAATTTCATTTATAGTATCAAATAATAACAAGAGTTATCTCAGGACACTTTACAGATAAAGTAGGTCTAGACCACACTCTATAATTTACAAAGACCCAACAATTCTAGTAATTCCACACACCTCCCTGCAAGACCAGCACACCCATGGGTGCACAGATGGGCGCCGTGCATTTGTTATTTAAACGACGTGGGCGCTGGACGGGAAATTGACAACTGCGTCAGTCTTAAACTAGCAAAGACACTTGGGTCGGGCTTTGTGCTGCACCGGGTGCAAGATGGGACCCTAAATATACACATTGAAGATAAGCTTACTATAGGTAAGGTAGCCACTATGGTAGCCATGCAGTTAATCTTAAGGATTTACTGTGCTTTGCACATGTATGTTTAATGTTAAAACATGATGTATAAATAATATACATTTATTTTCATCCATTCGGCCCAGTTTAATATGCAACTCAATTGTATACAGTATATGTGGTAGGGAGTCCATATTCTGTCTCTCTTTCAGGTAAGGGGTCCGTGGCCCAAAAAAGGTTGAAGACCCCTGGACTAATCGATTAGTTGAGTTGATCGACAGATCTATAAAACATCATCACGAACCATGCAAAAGCACTACGTCAAGTCTTGTTTCCCAGAGATATACTCATGCATTTCTTGAAAATAAGTCATTTAGCATTAAAAAAATATTTAAAACAATTAGTCGACATACACCAAAATGACGATAATCGACTACTAGGAGGGGGTAGCCCTACGAATCACATTTGATGTGAAATGACTTGTTTTTTGTTGTCTCTCCTCATCTGTCCGTACCTCTTGCTCCTTTGTCCTCTCTCTGCTCTGTCGTTCCCTCTGTTCTTCTTTCTCAGCCTTCACTCGAGTCAGCAGCTCTCCCATGTTGTGGTTTTTCTGCTCCGAGAGGGCGAGGGCAGCCTCTGTCATCTGAAGTCTGCACAAAATCACACAGTGTAATCAGAGTTATTGCATGTTCTTCTTAAGGCAAGGCAGCTTTATTTCAGGCATGAAAACGGGTCAGGGGTGAAAAAGGTGAGAAGGATATTACCCCTCTAGGAGGGTCCGGGGGCATGCTCCCCCGGAAGAAATATTAAATATTTTAAAGCATCAATCTGATGCAGACCTGCCAACCTTAACATTTTTGTCATTTTATTGTCGAAGTTCTGGTTCATGAACGCGGCGACATGCACCGGGAAAAAAATTGCCATTACCGCTGTCTTTGATGTCATTTTGGCTGGTTGGGCATCAGTATAGTCGTTTAGTTCACATGCTTACCAATTACTTCACCTGGTCCTAGGACATAGTCATTAGTCATAGCCCAGGTTACTTATGATCCCTATAATAACCTTAACATTGTGGAGGGTCCTCCACAATGTTCTACAGTAGCCTACAGTCTTATAACAGTCTCCAAAATACTGTAATACATTTATACTATGTCCCAAAATACTAATAGGAGCCTATTTCCATAAGATTACTATAATATTGTTCCAAAATTGGCCTGCTATACGAGTCCTATAATTCTTTTTCGTGATGGTTTGTACAGCCTAGGCTACAATGAACAAGTCACTTTTAACAAAAGAAACACAAACAATATACAGGGTACCCCCAGGATCCTCCAACTTCAATTCAAGGCTTTTTAAGACATTTTTAATACCACTTCAAATGAAATTCAGTGCCAACTTCGTACCCATTCCGACAGAAGTATGAGGGGACAATGGAATATAAGTATGTACAAGTAGTGTACTTGAATTGAATTAAACATTTTATTTAAATGATCAGTGATTCCGCACATCCTCCGCTCAGTTTAACTGCTATCCCCCGGTACCGGTCAGAGAGGCGTGTTTACTTTGTGTCTCGGTCCTCCGGTGCATCCAGCGACGGTCAGTTTTTAATTAGCCTACATTAGAACAGTTAGTTTTGTTACGGTATGAACTTAATCCTAGGAAAGGCAAAACAATATACGACCTTTGTAACAAAATCCAAGACTTTGTATACCAAATTCAAGGCTTTATTAATAAATAATATTTCTCCAAAGTTGACAGGTAGGCTACATAAATTAATTGATTTCACAATTTCACCCGTCTACATCAAACCCGTTTACTTTTGCAAGTACCGTCCTCCCTGGGGGAACCAACCAAACTAACTAACTTCGTACTTCACTGAATCTCTGGTGATTTTCATGTATGTTTATTTATACAGCACATTTCAGCAATAGGGCAATTCAAATTGCAAAGAACAGGCAAAAACAATTAAAAATATAAAAACAGCAGAATAAAAGTTACTGTGCAGTATAATAAATTAAGTTATTTAAAGAAAGGCAGCATCAAAAAGAAAGGTCTTCAGTCTTGATTTAGAAGAACTGAGAGTTGCAGCAAACCTGCAGTTTTCTGGGAGTTTGTTCCAGATATGTGATGCATAAAAATTGAACGCTGCTTCTCCCTGTATAGTTCTGAATCTGGGGACAGAAAGCCGACTTATCCCAGATGACCTGATAGACTTTGTCTCCAAAGTGTGTTTTGACACAAGGTTCAGGGTCTTTCAGTCCCCAGAACTATTTTGAAAGAACTACTGTAGAAGGTTTCTTTAGAAGTCCAATGTTGTGTGTAGGCTTCCACCCTGGTCTAAAGACCTGTGAAGATTATGTAAATGATTCTGCTGATGTATAAAGTTACATGACAGGATGAGGGCTGCTGGTGGTCGCAGGGGTAAACGCAGTTCAGTGTACCTACCCCCTTTTCATTTCAAAAACACACTTGAAAATGTTTTTTTCTCACTGTGCCTAGGCCTGTAACAATTATTTCATAACTGTCTAATTGTCAATTTTTTTGCGGTTTCTTTGTTTGACCGCAATTAATTGTTAACATTAGCTAAGGTCCTAAGGGGCTATGACTGGTAATTGTTGATAGGCCAAATTGTTATTATACAAGTGATTATTGGTCAGACTATATATTTTTATTATTATTTAAATTGTAAGTTGTTGGCACTTGACCCTCTACACCAGAGGTGTAGTGGTAAAAAAAGAGGTGGGTAAACTATAAATTCTGGTGGACCACGACGTGGTCACCTGGTAAGGTGGGCCACTGCCTACCGGTGTATGTGTATCCTGATGACATCGCTATAGGCTATCATTTGATGGTACTACCAAGGGTATTACTGGTTGTTCCCTCATCATAGGTCACACAATCACTATTCAATTCATACATTTATCTAAGTTCTTGTTAAAGAGACTCAAGAAGGAATAATATGGTTGAAATCTATAAAGTTTACTAAATGACAAAACAGAGAGAACAAAAATATTTAAGAGAGATAGAGAGGGAGGCTTATATCCAGGGCTTTCAATGCAATGCACTTGTACATAATGATTAGGGATTTGGGATTATTTTCATGGTCGATTCATCTGTTCAAATATTTTCTTGATTAATCGATTAGTTTGGTCTATAATATGTCATAAAAATGTGGATCAGTGTTTCCCAAAAGCCCAGGATGACGTCCTCAAATGTCTCGTTTTGTTTCTGCTCCTGTAGAAGCTAGAGGTCTGTATGAAATCAACCTTGTTACAAGAAAAACATGTTTTTATCCGCAATCTTATGGAGAGAAACTACACTACCCACAGTCCTAAGCTTAACAGCGACGCCTCTGATTGGTTCAACTCGCTGTTTCCATAGAAACGTTTACCGTACCCGCGAAACCGCAAATATTCATTAACTAGCTAGCTGACTAGCAAAGGGAGCTTGTTGTCACAAACTTCCAGTGGTCTAAATGTCAGAGAATGCATAATTACATCCAGTTATTTATCTGATAATGTATCCTGAATTTTACTTGTAACATGGGCTAATGGGAAAAGGTAGAGGTGACTTGAGTCAGTGGCATGAATCTACCGTGAACCAAATTAACCTAAAAAACATGAAGTTTAGTACTGTTTTCCGAGCTCACTCACTTTGGGCTTGTAGCCGAGGCCGTTTGATGGCATCAGGAGGAGGGCTGCTGTCTTGACGGCGCTTTAAAAATTGCCGGATATCCATTTTTACAATTCATTACATGAGATATGTAGGCTAGTTTGGGGCCCAAACTTTGGGCTAGTGACTGATGAATCTTGATGCAGTCTGCTGCTTCCTGCTGGCTACGCAACAGATGCTCGATGGTGTTTCTGCCCCCAACGTTGACTTCAAGGCAGCGCTGCGACCATTGACTTCATGACTTCAAGGCACCATTGCCTAATCCCTAATCCTAGTGCCTTCCAGGCATCGCTGCCTGGAAGCCGACGTTGTGGGCTTTAAACACCAAACACCGCAAGAGATTGGTCAACACTGACAGTAATGCAGCGCAATATGAAAGACTTCGTCTTAGGTTTAACAACCTATGAAACTAATAAGGCTAATATGAAATTAAAACGACATAAGCTTAATTTAAAATGGCTTAAGAACTACAGGCTATTTAGAGGTGGATAAACGCAATTTAGAGGTGGATAAACGCACTTTGGAGGTGGGTAAACGCTATTTCCGAATTTTGCCAGGCCTGCATGTCTTCCGTTGTGTCTGGCTCCTGTGTAGGTAGGAAAGTAGGGCGTAAGTGTCGCCTGTTCCTCCGCAGTGACCCGTGATCTGTTTGGATCAGGTAGGACCTCGGAGTTGGGTGTGGCAGGTGGACTGTCCCTGTTGTCGTCCAACCTGACTCACCGTCCAGTTTGACTGCCACACTGTCCCCTGGATTGAGAGGTGGAATAGGTCTGACACCGTGGCGTTTGTTGTAGGCACGCCTGTAGCTTTCTTTGGCCTTGGCATCAGCTTTACGCACTTTTGAGAGGTCCGGCCATCTTGGAGACAGTACCGCGTTGACTGTGGGCACTGTTGTCTTGATCTGTCGACCCATCATGAGCTGAGCAGGACTGCAACCCGTGGCATGCAGCGGAGTAGCCCTGTAGCTCATGAGAGCCAGGAATGGGTCAGCCTGCCGGAGAATCTTTTTTGCCGTTTGAACTGCCCTCTCAGCCTCCCCGTTGGACTGAGGGTAGTGGGGGCTGGAGGTAACGTGTTTAAAGTCATAAGTCATCGCGAAGTGTTTAAACTCCTTACTTGAAAACTGTCCTCCGTTGTCTGTGTGTAGCACGTCTGGACACCCCCACCTGGCGAATATGTTTTTAAGCCGTGCACAGGTGGTCTCACTCGTCATGTCGGGCAGATGGGCTATTTCGAGATAGCGAGAGAAATAATCAATAACGACTAGGTAAGTCTGCTTGGCATACTCACAGATATCCGCTCCAATCTTTTGCCAGGGCCTTTGGGGTAGTGGTGTCGTTATCAGAGGCTCCTTCCTCTGTGTCGGTCTGACCTCCATACATTCTGGGCATGTTGTCACCAGGTCCTGGATCTCACTCTCCAGCCCAGGCCACCACACGCTCATGTGTGCCCTCTCGCTACATTTAGTGATGCCCTGGTGCCCATCGTGCAGACGGTGCAGTATGTCTCTTCTCATGCTGTGCGGGATGACGATGCGGTCGCCATACAGCAAAAGACCTTTTGACACCGACAGTCTGTTTCTCCACTGGTGGTAAGCTCTTGCTTGAGCTGGAATGTTACTCACGTGTTTTGGCCAACCCTCGATCACCTGTCTGCTCACCACCTGCAGTTCTCGGTCCATGCTCGTCTCCTGCTTGATCCTTTCCAACTTCAGCTGTGACACAGGCCAGGCTGCATGAACTGCTGCTTCAAATGCTGAGACATCACATGTTAGTTCACACACTTCACTGTGTATGAGTGGTAGTGGCTGTCTAGATAGTGTGTCGGCTACTGTCAGTGTTTTCCCCGGAACATACTCCGCTGTGGGGTTGTACCTCATTAGACGCATCAGTAGGCGTTGGCACCTCAGGGGAACTGCGTCTAAGTCTTTGTTATTAATCAGAGGAACCAATGGTTTGTGGTCTGTGTGCACTGTGAACTCACTTAGGCCATACAGGTAAGTGGAAAATCTTTCACAGGCCCAGACCACAGCCAGAGTCTCTTTCTCTATCTGTGCGTAGCGCCTTTCTGTATCAGTCAGTGCTCTGGAACAGAACGCTACTGGTTTCAGTCCCTCAGGGTGTCGTTGCAGTAGAACACTACCCAGCCCATAGCCACTTGCGTCTGCACTCACTATTGTAGGTTTGTGTATATCATAGAAAGCAAGAGTTGGTGCTGTGGTGACGAGTTCCTTTACCTTTTGAAAGGCGTTTGATTGTGCAGTATCCCAGGTCCAGGTTGTGTCGTCTTTTAGCAGGTCATTGAGGGGTTGTAGTGCATCGGTCAGGTTGGGCAGGTATCTCCCCAGATAATGGACCATGCCCAGGAACCTCCTCAGACCCGGCACGTCCTCTGGTGGCTGCAGCTCCGTGATGGCACCTACTTTTGAGGGGTCGGGCCGGACGCCGTCTCTATCAATTATATGACCCAAGTAGTTCAGCTGCTTTTGACGGAAGTGGCACTTTTTGTAGTTTAGCTTTAAGCCTGCGTTGTCCAGGGTCCGGAGTACGTTTTGGAGCCTTTCCTCATGCTCCTCCCCATTCTTTCCGTGAATGAGGATGTCATCCATGTAAACTTCAACTCATTCCTGCCCTCTAAACAGTGCTGACATCTCTCTCTGGAAAATCTCTGGTGCGCTGGAGATTCCAAAAGGGAGCCGCTTGAAGAAGTATCTCCCCATGGGTGTGATGAATGTGGTCAATTTGGCTGTATCACGCTCCAGCGGGATCTGCCAAAAGCCACTTTCAGCGTCGAGCAGTGAGAACACACAAGAGTCTGCCAACCGTGGCAGTATGTCGTCCACCGTAGGTAGGACAAACCTTTCCCTTTTTACTGCTTTGTTGAGCCGTTTGAGGTCAACACAGATTCTCACATCCTCAGTCTTCTTTGGGACAGGAACCATAGGTGCACACCACTCTGTCGGCTCTGTAATTTCCTCGATGACGCCGCATTTCACCACCCTCTCCAGTTCAGCCTTGACTTTAGGAAGCAGGGGGGCAGACACTCTCCTTGCCGTGTTAACTGCATATGGTTCTGCATCTTCTCTTAAACATATTTTTACTGGCTTTATTTTTAAAAGTCCCACATCCTTACCAAACGTGTTTTGGCTCTCCTGAACTTCATCGACTCTTTTCACAAGTCCCATTGCCACTGCCACATTTCGACCCAACAGGTTGCTGCCGTTGGCCGTCTCGATCACATGGACCTTGTACTTGTAGAACTGACCTTTGTACTTTGTTAAGGTGACAAATTGTCCCAAACAGTTCAGTTTACCTCCAGGGCTGTCGAAGTCTCTGTCATTCTTTTCTAGCTGTGGCAGGTGTCTGAGCTGGTGATATGTTTCTTTTGGTATCACTGTGGTATCTGCACCAGTGTCAATCTTGAAGGAGAGAGGTGTCTCGCAAACTTTCAGTTTCACTGTCCATGGTGTAGTGTTGTCATCTGAGATGTAGGTGTACGTTTTGACTTCACCTAGAAAGTGTCCATCGGACTGGCTGGCATTCTGTTCCACTATAGTTAGTTAATTTACTCTAGCAGAGTGACACACAGCAGCAAAATGTCCGATTTTCTGACAGTTCCTGCATTGAGCATTTTTAGCTGGACACTGGGTGTGTTTGTTGTCCTTACCACACCTGTAGCATTTTGTAGTAGGTTTTGGTGGTTTTCTACCTCTGTCGCGGAGTCCTCCTCCGTGGAAAGTTCCGCCATTTTTCTCACTCCCTCCATATTGCTTGGAAGGTGCGCGTGTATGATTCCGCGCGACTTCGCTGAGGTAGTTAGCTTCAGCCGAGGTAGCTCTAGCCTGCTGGCTAACTTGGCTCTTTATCTGCTCGGACTGTCTCACCATCTCCACTGCTTTCTCAAGTGTCAGGTCTGCAGTCAGCTGCAGCTTTTCAGACACTTCTTTATCCAAAATCCCGATAACCAGCTTGTCCCTTATATTTTCAACCTTCGCTGAGCCAAACTGGCATGTCTCGGCTAGCTCATATAGCGTGCGGATATATTCCTCTGCCGATTCACCTTGTTTCTGTGCTCTAAGGTGGAAACGAGCCCTCTCGTGTATAACGTTCACTTTCGGCACAAAGTAACTATTGAGCTTCGCTAACACTGTCTCGTAGTCGTCATCCTCTTCTTCCTCCCCGAAAACAAAAGTGTTGAAGACTTGCTCGGCCTCTTTGCCCAACGCATATAGCAGCGTGCTAACCTGCACGTCGCCGCTCTCCCCGTTTAGCTTAGTAGCCATACGATACCGTTGAAATCGTTGCCTCCATTCCGGCCACTGCTCCGGCCGCGTAAAGTCCATCGGTTCGGGGGGGTTGAACTTCGCCATGAGTTACGGTGATCCCGCTTCTGACACCATGTACAAGTTTCTACTTGCAGGATAAATGCTCCGTGACACGTTCATACAACTCGAGAGGCTTCTCTCTTTTTATTCGTCTTCCAACATGTCCACAGTATAACGTAGTATTGCGTTACATACTTGGTCCCCCTTTTGACCCTTAAGCCATGTATATCACGCCTCCTTGTGGAGCCTCATCACTATGTGTGTAACCTTACATCATTAACTAGATCCAGCATGTGAACAGTTACATGACACTGTGTACCTGTGTTATTACATTATCTGGGTCACATGACAGTGATGTAATCAAAAGATGTATCCTGGGTATATTGGCTAAGCCTACAAACTTAAAGCCACTGAGGGGCTGCTATATGGACTTAAAACAAACAAACTAGCTGACGCGCTCTCCTCTAACCTACACTGCTCCGTAGCGTACTGTGGAAATCACTGACTCTAATAGTCATCGTTGAGTTTTGATGGCCATTTATTGATCACAAAGTTCTTATATCAACGTGCAAGAAACCATGTGTACATCAAGGTCCATCAAGCTCCATCAAGGCAAGGCAGCTTTATTTGTATAGCACTTTTCAGCAACAGGGCAATTCAAAGTGCTTTACATGAAGACAATTAAAATACAAGAATAAAAGTTACAGTGCAGTATAAGAATTAAACATTATAAAAGCAGATAAAATAAGCAACGAAAGTATAAGAAATGGATAGTTATTTAACGAAAGGCAACATCAAAAAGAAAGGTCTTCAGCCTTGATTTAAAAGAACTGAGTTGCAGCAGACCTGCAATTTTCTGGAAGTTGGTTCCAAATATGTGGAGCATAGAAACTAAATGCTGCTTCTCCCTGTTTAGTTCTGACCCTGGGGACAGAAAGCAGACCTGTCCCAGACGACCTGAGAGGTCTGGGTGGTTCGTAGTTTACTAGCAGAAATGTATTTTGGACCTAAACCGTTTAATGATTTA
Source organism: Gymnocephalus cernua (assembly GCA_023631565.1). NCBI lineage: Eukaryota > Metazoa > Chordata > Actinopteri > Perciformes > Percidae > Gymnocephalus > Gymnocephalus cernua. The sequence continues at coordinate 30,177,557 of CM042443.1, read as the reverse complement.
TAAACTAGCAAAAGTATTTTGAAATCAACTCTCTGAGGCACAGGAAGCCAGTGTAAAGACTTCAGAACTGGAGTGATGTGATCCACTTTCTTGGTCTTAGTGAGGACTCAAGCAGCAGCGATCTGAATCAGCTGCAGCTGTCTGATTGATTTTTTAGGGAGACCTGTAAGGACACCGTTACAGTAGTCAAGTCTACTGAAGAAAAAAGCATGGACAAGTTTTTCCAAGTCCTGCTGAGACATAAGTCCCTTTACCCTTGATATATTCTTAAGGTGGTAATAGGATGACTTTGTAATTGTCTTAATGTGGCTGTTGAAATTCAGGTCTGAGTCCATAATTACACCAAGATTTCTGGCTTTGTTGTTTTTAACATTGTCGTTTGAAGCTGAGCGCTGACTTTTAATCGTTCCTCTTTTGCTCCAAAAACAACCACCTCAGTTTTTTCTTCATTTAATTTAAGAAAGTTCTGGCACATCCAGTCGTTAATTTGTTCAATGCACTTAGTCAGTGTTTGTATAGGACTCTCCTGGCGATAAGGTTATGTAAATTTGTGTGTCGTCCGCATAACTGTGGTAACTTATTTTGTTGTTTTCCATAATCTGAGTCAGTGGAAGCATGTAGATGTTAAACAGAAGAGGCCCCAGAACGGAGCCTTGGGGAACTCCGCACGTCATATTTGTATGCTCAGATGTATAACCTATAGATACAAAGTAGTCCCTATTCTTTAAATAGGATTTAAACCAGTTTAGGACTGAGCCAGAAAGGCCAACCCAGTTTTCTAATCGGTGTAGTAATATGTCATGGTCGACCGTGTCAAATGCAGCACTGAGATCAAGTAATACTAAGACTGCAGTTTTGCCACTATCTGTGTTTAAGTGCATATCATTAAATACTTTAACAAGAGCTGTCTCAGTGCTGTGGTGTGGTCGAAAACCCGACTGGAAGGCATCAAAACCATTGTCAACAAACATTTCATCCTCCACATGAGTGTTGCGCACTATAGCGATTTGATGCGGTCAAAAAACTGTTTGTGCTCCTTCGCTTAACAGCACCCCTAGTTACCTGTTGAAAGGTTCCTACCTATATAGAATTCACTCATTTGCCTACCAGTGCCACTAGTGGACAAATTGTGTCCTACACCCAAACCAATGAAAATGGCTCTTACACTGGGATTCATTCAAAACTATAAAGTGTTTAAAAAGGTAATCCAAGAATAAATGTTTTTGACTGAAAGAGACAATTATATGGTTAATCGCAATTATTTCTGAGACAATTAATTGTGCAGCAAAATTTGGAATTGTTACAGCTACAGAAAATAAGGTTTTATTTTTCATTCAAAGCACCGCCGTGCTTACTCTCTTGCTTGTTCGTCCGAGACACACATCTGCAGCCGGCAGTTCAGTGATGGCGTTGGACGGCGCAACCTTTGTCTTTTTTTTTAATATTAGTTGGGAAGACAACAGCAACGCCTTACTTTACTTTTAATGTTATCAAACAAAGAGAAATGTTCTCCCCTCGTCCTAAAATGGTCATACATCGATACGGTGTAATTCTTACTGGAGTCCTTCATACAACTTTGTGCTTGACTGAAAAATAAGTAACTAAATTATGTAACTTATATTACACACAACACCTACGCACAGACTGTGCCTTCCTTCTTATTGTGAATAACTGAATAAAGGAAACTGAAATGCTTACTTCGCAGTGAGGGAGTTGACAGCTGACTTCCTCTCATTCAGAGCTTCCTGGAGTTGGCCTATCTGAATGGAGGTGGACCTAACCAAACAGGAAAATAGGTAAAGAGGCCATTGCCATGAGGTTATGGATGCAAAATATGAATATTTGAGGAAGATGCAGAGTAATTGTTGCACATATTACCAATATTATTAAGACAACTGTCGCCAAAACGAGTGCCACATCTCCCTAGGTTTATTTCCTTTCCAGTGCAATTATAAACAGTTAAAGACTGATATGGAGATGTGCCTCTTTGTTATAAAACTATGATTATGGGTAATGACATCCTTCACTCACCCGTTGGAGCGTCCCATCTCCTCCCTCTGCCTATCTATGGTATTCATCAGGCTAAGGTACTAAAGAGAGGAGGAACAACCACAACACAGACTTTATCCGAAATCTGTAAAACTTAATAATAATAATAATAATAATAATAATACTTAGAATTTAAAGTGACATTCCCACCAAAATTTTGTGTGTATCAAAAAAGTTGAGTATTAAACACACCATGTGTATCTTTAAATGCAGGTTTGCTTCTTTGGAGCATGGTGACTGCGCTTAGCTTCAACTCATGTCAGTCAAGCTAAACTATACTGGCGTTTTCTCTGGATGTTTTAAGACTTGAACAGAGATGCTCAAAAGTATCTGCGCTCAAGTCCAAGTCATGTCTCAAGTCTTTGAGCTAGAGTCCACATATTTGCATTCAGCGCTTCTTTTGTTTTGGCCTTGTATGACATTTTTAAAGGGGTGATAGAATGATTATACAGGGTATTTCACACTGTTCCTTAAGGTCTCCTAATAGGGTATGTAACATTGGTTGGGCTGAAAATGCCATGGGTGATTTTCTGTGGGCCCTTTTGCATCCCTGTGGAGTGGCTCTATTTGGAACGAGAGCTTTTCTTCTAAATATGGTATGCTCATGAATATTTAGATGAGCTGCATGCTGATTGGTTGAGCACCCCAATACACATACATGGTTGAGCAACTAAATACAAATACATTGAAGACGAAACAGGAGGTCTCATATTTCAGACAGACTATTTCTTACTAAATTCACCTGTGAGACTTTTTTTATGCGAGAAATCAACTATATAAAGCTCAAATGTAGGCCGTTTTACAAATGTTGATGGCCAATTACAAATTTGGTAAGACGTGTCGGACTTCAGAAGGTCCACAGTCTGACAAGACAGCGGCAGCCCGCTGCGCTCCGTACCCAGGGCAAAGTTATCGTTTCTGGATTACCGGGGCTCGGGGCTCCGCGTCTCTGGGTTCTGGCCGTCTGCTGGCATAACTATAGTATATTTACACTTTGAATTTCATCACGCCACTTATATCACAGCTACCCTAACGTCTTACAAAGCTAACACTTGTGTCCAATTTCAATTTAAGGCATTTATATGAATATGAAGGGTCTTTCGGAGGAGCTGCTTGCAGGCTAGCTATGTGTCCCATTCAATCCTATGGAAAGTCCGGCGCTCCACTTTCGGCATAAGTATCATATATTTACACTTAGAATTTCGTCACATTGATTGAGCTACATCCAGCTCACCACGAGGTCAATCAATGTGAATCGTGGTAAGTTTATCTCCCCGATCGTTTCTGTATAACTCAACACACATATCCATTATAAGATTAACTGGAATCTGTGGTAAGAGATTGTGGGCTTAACAACCTCACTGATCGCGCTCTCACTCACACACACAGGACATTTAGCTAGCTAGCTAGCTAGCAGGAGAGCGGAGGGAGAGCGGAGGGAGAGCGGCACTGGCCCTGGAGCTCGGTCAAAGCCTCGAAATTTGCTGCTGGTCATGAGCTCCTGAACTCCGACACACAGTAGGATAAAATTTGCAATTAGCCATCAACTTTCCTAAAACAGCACATAGTTGACCTCTACATAGTTGATTTCTCGCATAAAAAAGTCTCAGAAATGAATTTAGTAATTAAATAGCACACGAACAATGTATAACATGTCTGAGATCTGCGTGATTCAGAAGACTAAGCTGACCTCAGGTCAGTTGTGTAGCATATGTAAATATTGTGGCGTGACAAAGACTAGACTTGAGCCAAATAAGGCAAGTACTAAGGAGGTGCCACCGAGTTGACGTCAACTCTGTGGCTTGTTTGGATTTGCCCGTTTTCAGAGGCAGTTTCAAATAGTGAGATTTGCAGAGGAAATAAGTGTCAATGGGATTTTGAGGTTCTATGTATGTCCTATTTACCCACCAAACTGTTGTTATTCAACTATGACAAGGTAAAATCGGTTTTGCATTCTATCACCCCTTTAAAGCTTATGATGAAAGACACAGCAGCTGTTTGTTGTCCTCTCTCATGTGTGGCCGTGTGCAGCAGATACGTAACAAACTGTATTTCCTGTTATGTAGGTAGGTTATATAGGTTACACATGGAGGGGAATAACATTCATCAGGCATTTCCTGAAAATGATTGTTCACGACACGAGTCTCGCATCTCGAGTCTGAGTCGAGTCTGAAGTCATGCCATTAGTTTTGGAGGTATTTTACTAACCCAGCTCCGGGGAGCTGATTCTGTTGAGATATTTTCATCTGGATCAAAGAGGTGGCCTGGAAACCTCGGCATCTATCTGCATGGCCATGAGTGAGAAATAGTTTTTTTGTGATTTTTAAAAGTCTTCACGCAGCCTTTATTCACCAGTGTCCTTGTTCTGTATCAGAATTATTAAAGGGCGTAGATTTTGTGCAAACATTTGTGGGGACACATTATAACAGGTGGGTCTGGGGGTCATTCCCCACAACATTTTGAGAAATCCAACACTTAATTTTCGGCATTGTGGTGAATTTCTATGCAGCAATTTGTTTTTCTGCATAAATTTTTGCTGGAATGTCTTTATTTGTGTAAAAGAAATTACTTTGATTAATTATTCTTCTGTATTATTCACTTCATTGTTGTATCATATTTGGGGTAGTTTTTCATATGGGGGGGAGGGGGGGGGGGGAAGATATCCCCTGCATACCCCTTGTAATCTACACCTATTGAATTATTTCATTATTTGGTGTAAGGGGGTGAGGGTTACCTGCCGGCCCTTCTCCTCCTTTAGTGTCTGAATCTCCTTGCTGAGGACCTGGGTCCTGCTGCGGCTCTCTCTCAGGGTGGACTGTCTGTTGGAGTTGTGCCCTGTGGTCTGCTCTGAAAGGGTTCAACAACAGGAGCAGAGGGCTAATAAGTGAAGAGAGAGAAAAATGGGTCCGGAGCAGAGGACGGTATGCATGTTAACAGGTATCACTGGGTGATAATCCGTACCACATTCACATCAGTCAACATCTAGTCTAAATCCTTCGCGTTCCACTTCTGGGATTGCTCCGGTGCTGCCGGAAACTCTGCCGGATGCATGTCTTTTCCGTTTCCGTCCTCTTTCTTTGGAATTTTAAACTACGATGGATTTCTGAGGACTCTGGTTAACTGCTCCTCAGATCTCTGCAGGGTAAATCCAGACTGCTAGCTAGACTATATGTCCAATCAGAGTTTTCTCTCGTACGACTATTTTGCAGCGGCTCTGTGCGGAGTTTAGCACCACCCAAGATGATTCTGATTGGTTTAAAGAAATGCTGATAAACCAGAGCACGTTTTTCTCCCATCCCAGAATGCTGTGTGGACTAGCCAGACCCTCCTTCAGCGCGCTTTGAAGGAGGGTCTGGCAAAGCTAGGCTAGTCTAGACTAATCCGATGGCCCTATGCCTGTAACCATATTTTGTTACTACATTATGTACTTTTTATGTATAGGAATATTTACATTTATACAAATATGTTGTAAGATTTCCCTTTTGTATATTCAGTGCCTATGAATTTAGTGCAATATATATGAAGAGGAATATGTATAGTTATGTTTGCGAGAAAGAATATTGTTTGCTATACTTTTCTTATTTTTATTTCATGTGGTTGTTTTGTCTGAACATGTTCATATCTGTTTCTGTCATGTTTTATGTTTTGTGTGGACCCCAGGAAGAGTAGCTGATGTTCTGCATCAGCTAATGGGGATCCTATTAAAATCAAATCAAAATCAAATGTGCATTAAAATAGTGTTAATACTTTCCCAGTAATGAGAGGTGTAAAATTATTCAAATTGAAGCAATAGTGTTAGAGAGAAATAATCACAGATGGCACTTATTGCAGTAAATATTACTTCTCTGAATATATATCCCAAAAAATCTATCCCACCAGCAGCTGTCCTCATGGTGCATGTCTTATATACTGAAGGATGTGATAAAATTGGTGGCAAGAAAAGCCCTGTATATTGTAATATCCAGTTGAAACCGAACAATGTGATCTCACATCCAATAACTCAGTCTATATGTATTATATAAGCTTGTATTCAAGGAAAAGTGATTGCATCTGTTTTGATAACATTACTTAGAATCTATGCTTTTAAACAAATAATAGAATTTGCATGACTCCTACCACATTTAGTTGTCTTTTGGCTTCATTTTCTGGAGTCAAGGTTAGATGATAACATTTTCTTTTCATTATTCTAGTTTGGTATAGCTTAAGATGTTGGTCAGGGTTAGACTGGGTAAACCAGCCCGATCTGCCGGCGATTTGATTTCGCCCTGCAGCTCGGTCTGGAAACCTGTACGTTTATCTATCCTGCTTCCGCTCACAATTTTGCGGGAACCAATCACTAATTGGCTTATCCACCTGGCAGGCTATTGGTGGGTTTAACACAATGGCGATAGAGAAGCGACCAAGCAGCTTCTTGTTTACATTCAACAAGCCGGCCCCCGAAGCGCAGCAACCCGTTGATGCCACTGTCGCTACTACGTCACCCGGATCGTTGCTCTGATTGGTTGAAGGACTATCCAATTGCATACAGAGTCATTTGAACTATGCCTGTTGGTCACGCCTCTTGTGCAGAGAAAATACAGAGCAGACTCCCGAGACTAATGTTCAATCTTAAATCTTAAAGGATTGAGCTCGGGCTGGTGATAGCCAGACTAGGTTAGGGTTTCACCCACTTCTAAAATACCCTGGTGAATGTACACAGCTCAGAATTGTTCATTTGTAAAAGCATAAAACCAAAAAAAGATGTTTTTTGTTCTTGTATTAACTTTGGCCTTTGCTTATGTTTAAAAATGTATGACAGTATGTGAATACTGAGTTGTATGGCACAGGCTTGAAACAATATACTGTAGTGATTCCAGTAATAAGTGGCTATTCATTTTTTATTCAATGCTGTGTGCAGCACAAACACATCTCCATCCACCTCAGTTGTAGTAGGGTGTAGCAAGAAATCTCAGAGATAGATATCTGAAAACCTGGACCAACTAAAAACAACGCTATCTGAAAGGAGAGATACCTCTAGAGGGAAGTGAGAAATAGGCTTTTTTTTCTTTTGTAATTTTGATGAACCGTCCCTTTAAGGAGACAGACAGGATGCAGCTGCATGTTTATCTTATTACAAGCAATGAGTAATTCAGTGTAGAAAAAAAACAAGGGTAAATTGTACCTACATGCATGCTTAACCATGTACTTAAAACACACACACACACACACACACACACACACACACACCTTACCAAGTGCTTTGAGTGTGTCACTAGGTATGTTGTTCCCTGCCATCTCCAGCTGCACTATGCTATGGTTCTTCTGCAGAGCCTCCAACAAAGTCCTGCCACCCAGCAGACCAATGTTGTTCCACCTCAGATCTGTAAGTACAGTCAGTGAAAACAGCCAAAGTAGACCATTAGTCAGTCAAGCGATATACACCACAATACAGCATGAACCTGTTCTTTACCCCTCCAACTTGTGATTGATCATTCTGCATGTTTGTTGACCACAAAAAAATAACTAGATTAATTTACAGTTGACTTTTTTGTACAACCCCAAATCAGAAAAAGTTGGGACAGTATGAAAAACACAAATAAAAAAAGAAAGTAGTGATTTCTAAATGTACTTTGACTTGTATTTCATTGCAGACAATGTGAACACAAAATAGTTCATGTTTTGTCTGGTCAACTTAATTTCATTTGTAAATATACATCCTTTCCTGTCATTCAGACCTGCAACACATTCCAAAAAAAGGTTGGGACAGGAGCAATTTAGGGCTAGTAATCAGGTAAATTGGTTAAATAATGATGTGATTTGAAACAGGTGATGTCTACAGGTGATTGTAATTATGATTTGGCACAAAAGGTCTAGTCCTTTAGGAGCAAAGATGGGCCAAGGATCGCCAGTTTCACAACAAATACGTGAGAAAATTATTGAAATGTTAAAAAACAATGTTCCTCAAAGAAAGATAGGAAGACATTTGCTTATTTCACCTTCAACAGTGCATAACATAATTAAAAGATTCAAGGAATTAGGAGGAATTTCAGTGCGTAAAGGACAAGGGCGCAAGCCTAAGCTGAACAAATGCCAGTTAAAATTGTACTGTGCCAAAAGGAAGCCCTATGTTAACAGTGTCCAGAAGCGCCATCGACTTCTCTGGGCTCGGAGGCATCTGGGATGGACCATCACACAGTGGAAACGTGTACTGTGGTCAGATGAATCAGTATTTCAGGTATTTTTTTGGGAGAAATGGACGCCGTGTGCTCCAGACCAAAGAAGAAAAGGATCATCCAGACTGTTACCAGCAATAAGTCCAAAAGCCAGGGCCTGTCATGGTATGGGGTTGTGTCAGTGCCCTTGGCAAAGGTAACTTGCACTTCTGTGATGGCGCCATTAATGCTGAAAAGTACATAGAGATTTTGGAGCACAATATGCTGCCTTCAAGAAGACATCTTTTCCAGGGACGTCCATGTATATTTCAACAAGATAATGTAAAACCACATTCTGCACACATTACAAAGTCCTGGATGCGGAGGAACAGGATACGGGTACTTGACTGGCCTGCCTGCAGTCCCGACCTGTCTCCAATAGAGAATGTGTGTCGCATTTTGAAATTTTTTGAAATGTGTTTCAAGAACCAAAATAGGAATTTTTTTTGAAAAAAAAAAAAAAAAAAATCATGAGGAACACATTAAATTATGTGCTGTTGTATTGTCTGCAATGAAATACAAGTCAAAGTACATTTAGAAATCACTACTTTCTTTTTTTATTTGTGTTTTCCATACTGTCCCAACTTTTTCTGATTTGGGGTTGTATAAAAGAACCTTTTTAGGACCTCAACTACACACAACTTATGATCAGTTTAATTGCATACAGAAACATCTGTGATTATGCTTGGTGTAGTCTAGCTCAACTAGGGATGCACCGAACTCAGAGTTCGGGTTCGGCCGAACTTTGGGCTTTTTGACGGAGTCCGGGTACTGTCGACCTTTAGAATTTTTTTTTCACCGAACCAAACGCTACCAAAGAAGTAACAAGAGGCGAAACTCGAGAAAAAGAGGCGAACGTTGTGTTGAGTTTCTGCTCTGGTCAAAGAGTATAGAAGTAACAAGAGGCGAAACTCAATAGAATGTTCTATTGCAAACAAACGCACCCATGACCGAGCTGCAGCTCCACCATCTTGGACTGAACTCTCTTGTTACTTCTAATACTCTTTGTAGAGCACTATGAGCGCTACGCTCATCGACGTAATGACGGCGCGTTCAATGCAGTAGGCTGTGAGAAAGTGAAAATGGAACTTGTGAGCAGAAAATGTATTGTTTGGCAGTACTTTCAGTGAAAAGAAGGCGATTCGAGTCCAGCTACATGTTCAATTTGCAATGCTGATTTGTCTCGTGGTGGCGAGGACCCTAAACAACACACAACATCTTGGCAAATGAGTCTCCCTACGGTGGGAGCGGAGCGGCTGAATGGCCGACTGCTGCTCGTTAGCTATTAGCTTTCTAATTTCACCCACCCAACATGCCTTCATCATACACTGGTTAGCGAAAATTTGCCAAACAGAATTGTCACTCAACTGGCGATAGTGATGTGCTTTCCTACGATGTGTAAAGAGCGTGTGAATTCAACATTAAGTTGTTACACAATAATAATAGTGCAAACACATATGGTCAAAAAAGAGAGGTAATCGAAGCCCTCGCCCCGCGGCAAATATCCAGATACTTACATTGCCACCAACCCCTGCCATCCCCGGCCCACCCCTATAGGCACATAGAGTAAAATGAAATTCTGAAAATCAAAATACACAGACACTAATTTGAAATATTCAATTTCATTTTTTTATAAATATATAAACAGGGCATGCACCCCTCTGCTACTGTAGTTAATTTCCTTCATGCAGAGAGTGCATTTAGCACAACCCTTGTTTTCAATTTTGTTAAAAGTCAGACAGTATGAATGTGTGTTTAACTGCATGGACCTTGATTGTAGTTTCAAGTTCACAGCTCAGTTCAGCGTTTACTTGCAGCTCTGCAACAGTAGCAGATAACCGTTAACGTTACCTGCCGGTCACATCGTCTCTAAACAGTCCGCTCACAGTGAAGTTCTGCACGGATCAAGAGATGTTAGAGTCCGGCGGCTGCTCGCTCTGTTGGTTATAAAACGCACACCGAGCAGATTAATGCGCTCACAGATCCAATCTTTGCAGATGTTACCGCTCGGTGTTTGGCTAGCTAATAAGCCGTTAGCCTGTTAGCTTGAGCTTTGTCTGAAGGCGCCGAGCGGCCAGCCAGGCTCCGACACACACCGACACATTCCGCGCATCCTCCGCTCAGTTTAACTGCTATCCCCCGGTACCGGTCAGAGAGGCGTGTTTACTTTGTGTCTCGGTCCTCCGGTGCATCCAGCGACGGTCAGTTTTTAATTAGCCTACATTAGAACAGTTAGTTTTGTTACGGTATGAACTTAATCCTAGGAAAGGCAAAACAATATACGACCTTTGTAACGAAATCCAAGACTTTGTATACCAAATTCAAGGCTTTATTAATAAATAATATTTCTCCAAAGTTGACAGGTAGGCTACGTAAATTAATTGATTTCACAATTTCACCCGTCTACATCAAACCCGTTTACTTTTGCAAGTACCGTCCTCCCTGGGGGAACCAACCAAACTAACTTCGTACTTCACTGAATCTCTGGTACCCCCCCCCCCCCCCCCCCCTTAAACATTTTCTCATTGAATCTACACGATGCACGTAGGTCACCTATTTTGGTTTCAAAACGGCGAATTTCGCCAAAAGGTGAGTGATTTTCATGTATGGAATGTACCCGAGTCAAACTTTCGTTTAAAAGCATAATTTTAAATGGGAAGCGCCACTTTTAAGATTTACCGTATTCTCGTTTTTTCGGTCAAATGGCCTTTTGAATGGGAGTGCTATTATGATGCATCAAAATCGCTATTCTTAAAACACTAAGAAGGCTAGACACAACATGAAACTTTGCTCCAAGTATCTCCAGGGGCTCTACACATGAACTCAGCATTGAGAACATTGTTTGTGTACCCAGAGTTTACTAAAAAGAAAGGTTTTGAACGACCTACTTTAGCTGTTTCCGGTCGCTGCCATCTCGGCGTCAAAAAGTGTCAACAACTGTCAAGACAGTAAAAGATACGCAGCAAGAAGAAACACTAGTGGTTCAGCTTGCGCGCATACTGCTGTTTTGGCACGCAGTGTTCTGATTGCTTATTTCCTATTTACTTGTTTGGTGGAAGCAATCCAGAATTACCGTTGGTTAAATTATAATCAGACCCTCTCACTGCCCCCACCCCCTTAAAAAAACTCTTCGGATCTGCACGATTCACACAAGTCACCCAAACTGACGTGAAAAAAGCGGGAGGCGCCGAAAAGCGCACTGTTTGCATCCCTGTTACTTCATTAATGTGTTTACTGTGTTAATGGACTGAGGATCAGAATCAGAATAGCTTTACTGCCAAGTACGTTTTTAATAGGCCTACATACAAGGAATTAGTTTTGGTGTTGTTGGTGCATGTCACACATTCTCTAAATAGAATATAAACAATATAAGTAAAGTATAAGTATATGTACACAGTATACAGTATGTATTAAATTAAAAATAAAATATTAAAAATAAAATAAAAGATAAAAGATGGGAGTAGAGGATGGGAGTAGAGTTCGGTTCGGGGTTTGGCAGAATCTTCACAAGTGGGTTCGGTATTCGACAGATCCCCAAAAATCTGGATTCGGTGCATCCCTAAACTCAACAGATATACATTGCTGGAATAAAGCTGTCATCCAGCGCGTCTCTAATGTGCCGGATGTCCCTCGGAGTGTTGACAGATCTCGCAAGACAAATAAGCAACCAGGCCTGTGAAAACAAGCCCAAAACAAGCGACTTTTTCTACGGAGCCCCCCCCTAATTTTGCTTCGGGAAGAGAAAAATATATAAACAGTGTGCACGGTTTTACAATCCCTGGGGACGGATTTTAAACTGGGTACAGATTGTCAATTTACACCCATATGGACAGATTGGTAAACTGTGCGCAGTTTTGCAAAACTGTACACACAGTAGCTTATTTTTCTCTCCCCTGAGCTTCAGGACAATGACCACAAGAGGGATTTAAACCACCTTTTACATTATTTTAACATCAGAAAACTGATGGGATATCATATAGACTGATGTACCAAATACATTATATACACAGTAATCCTCTGATATTTAAAATTTGCATGCAAATATCGTGAATTCACAAATTCTTTATTCATTATTGCAGGTACTGCAGAAGATCCCATTTTAAATAACTATAACCCAGAAACAGGAGAAATTAATGATCATCTTGGTGTGCACGTATTTCACACTTACATACTTTGCACAGTGCTTTTGAGTCGTTTTCGGTTGAATCCATTCTTTTACTCCTTTCTCTTTCTCCCAGTCTTTGTTATATTTCTTCCTGTATTTCAACCACTTTGTCCCGGGCATTTGTTCCTCCAAAACCTCTCCTACAGTCCAATCCTTCTCTTAATACATCCATGGTCCAGTCACCATTCAGTCGCGACTCGCGCGTATTTTCATTTAAACGTCACCAAAGCCCGTCTACGGAAAGCCGTTCCACTCCCCATTCAGCCCCATTGTACCTACTTTGGTTGCAGTTCCACCAGAGTTCCACTGGGGGTGATCGCAGGCGAGTGCAAAATGAATGGGACCCTATGGAGCTTGACGGCTAAATTTGTCTCTTTCGCCTGATTGTCGTTGAGAAATCTGAGATTTGATGGTAGTTTTTGCAAGTTCAACATGGATTATAGGTCAAAAGTTGAATGAACAAGTACTTCTGTCCTTTCAATTTCTTACAGGTTGAGTCATTGTTGCCCATACCACGCTAGCATTCTGCTAACGAATGCTGATTGGTCAGTGAAGGACTGATTACGACCGGAGATCCCGCTTGACGGCATCCGAAGCGGAGCCAGAATGTCAGAGTGAATATTTCGGCGTGGTCGTTAAAACATTATCAAACCTCTTTCTAGCACGTGTATTGACAGGGAGAGTCTGACCTGTCAGCTGTGTTGTCGATGCCTCGAGAGAAAAAGGAAGTGACTCAGAGCTCGCCGTAAACCAGTATCTCTGGCCGTATATGTGTATGATGTCATTGACATTTTAAAAGGATTTTTAGAACAAAAAAGCGACTTTAAAAAAATCTAACATCCAGCAGTATGTATTTTGTTTGCCTCCCCTTTCGAATGCAACATTCAAATTACTAGAAAAAAAATTATATCCTGAGAAAAGTGGATTTTTAGGGGTACAGCTCCATAGAGTCCCATTCTGCACTGGCCTGTGAGCGCCATCTAGTGGAACTCAGAACCCGGAAGTAACAAGGGAGTGGAACTTCTTCCTATATTAGAAATTCTTTGACGTCACTCACTGACGTTTTCCTTAACAGAAAAAACAGATTTCCCTGCTCTGCCTCTGATTGGCTAGTACTCGTTGCCATCTGGGTCAGAGCCAATTAGAAGCAGAATGTGGGTGGGGAAAGAACTGCTGCCTCCAGTGTGTATGGGGAAAGGGGAGGGACAGAGGGAGCATTCAAATCAAACTCCTATGTTTAAATAACATGCTTGACAACGTATTATGAAGCTGGGAACAAGCCCAAATAAGCAACTACACTTTAGAAACAAGCCCAAAAAAAACACGACCTTGGCAACACTGGTCCCTCCCCTTGCACTATCTCCACTTTCTATTTTGCAAGGGCACTGTTACCACATCCTGGGCTTAGCGCCGCCCAGGACGGTTGTGATTGGTTAAAAGAAAACAAGCCAGATTTATTTCAGATTTTTTTTTTTTTTTAACCTAACCCAGGATAGAGCGGTGCAGCCAGACCATACTCCAGTGCTGACACAGCGCTGGGGAGATAGGTCTGGCAATGCGGGTACACATTTTCTTGAAATTGCTCAGCCCTAGTAACAAGCACAGCCAACTGAATTATTTCACATATGTGGGATCTCCCAGTACAGAGCATGTCCCACCACTGGGACCTCAGCTAAAAATATGTTCTGACAAAAAACAAAGGGAAAACCTTGAAGCAGGGACTTTGTCACTTCATTTTCAACAGATTCATATACACTTAGGCTACATTTACATTGCTACGTTTTGGTTTTTAAGCTGAGTTTTGAGCCAAAAGCGAACTCCAGGCACTCAAAATGCCAAAATATCTCATCAACATTCTTGTAAACTGATCATGCGCAAGCCAGGGTAAACATGAGGCAGCATGTATAATCCGCCTGTTGCTGGTAGTTGCCATGGTAAAAATAGTAGCTTAGTCTCAGAGAACGACACGTCATGACAGGAGGCGAAATATCGGCGTCAGTGTCGGTGTAGGGGTCATATGTAAGGGATAATCACCGAGAGGCACAGCAATAAAAAGTATGATATGCCCGGCTGGTGGACGGCTTACTGTAACTTTTCACCAGCCAACACTGTAGCTAATGTTTAGAACTACGGCGAATAACGTTAGCAACTGTAGCTAACGTTAATTAGTTTATATAGCAACCACACAAGGCTGCATCTGATCACTAACGTTAGTTTAATAACGTAGCTGCTACATAAACTACGTATCGACTGACCCTCCGATAGATTTCCGACACATTTTAGAAACTTTTTTAAACAAGGTTTATTTTTTACAATGGACCTCATGTTTGAAATTTCGGCGTATTGATCTACTATTTCATGACGCTGTGCTCAGTCAGTCAGCGGACAATATGCCGGGTTAATGTCCTCCTCCCAGCCAATCAGAATCAAGCATTCTTAAACGAAGTAGAATAATTGTTTTTATTGCATCTCACCTAGCACCTGCACAGTAGTGTTGCGTTTAAGAGCCAGAGCGAGCTCAGACGCTCCGTGGTGGTTGATCTGATTATTGCGCAGGTCCAGCTGTGTCAGTACGCTGTTGGACGCCAAACCATCACAAAAGAGTGAGAAGGCTTCGTCCCACACTCCCAAAGCGTTCCACTCCAACACCAGCCTGCAAACAGCATTCACAGGTTGTAAGCATCATTCTCTGTTGCAGCAGTGTGGGGTTATGTTTGTTTTCAAGTTTAAATCCTTTCTAGGAAGATAAATACGTTATAAATAAGTTATTAGTTGATTCTAATAATATGTGGTAGCAGTGAACTTTGATAAGTATATATTTTCCATTGTCCAAGCTGTGAGCCACTGGCATAAAACCATTTTTAAAGATATATATCACTTGAACAATAACAAGTCAGGGTGCCCAACAGCAAGGTTTTACCCAAGGGCCCCCTAACAATTCAACAGCCATGGTTACACCACTCATGGCAGCTCAAATAAGGACTGGTAATGTGACATGTACAAGCAGAACTGACATACTTGAATTCTTAAAGGGTAACTACCGTTTTTTTAAACCTATTTCCCTATGTTTTTGTGTCTAAGTGACTGATAGGAACAACAATCTTTGACATTGGTCCGGTATTAAGCGAGATCGCTGCAGTCGGCTGCGGAGAAACAAGCTACAATGGAAGTTAATAGGGCAATTGTCCAGCTTGTATTTACCTTCACTAAAAGTGCTTGTTCTTCCATTGACAGGCTCAGATTAATATTCTAAGTGTCTGATAACATTACGGAAAGGATTTCTAAAGAGGTCGACCTTCCTGTTAAAGAGTCAGATCCTTTTTTTAAAACAAAAAAACATCTGCGAAATTACGTTCGCTAAACCCAACAGACTCCATGTAAATAAACAGTAATTTTAGCGTCGAAAAAACACTTCATTCAAGTCAACAGAAACAAAATAGAACTATGAAAAGCCGTTTTGGGTCGTCTTTCCACTTTTCCAACTAGTTTTGGTTGAAATAAACACATAGTTTAACGATTCACATGTAAAAATATGTTGGCTCTATACACACTAAAAGTATTGTTTTTTAAATGGAGTCAGGTGGGTTTAGTGCTAGTGACCTCAGAGCTGTTTCTGGTTAAACAAATCCATCCATCCATCGTCGTCCGCTTATCCGTGGTCGGTTCGCGGGGGGAGCAGCTCCAGCAGGGGACCCCAAACTTCCCTTTCCCGACCACATTAACCAGCTCTGACTGGGGGATCCCGAGGCGTTCCCAGGCCAGGTTGGAGATGTAATCCCTCCACCTAGTCCTGCGTCTTCCTCGAGGTCTCCTCCCAGCTGGACGTGCCTGGAACACCTCCCTAGGGAGGCGCCCAGGGGGCATCCTTACCAGATGCCCGAACCACCTCAACTGGCTCCTTTCGACGTGAAGGAGCAGCGGCTCTACTCCGAGCTCCTCATGGATGACTGAGCTTCTCACCCTATCTCTAAGGGAGATGCCAGCCACCCTCCTGAGGAAACCCATTTCGGCCACTTGTACCCTGGATCTCGTTCTTTCGGTCATGACCCAACCTTCATGACCATAGGTGAGGGTAGGAACGAAAACTGACCGGTAGATCGAGAGCTTTGCCTTCTGGCTCAGCTCTCTTTTCGTCACAACGGTGCGATAAACTGAATGTAATACCGGCCCCGCTGCGCCGATTCTCCGACCAATCTCCCGCTCCATTGTCCCCTCACTCGCGAACAAGACCCCAAGGTACTTAAACTCCTTCACTTGGGGTAAGGACTCATTCCCTACCTGGAGAAGGCACTCCATCGGTTTCCTGCTGAGAACCATGGCCTTAGATTTAGAGGTGCTGATCCTCATCCCAGCCGCTTCACACTCGGCTGCAAACCGATCCAGTGAGTGCTGAAGGTCACAGGCCGATGATGCCATCAGGACCACATCATCTGCAAAGAGCAGCGATGAGATCCCCAGCCCACCGAACTGCAACCCCTCCCTACCACGACTATGCCTCAATATCCTGTCCATAAATACTACGAACAGGATTGGTGACAAAGCGCAGCCCTGGCGGAGGCCAACCCTCACCTGGAACGTGTCCGACTTACTGCCGAGAACCCGGACACAGCTCTCGCTTTGGTCATACAGAGATTGGATGGCCCTGAGAAGGGACCCCCTCACCCCATACTCCCGCAGCACCTCCCACAACGTCTCCCGGGGGACCCGGTCATATGCCTTCTCCAGATCCACAAAACACATGTAGACTGGATGGGCATACTCCCAGGCTCCCTCCAGGATCCTTGCTAGAGTAAAGAGCTGATCCGTTGTTCCACGACCAGGACGGAATCCGCATTGTTCCTCTTCAACCTGAGGTTCGACTATCGGCCGAACCCTCCTTTCCAGCACCTTGGAGTAGACTTTACCAGGGAGGCTGAGAAGTGTGATACCCCTGTAATTGGTACACACCCTCTGGTCCCCCTTTTTGAACAGGGGAACCACCACCCCGGTCTGCCACTCCTTTGGCACTGTCCCAGACTTCCACGCAATGTTGAGTAGGCGTGTCAACCAAGACAGCCCCTCCACACCCAGAGCTTTCAGCATTTCTGGACGGATCTCATCAATCCCTGGGGCTTTGCCACTGTGGAGTTGTTTGACTACCTCAGTGACCTCCACCAGGGAAATTGACGACAATCCCCCATCATCCTCCAGTTCTGCCTCTAACAAAGAGGGCGCATCAGCTGAATTTAGGAGTTCCTCAAAGTGCTCCTTCCACCGCCCTATTACCTCCTCAGTTGAGGTCAACAACGTCCCACCCTTACTGTACACAGCTTGGATGGTTCCCCGCTTCCCCCTTCTGAGGTGGCGGACGGTTTTCCAGAAGCGCCTTGGTGCCGACCGAAAGTCCTTCTCCATGTCTTCTCCGAACTTCTCCAACACCCGCTGCTTTGCCTCTTTCACGGCAGAGGCTGCAGTCCTTCGGGCCCTTCGGTACCTTGCAACTGCCTCCGGAGTCCTCTGGGATAACATATCCCGGAAAGACTCCTTCAGTCGGACGGCTTCCCTGACCACCGGTGTCCACCACGGTGTTCGAGGGTTACCGCCCCTTGAGGCACCTAAGACCTTAAGACCACAGCTCCCTGCCGCAGCTTCAGCAATGGAAACTTTGAACATTGTCCACTCAGGTTCAATGCCCCCAGCCTCCACAGGGATGCACGAAAAGCTCCGCCGGAGGTGTGAGTTGAAGGTCTGTCGGACAGGAGCTTCCTCCAGACGTTCCCAATTTACCCGCACCACCCGTTTGGGCTTACCAGGTCTGTCCAGAGTCTTCCCCCACCCCCTGACCCAACTCACCACCAGATGGTGATCAGTTGACAGCTCCGCCCCTCTCTTCACCCGAGTGTCCAAAACATACTGCCTCAGATCAGATAAAACGATTATAAAATCGATCATTGACCTTCGGCCTAAGGTCCCTAACATCCCTATGTTCGAACATGGTGTTTGTTATAGACAATCCATTACTAGCACAGAAGTCCAATAACAGACAACCACTCTGGTTTAGATCAGGGAGGCCGTTCCTCCCAATCACGCCTCTCCATGTGTCTCCGTTATTGCCCACATGTGCGTTGAAGTCTCCCAGCAGAACTATGGAGTCCCCCTCCGGAGCCCCATACAGGACTCCATTCAAGGTCTCCAAGAAGGCCGAATACTCTGAACTCTTGTTTGGTGCATATGCACAAACAACAGTCAGAGTTTTCCCCCCAACAACCCGCAGGCGTAGGGAGGCGACCCTCTCGTCCACCGGGGTAAACTCCAACGTTGCGGCGCTCAGCCGGGGACTTGTGAGTATCCCCATACCCGCCTGGCGCCTCACACCCTGGGCAACTCCGGAGAAGAAAAGAGTCCTCCCACAGGTGGTGGGCCCATGGTTAAACACAAAGGTCTTAAATAGGTTTTAAAGGTCTATCTCTGTAGGGATCCTTTCCAAAATGTTTTCAGACACTTAGAATAATAATAATCTGAGCTTTTCAGTAGCAAAATAAAGCTATTTAAAGCTTTTAGGGGACCACATTGACAATGCACATTTGCCCCTTAGGGTTACATTGCAGCCTGGTCTGTGGCTGCCGGTTACAGCGTTCACGCTTAATATTGGACCAGTTTCAAAGATTGTTGTTCCTATCAGTCACTTACACACAAAAACATAGGAAACTAGGGTCCAGGTTGGAAAAAAGGTAGTTACCCTTTAAGCATAAATCATAATTCATCATAACATACGAAACACTTACTTTATTTGTTCATATTATTTGATCAGGACAGTTCTTGACTTTGGCTTGGATGTTCAACAAAGTAATCCTAACTCAAGGTCCCCTTATCAGCTCTTTCTTGAGCTTTTGACCACATCTCAGGCTTTTCATCAGTGAATGGAATTTGCTCAGTTGTCATGGAGAGGTTCCAAACGTAGGCCATGTTATTATGACAACTGAGAAAACTAAACCTGCTGATGAAGACCACGACCACATCCTTTAAGTATTTTTTTAAAAGCCAAACAGTCCCTGGTATCTTCTTAATTGTAAGGATTTGGTGCTTTTTTAACTGATGTGATTATAAACTGAATATCTTTGGGTTTTGGACTTTGTTGGACAAAAAAGACATTTAATGAGATCACCTTGGGCTTTAGTTATTCATGATGGCCATTTCTCACGATATTATAAAGATTTGTAGACCAAAGGTTCAATAGATTAATCCAGAAAACAATCATCAGATTATTCAATATAAATTTGAATGTGCTAAATGTGCTGGTTTTGCTGTAAAGTGTCTTTGAGTACCATGTAAAGCGCTATATAAATAAAATGTATTATTAATAATAATAATAATAATAATAATAATAGTAATAATGAGAAAACAATTGCTAGCTGTAGCCCTATTAATAACAGTGTTTTCTAATGAAAATACATTTTACGGAAAACAGACATGCTAATAGTTCCATCTGTCCTGCATCAAGTAGATTAAAACTGCACCTCAAAGGGGATTCTCTCTGCTAGCCTCCTGTTTTAATCATGTACAGAGATCTACTAGCAGCTCATTACCATCAAGTGGAAGTAAGCAGAAGGACCAAAGTCAAAAAGCAGTTATCAGCTGCCTTTGTGGGGGCCAAAAAGCATGAAACTCTTGTGTGGCAGAGTCAGTGCTCCCTGCTTACTGGGTTCGCCTCCAGCACAGTTTCTGATTAGGAATACATGGATGCTTAATCAGTTAAAGACTTGTTAGGCACTGACAGTGTCCCGAGTCACTGTGATGGACAGTAACGTTAAGGCTAATATTTGGAGATGCCCAACCCACAAGTACAGGTCCCACTTAGAAACTCTAGCTAAACAACTGGAATTGACCTGGCAAGTACTGCAATGTGGCACGCGCCATCAAAACAGGAGCAGTTTAGAGTGCATCAGGATGAAGAAATACAAACTTTAACAACTGATTTGCCTATTATGTTAGCTAGCTAGCTACAGTATAGTTGACAAAAGCATAAGATTAACATGTAATAAAATAAACGCTGCTTGGTGGAATCCTATGTTTGCCGAATCAAAATATGGCTTCTATTAATTTAGAAAAGGTATTGCGTTTTATTTTACAAGATATGTATCATGGTAATAAACAAGCAACATTTGTTTTGCCAATTTTTGAATAAGAGTGTAGCGTAACGCGAGTCAAAGGTTCGTTCAAGGCTATCAAATGGTTGCCCAACGTTTAAATTACGGAAATATTTGGGTTTTCCTGGGAATATCCTGGATGTATTAAGAGAACTATACGAATTGTATCTTGAAACCAAAAAACATACGAAACACTTACTTTATTTGTTCATATTATTTGATCAGGACAGTTCTTGACTTTGGCTTGGATGTTTAACAAAGTAATCCTAACTCAAGGTCCCCTTATCAGCTCTTTCTTGAGCTTTTGACCACATCTCAGGCTTTTCATCAGTGAATGGAATTTGCTCAGTTGTCATGGAGAGGTTCCAAACGTAGGCCATGTTATTATGACAACTGAGAAAACTAAACCTGCTGATGAAGACCACGAGACGCAGATGACAGCACTGGAAACACTTAGTAAGTGGACTTAGAATTAAGATTTCTTTTGCCAGAATTCATATTATTTATTTGATATTTTATGAAACAAAAATTCTGTTGCACACTAAAATGACCCCATACAGCAGCATCCAGGTGCCATTATGACAATTGTTTCACGCTTAAAAAATACATGTCTGGTGTTCAGCGACAGAAAATATATTCTCACATAAAGAGTATTGTTCTCACCTACGCAGAGTATTGTTACGTGCCAACAGCTTTCCCAACACCTCAGCCCCTGTCGACCTCAGGTTATTTCCCTGTGAACAATATTTTGCATCAACAGACTATCCAAACACTTAAAATCCATTAGGGTCTGAGAGTGTAGACAGTCTAATTTGGCAGGTGTTACCTTCAGATCCAGGACTTTTACAGTTGTGTTGCCAAACAGTCCAGTCAGAAGTACTTTGGCACCTGAGAGTCACACACAAGCATAAAAGCAGACACTTTCATACATGATGTTAACTTATTGTCATCAAATCCCATGTGCAGACAAACCAACACTGAGCATTGTTGTCCAAAAACTATTAAAAACACATCAATGAGCCACACTGTTGCACTGATGATAATTTTGGATTAATCCACCACTTAAAATAGACCCAGACATTTGCACAATTTCCTCCTGTTTGAGTAGTGTTTGTTAAAAACTACAGTGGCCAGCTGTTTTAGGCTTTTTATAAAAATGAAACTATATATTTGTAATTCTCTTTATAAGATCCAATGGGTTTGGGGCTATGAGCAACAGACAGGGTAAGGAAGTCAGATAGAATTGAGAGACAGACTAACAGATTGTTGGTTTTGGTCTTGGAATTTGATTTAATGATAATTAGAAAATATATAACACTTGTTTTTTTAAGTCAGACTAATTCAAATGCATTTGCAGAGTTTGCACTCAGGCAGGTTTCAGTGAACGGCCACAAGCAGTAGTATTAACAACCGCATTGCAAAGACTTGTCAAAGTAACCCAGAGTAAATGTGAATACCACCGCATCAGTGACAGTTATCCATATGGAAAATCAAAAGATGCGTTTGCATTTATATGCATGCTAATTGACTCTTGCTCTTATGGTAAGCACCTTACAATTTAATAAACCAAACTACATATAGGCCTGTGTGTCAATCTTAACCCTTACACAATACACACCTTCCTCGCTGAGCATGCAGTCACTGAGCACCACCTCTGTGAAGCCGGTATCATTTTGGAAGGCCCTGGCCAGCACAGAGCAGGTATCTGCAGACAGGCTGTGTCCACTCAGGTTCAGTCTGGAGCCCTGAGCAGCCCTGCTCTCCTGGAGCTGAGCCACAACACTCTCCTGAGGCTCCGCACCACCCTCCTTACACAGACGCAGGTACACCTGCCTGAAATCCTCCATTGTGCGTCACCTGTCTTTCCTTTTCATCTGAGATGAACAATGCTGTCTTCAAGTCTTCCTTCTTTCCTCTGGGACTTGTCCTGTTGACTGGAGAAGAAAAGATTGAATTTGCAGACTAGTGATAAAATGATTAGATGATTATTTGATCAGCAGAAAATTTACTATTTTAATAATTGATTAATCCTTTAAGTATTTTTTTTAAAAGCCAAACAGTCCCTGGTATCTTCTTAATTGTGAGGATTTGGTGCTTTTTTAACTGATGTGATTATAAACTGAATATCTTTGGGTTTTGGACTGTTTGTTGGACAAAAAAGACATTTAATGACATCACCTTGGGCTTTAGTTATTCATGATGGCCATTTCTCACGATATTATAAAGATTTGTAGACCAAAGGTTCAATAGATTAATCCAGAAAACAATCATCAGATTATTCAATATAAATTTGAATGTGCTAAATGTGCTGGTTTTGCTGTAAAGTGTCTTTGAGTACCATGTAAAGCGCTATATAAATAAAATGTATTATTATTAATAATAATAATAATAATAGTAATAATGAGAAAACAATTGCTAGCTGTAGCCCTATTAATAACAGTGTTTTCTAATGAAAATACATTTTACGGAAAACAGACATGCTAATAGTTCCATCTGTCCTGCATCAAGTAGATTAAAACTGCACCTCAAAGGGGATTCTCTCTGCTAGCCTCCTGTTTTAATCATGTACAGAGATCTACTAGCAGCTCATTACCATCAAGTGGAAGTAAGCAGAAGGACCAAAGTCAAAAAGCAGTTATCAGCTGCCTTTGTGGGGGCCAAAAAGCATGAAACTCTTGTGTGGCAGTCAGTGCTCCCTGCTTACTGGGTTCGCCTCCAGCACAGTTTCTGATTAGGAATACATGGATGCTTAATCAGTTAAAGACTTGTTAGGCACTGACAGTGTCCCGAGTCACTGTGATGGACAGTAACGTTAAGGCTAATATTTGGAGATGCCCAACCCACAAGTACAGGTCCCACTTAGAAACTCTAGCTAAACAACTGGAATTGACCTGGCAAGTACTGCAATGTGGCACGCGCCATCAAAACAGGAGCAGTTTAGAGTGCATCAGGATGAAGAAATACAAACTTTAACAACTGATTTGCCTATTATGTTAGCTAGCTAGCTACAGTATAGTTGACAAAAGCATAAGATTAACATGTAATAAAATAAACGCTGCTTGGTGGAATCCTATGTTTGCCGAATCAAAATATGGCTTCTATTAATTTAGAAAAGGTATTGCGTTTTATTTTACAAGATATGTATCATGGTAATAAACAAGCAACATTTGTTTTGCCAATTTTTGAATAAGAGTGTAGCGTAACGCGAGTCAAAGGTTCGTTCAAGGCTATCAAATGGTTGCCCAACGTTTAAATTACGGAAGTATTTGGGTTTTCCTGGGAATATCCTGGATGTATTAAGAGAACTATACGAATTGTATCTTGAAACCAAAAAACACAAACCTCACAGACTGACGTCGGATATCTTCGTAGCAGTTATTGTTGCACAGCTGACAGGCAAAGGAAGCCAACCGACAAAGTAACTAGGAAGTGTATTTCGTCGCAAAGCATCTTGGTCAGCGTAGTTTTTTTTAAAGCGTGAGTATTTTTTCACCCATCGACCCTCTAACAATTAAAACGGCACTTACGTTAATCAGTCAAAAATTCAAACTCAAACTCAGAAGTCAAATGGGGCACAACGTTTATTAATGTCATTTTATAACGTACATAGCATATAGCTACTGTGACTTGTTGGAGCCCAAATAAGAAATAATGAGTAACTTATTGAACCAGCAGATGGCGAAATACAAAAAAAATAATAATAACTGAACAAATAATAGAAGAAGAAGAAGATGTAGAAGAAGAATGAAACAAGCATGGCAGGAAGCATAAGTAACACTGCGGCTCCGGTAACTAGTTCTCTATCTAAACTACAGTCTTTAAATGGATTGTTTGCGATATATAAGAAACAAGGACCGACATCTGCAGACGTGTTGAATACACTCAAAGAAGTTTTACTCAAGGGTAATTCGACAGGGGCGGGAATGAGGAAATGTGTCTGTTGTCATTTGTTGAAGCTAACAGTGGCATGTGTTGTGTCTCTCATCTTTTAGAAGCTGGTGTACAAAACCCAAACCCACGGAAGAGGAGGAAGCAGAGCCTGAAGATGGGCCACGGAGGGACGCTGGACAGTGCTGCCAGTGGGGTGTTAGGTAACTTCTGTCATCTCTGCCTTAGCTGGGTTGATGTCAGTGCTCGGGAGCCGAACTCCCATAGAGTGAGGACTGGCTCCCATGAAAGCAACAAAGTCAAACATCTGAGGGGGTCTCTCATATCTGAAGGTGTCTGCCATATGTGGCATTGTAATTTAATCTTAAACAACGCTCATTATCCACACCCATATGCGGTCTCCATACTGTCTTTGGCGGTCTCTTACCATTAAAGACGTTAAATATATGCGCGCACACGCAGTGGGGAAATATGTCGTAAATTGTAATCAATACGATGTGACTGACCGATATGCTGGCAGTGCTTACTCTTTTCATCCACATGATATCATGGTAAATAACGCACACACAGTATGCTGACATTAAAAATGGAGAATGTATTCACAGCGCTGTAATGACAGTCTGTTTCTTACAAATAAAGTTGAATGGACCTCCTATTGAGAAATGTAACCTCGTGCTGTTTGTCCAGTCATGGATTAAGAGTGGCCAGCGGACATGAGCATCATGGGTTCCTGGACGCAGGCCCAGCCAGCTGAGAGCAGGGCAGTTTGGTCTGTTTCGTCTCCGTAAAGCCGAGACGACTGAACACCCAGCTGTTGTTATCACTAGGTGTAGCCTACATTATAAGACTAGAACATAGTTTGGCTGTGCAATGGCTTTATTAATTTCTGCCAGTTAGTGCATTTCCTATATATATATATATATATATATATATATCTCGACGATCAACGATTGATCATTAAGAATTTCGTCGATCACGTTGATTTGACATCGATTAAACTAATGCAGGTTGCGTTGTGTAGTGTGATTGAAGCAATGAAATGAATTCCAGTGTGGCAACAGCAATTAAACATTTTACCACCCGGGGGCGCAATAGGCTGCTCAGTTACCTGCGAGTTACGTTTTGATTCCAAAGTAAACATGAAGAGGTCACGGCGAAGTGTGGCGTGGGACCATTTTGATTTAAAAAACGACTTAGTTCACTGCAAACACTGCGACGCCGTGTATATAAGTACAACACGGCCACGACTCAAATGATGTACCACAAAGTGCATCCGACCCTGGTTAATGTCGGGGGCGGCTGGCAGCAGCAGGTTCCGCTGCTTCAGAGCACCGCAGCGCATAGCCTATATCTTTAAGTTTAGCCTAACCTCCAGTTTAACTGCCACAAGTTGTTCTTCTTGTAATTAAGATCTCATCGAGGAAAAACACGCCGTATTTTTGTATTTTCATTGCGTTTTTAATTTATAAAAAGTTATATAATAATGAATTTTAATATCAAAATATTAATGATTAATCGATAATTGATCATTAATTCTCCCGACGATCGATGAAGAAAATGTAATCGAATGCCCATCCCTAAAATATATATATATATACTATACTTTTTTTTTGTGGTGTCTTTTTATATTCAGTTTAATGTTCAATAAGAAAATGTTGGAAAAGATTTTTCCTTTTTATGTTTTAAATTCAACATGAAATTGTTGTATTTTAGCAGAATACTTAAAGCAGTAGAAATGCAGAAGTGACAACACTAATATCTGTTTATCACGAGTGATATGGTTATCGCGATATTCAACAATGTTATTGCATATCACATATTTTCCTCATATCGTGCAACCCTACTACTTTGGCAATAAGGTGAAAAGCAAGTAACCTACAAGGTTATGGTAATTTTTTTAATTAACTAATATAATTCAAACATTTTCAATGGAAGTGTTGGGAGCAAATCCACCATCCTATTTTGTGCAAAACGTATTCCAAAGCTAAAATCAAATGGGTATCTCCCAAAGTTAGTCTTTTTAGTACAGAATTCCCACTTTTTGTTTCCATAGGGCTGGGCAATATGGAGAAAATCAAATATCACGATATTCTTGACCAAATACCTTGATGTCGATATTGCGACGATATTGTAGGATTGACAATTGTGCTTTAACAAAAAATTATTTACACAATGAGATTTTTGATAAATAATCATCAGAAATGTCGATTTAATGACAAAGTGGGTAAGGGCAAATAATAGAACACCTAGAACAGTCTGTTGAGTTCAGAAAATGACATCACTGTACTGTAACGCAGCCTTTAAAACCAGGAAAAGACAACACTTAATACTATAACGATATTACGATATCCAAAATCTAAAACGATATCTAGTCTCATATCATGTGTCTCATATGATTTGTGTAACTTCATATTAGCTTTGGCGGAACTTACTTAGATTTTCCACTGGGCATGTTCTGGCTGCACCGTCCTCCGCCACGTGCCATACTACACCGGGAGTGTCTCAGAAGCAGAGCGTCTTGCTGCCAGACTCGCAGATTATATTGTCTCTACAAGTACTTTATAGAACAATCGCATTGTCCTAATTTATTACCAGTGTAACGCATTCACCTACACGTCGTATTGTATCAGTGACGGCAGCGTGTTCGCTCCCCTCTCCTGTACAATTGTTTAGCTGTGGCTGGGCGCTTACCTGATACTGTGCTACTCCGTTCTTGACGTGTGCTTGTTTGCTCGGTGCTAACGTGTGCTAATGTTACGGTAGCTGTATTCATTACCAGTGTAACACATTCACCTACACGTAGTATTGTGTCAGTGACGGCAGCGTGTTCGTTCCCCTCTCCCGACTATTGTTTTGTTTGACTGTGGCGAGGCGCTTTCGCTCGTGCTATAGTGACGATACTGACCTTACCTGAGAACGTAGCTAACCCCCATTGCTAACGTGAGTGTGTTCGCTCAGCGTTACTATTTTCTGTACCTGTAAACACCGGTTTCACGTGTCGTGTCGGTGAAAGGGGCCTATCATTAGGCGTTTTCCCACCGGAGGGACTTTTGCAGTTCCTAGAACTAAAACATTCCTAGAACACTTTTTTCGCCGTGTTACCACCAGACAAATTTGGGGATTTTTTAGTTCCTCTGGCCGTATCGCGGGACTTTTTTTAGCTCCTACTTCAGAGCAGGGTCTTTTCCCTTGTCCTAGGTCTACTTGATTGGTTGAACTTATAACTCACGCACACTGCCAACCCGGATCTTGCGGCGCGCCGTCTGTACTTGCAGACAGAGCAACAGCGGGACATTTTTAACAATTTTCACCATTTTATTCATCATTAAAGTCACTTCTGACAACGTTTTAGGTGAGAAATGAACTGTTTAGATTTCGAATATAGGCAGTCTTCCGAAAATTGTTGCTGAATTGACAATTTGCTTCAAAGTTTTCGGAGTTGAGAAGCTCCATAAAGTGACGGGACAGCCAGCTGGTGGCGGCTGGGATTGTTTGCTCGCCAACCGGCCTGTCATCCTGGGACGCCCCGCTATAAGTTGGAGGTCTCTCAGACCGGTCTCGTAAATAAAAGTGTCGCCCAGTGTCGGGGCACCGACGACCTTATGTGTAAGGCGTATGATACTGTGGCACATATGGGCCGCATTGGTAACTCCCTCTCTCACCTCATGCTTGCCCTCTCGGCTACTTTGCAACAGGCAGCACTCAACGCTTCCTCCACCAGTTTCAGCGATGCTTCTCTGCAGGCTTTCGCTCTGATGTCTAGGGGACTTGGACTCCTGATGTCCACTTTGGTTCAGGCTCGCCGCCAGGTGTGGCTTGCACAGTCACCACTGTTTTGAGACATGTAGACGGACCCTCTGTACTAGGGATGGGCATTTGATTAAATTTTCTTCGTCGATCGTCGGGAGAATTAATGATCAATTATCGATTAATCATTCATATTTTTATATTAAAATTGATTATTTAACTTTTTATGAATTAAAAACGCAATTAAAATACAAAAATACAGCGTGTTTTTCCTCAATGAGATCTTAATTACAAGAAGAACAACGTGTGGCAGTTAAACTGGAGGTTAGGCTAAACTTAAAGATATAGGCTATGCGCTGCGGTGCTCTTAAGCAGTGGAACCTGCTGCTGCGAGCCGGCCTTCTTAAACAGAGAGCCTCGTTTGTTCCAAAATAATAAATAAAAAGAATCATGTTAAATAATAACTTAACCAAAAACATAATAATACTTTTTGTCAAAATGTAACTCAAAACTATCCAAGGCACGGACAAAGCCTAATATAAAATAACCAGTAACTCACATACAACTTCTGCACCAGTCTACTGGTTTTTGTTGAGAAAAATAAACAGGTTAACATGATCTGTGGTCAGACGTGACCGCTACCTGGTGACCGTCAGTCCAGCCGCCAAACACACCCGCCGGCCGGGATGCAGGTAGCTACCTCCACACTAACTTGCCCAGCCTGGGCCGGGGAACCTTATTAGTCATTGACCGATACGGATTTTTTAGTACCGATGCCGATAGCGATATTTTTACATCAGCCTTAGCCGATGTCCGATACGGGCTGCCGATTTTCTTGAGCCGATATTTGGAGCCGATGCTGCTTTTGCTCCCTCAATTTTCTACATAAAATAAAATGAGCATGTCTAAGGCTAATATGCCACCTAATACGCAAAGACTACACACTAGTAGGTCTAAACGAAAATGTAAAAGAAGCTGCCAGATTTGTCAACCACAGAACATAAATCAGCAGAGGAAAATAATGTGATGTCAGATGCACATTAAGCAACAAATTGTTCAAGTTTCTGTTCTAAACTGCATCAACGTTAAAGGTATAAATATTCAACCACATAAAACATATCTCAAAGTTTTAAAAGCAGTACTCTCATATTGCTGTGATGCGTGTCATGCATACACACACACACACACACGCACACACACACGCACGCACGCACGGCTCTAAACACAACACAGTGCACTTAAGTCCGACGCGTGTGTTGTGTGTGTGTCTTTCGGAGAGACACAGAGAGACACACATACCGTCCAAACCTCAGCCAGCTGGTCGCTGAATACTCCCAAAAATACCACGGAACAACGTGCACGTATGTCTGGTACATGATAAACGTTAACACGAATTAATATTCAACTACGTATAAAACATATGTCATCATTATGCTCTTCTTGAGCGGGGGGGGGCTGCGCTCTGACTGCGATGACAACTCCGCCCAGCTGACTGGTGTGTGTGCTCTGGACGCTGTGGTGTGTGTCAGATCGCTGAATCAAACTCCCAAAAATAGCACGGAAACACGTCGTCATTACTTAATCCTATGACCAGTGTTTGTAACAGCTCAGTGTATGGCAATATTTCAGCTAAGTCAAACAGTTAAAAGATACTTTGAAAGTTTAAAACTCACCGTTGTCTTAGCAGAGTTCCAGCACTCTGCTAGTGGGGGAGGGGCAGTGCATGGTCTGACTGTGAACGGGAGCGTCCCTAGCAACACAGAGCTGCCTTTGTGGATGCCTGACTGTAAATAATGCCGGGAAAATCGGCGAACGCAGCAGCCGCGTATCGACCGATGCAAATACACGTAAAAAAATCACTAAAGATCACTAAACCTTATTCCGTTCTTTGTAGTGAGTTTCTACCAGTCTGGTGATGGTACGTCGTGACAGAATGTGACATGCTGGTTCCAATATCCATCTCTCAATGAACTTGCAGATCCCTTGGGTCATTTTCTCTGCTCGTTGTGCATCGCAGCTCCTCCGTGCTAACGCCGAGTTGATGCTAGGTTGATACTGAGAGCACGACGCACCGCCACCGACATTAACCAGGGTCGGATGCGCTTTGTTTAAGTGATACATCATTTGAGTCGGGGCAGTGTTGTACTTATACACGGCGTCGCAGTGTTTGCAGTGAACTAAGTCTTTTTTTTAAATCAAAATGGTCCCACGCCACACTTCGCCATGACCTCTTCATGATTACTTTGGAATCAAAACGTAGGCCTAACTCGCAGGTAACTGAGTAGCCTATGGCGCCCCCAGGTGGTAAAATGTTTAATTCCTGCTGCCACACTGGAATTAATTTCATTGCTTCAATCACACTACACAACGCAACCTGCATTAGTTTAATCAATGACAAATTAACGTGATCGACGAAATTCTTAATGATCAATCATCGACCGTCGATTAATCATGCCCATCCCTACTCTGTACTGTTCCGGTGGAGCCCGGGGAACTTTTCGGCTCAGCTGCGGTACAAGTACTTGAGCAGACTGTCCAGGCTAATCAGACCAGGCAGCAATTCACTGGTCTTTGTGGGGTCATGCCCCCTCCTGGTCGGCCAAGGGGGTCCCCCCCCCAAGGCCTTCAGAGGCCGGGGGGCCAGGCATTGGAGCATTGGGGCCGGCTGTCGGTCGCTTCTCCCAGCAGCAGCTTTCCTGCTGGGCAGCCCTTGCTTTGGCTCCTTGGGTGGTTTCCACCTTAGCCCAATGGTACAAGCTTCATTTCGGAAGCTGGCCCCCATCCTTCAGCCGGGTCAAGATGACCATCATCAGCGACCCGGCAAAGACTCTAGCCCTGGAACGGGAGTTGTTCTTCCTCCTGTCCAAAGGTAGAACTGGTGGACCCCCATTTCAGCCCGGGGGGTTCTACTCGATTTATTTTCTGGTCCAGAAGAAATGTGGCAGGCTTCGCCCTGTTCTGGTTCTACGGCGACTCAACACATATTTGAAAGTGTTGCCGTTCCACATGTTGAGCACAGCAGATGCTCTTCGTGCTTTTGCCAAAGAGGACTGGTTCACGTCCATCGATTTGGCGGATGCTTATTTCATGTTGTGTCTCAACACAGGCAGTTTCTTCGTTTTGCCTTCCAAGGCAGTCATTATCAGTTCACGATCCTCCTGTTCGGACTCTCCCTCTCTCCTCGAGTGTTCACCAGGTGCATGGCGGCAGCCCTCTCACCCCTGCAGTTGCAGGGCATGAAGATCCTGCCATATCTAGACGACTGGTTGATTTGTTCACCGTCCAGGCTCCAGGCGATCCACGACACGTCTCGCCTTCTGTCAGGTGGCCCAACTGGGTCTCACAGTGAACTTCGAGAAGAGTTCTCTGACGCCTTCTCAGAGCATAACCTTTTTTGGTGTGGCTCTGAACAGCGTCACTATGAAGGCCTGTCCGTCGTTACGGCGCATAGCCGACATCATCCGCCTCCTTCCCCTTTTCCACGGGGGCAGGATGTTACCCTACGGACATTTTCTTCGCCTCATGGGCAAGCTGACAGCTGCCTCAGCTGTCGTTCCCTTGGGCTTACTGTCACTGCGCCCTCTGCAGAGATGGTTGAACAGTTTCCACTTGGATGCCAAGTGGCACAAACACAGACGACTCAAGGTGTCGCGACAGTGCCTGATGGCTCTGTCCCGATGGAGAGAGAGTTTGTTTCTGTCGAAGGGGGTGGACATGGGCTCTGTTCCCTTTCGACAGGAGACTGTAAATGGGGAGCCATGTGGCAAAACCGGACCGCTCAGGGCCTGTGGTCTGCTCACGAGGCCCGAGAGCACATCAATGTGCTGGAGCTCCGGGCTCTGCACCTGGCTCTGCAGCATTTCCTGCCATACATAGGGGACGTGTCATAGGGGACGGTCACATGCTCGTCAGGTCGGACAACACCTCGACGGTCTTCCACATCAACCACTAGGGGGGCACCAGATCCGCACAGTTACTGCGGATGTCCCGGGCTCTTCTGAGCTGGACTGCACCTCGCCTGACCATCCTACGGGCAATGTTTTTGCCTGGAGAGCGGAACCAGGTCGCGGACTTCCTCTCTTGGCGGGTGCCTCCACCGGGGGAGTGGCGGCTCCATCCGGAGATGGTACACAGAATTTGGGGTCTCTTCGGCAGGGCGGTGGTAGACCTTTTCGCCTCGGAGATGTCGACCCATTCCCCCTGTGGTTTTCTCTGATTGAGAAGAACAGTCCTCTTAAAGGAGAATTCCGGTCGATTTCAACCCGTAGCTCTGTAAATTTGTAGTGCTGGAAAAAACGAAACCAATCGGTGCTGCCTACACCGTGTTATCCCCCTACTCGCTCTAGCACCTAACAGGCATAAACCGGGCAAGTTTTAAATGTGTTTTTAGCCTCTAAATATGCTCGAAATATCATTACAAGTGCCTACCCATGTGCAGTTATTCCTTCTGAGGGAACACAGCGAATCTGACTGCAGTAGATGTGACAGAAAGGCAGAAAAGTTGTGTTAATCCATACTTCTGGTTATTTCCTGATTTCTGCTTGAAGACCACATGAATCGAT
Source organism: Gymnocephalus cernua (assembly GCA_023631565.1). Classification (NCBI taxonomy): domain Eukaryota; kingdom Metazoa; phylum Chordata; class Actinopteri; order Perciformes; family Percidae; genus Gymnocephalus; species Gymnocephalus cernua. The sequence goes on along the minus strand of CM042443.1, from coordinate 30,144,829 downwards.
TGCCGAACTCATACAATCCAATAGTCCAAAACCATATTTTTTCCACAAAAAAACCGATTTGCCGTGGTTAAGTCCTTACTGACTAAAGCAACATGCTGTAACCTGACACCATCAGACATAATAATACTGACTCTAACGAATATCAAAATCACCCCCACATTTCTCTAACTTGTAGCTACGGCTGTGGTTTAATAAACAATTTATGCACAAAATATATAAACAAACCTTTTTGTTATTTCAAAATGAAGACATACGGGGGGGCTGCGGGGGGTCCACACCGGCGCTGTAAAAGCAGCGGCACTGATACGGTACTATACGCGCAGGGATCTGATTGTTCCACACGGACCATTGTTCAGGAAGCACACCACTAGCGCGTGATACATTTTGAATTTAGTTGGCGCGATGGCGGAGAGTAAAGATGTCCAGAAACGGCAGAGAATGTCTAAAGTTTGGGATCATTACATACTAAAAAAGGAAGAGAACATACCTGGCATAGCACAGCAGTACGACCTCAATGATTCACCATCTGAACCGAAAACATCCACTCCATGCTGTTTCACCAAGGTAACGTAGCCTAAGCAGCCGCTGATTTTAATCGCATACTGTATTGTATGATATGATGTTTAGTAAGGGTGCTCCGATCGATCGGCCACCGATCGGTATCGGCCGATAATGGCTTTAAATAGTTTGATCGGTGATCTCCATCTGATCTGATAAGCCGATCAGATGACCCACTACTCCTGAGAACATTTTCAACATGGAGCTAAAATGGCGGCGTCCCTACATTCAGCGGTCTGGCAGTTCTACAAGGTGTCTGAACGGCAGCAGAACAGCAGTTGGCCCGCGGAACGAAGGCGGTAGGAAGGCGGCTACCGCTTTTAAAAAGCGGCTGCCACCGGTGGTGCTCCGGCAAACGTGTTTGCGATTACGCCATTCTGACGCTTCTACTGCCTCTGGAGCACCGCCGGTGGTCCGCCGACTCATTGCTATCTGGGAAAAAGACAATACATTAGCGATTTGCAACGTGTGTGCCGAGGAAATACCACGAGGCGGAAAGCTCCAAAGACATTTAACACCACCAACCTCATCAGACATTTGAAGGTTAGTCACGGAAAGGAGTATGAGGAGTTTTCAAAGTTAGCTAACGCTAAGACAGAGCGGAGGGTGGCAGCTCCGGCGTCACTCAAACAGCTGTTTCCCCGTGTGTGTGTGTGTGTGTGTGTGTGTGTGTGTGTCGGTCTGTGTGTGTGTGTGTGTGTGCTGAAGAAATGTCTGCAGTGATTGAAAGGACATTTTTTAGATTTTGAGCCAAACAGTTACTGATACATTCTCTAAACATGTGTGACTGTTACGTAATGGCGTAATTTTCAGTTCATAAAAGTGATCGGTGATCGGTATTCACTATTCACTATTTATTTTGTTGACATTTTATAGACCGTTAAAAATAATTATGAGTTGCAGCCCTACCTGAATTTGGACAATACCTTGACCCTATGCCAGCATGGATAAAATAAGAAAATAAGTCCTAGGGCCACTACTGGTAAGGCTGTAAAGTGAGCAAAATCATCGGTATGTAGTGTGGTCTGTGTTGGGTGTAATGAACATTGTCACCTCTAGGGGATGCTAGCAGGGCTTTGCTAATATTTTCTCTGTGTCTTTCAGTTGTTGGTGTTGGGAATGGTACAAAGATGCTCAGTACAATGTTGGCTGGTTCTAAGGTGAGTTTGTACTTATGTTAACAAAAAGTCAACTGATATGTACAACAAAGCTGTAAAGAGCTATATTAACAAAACTGTTACGCTTCAACAGAATGTGTGTTTTCATTACGACGATTTTATTTATTATACCATACAAAACAATAAGACTTGTGCATTTGTAGATTAGTTAGGAACATAACACACATTTGATAAAAGCTGTGAGCAACACTATGTCATTGTAGTGTATTACTGTCCAGATATAGTCAGGGAATACAATACTGATAAGAGAGAAATACAAGTTATAATGCGTTCCATTTGTGCTGAAAGTCAGATTTTCCGAGGACAGTACATACTCTGACCAAATGAAACGCGTTGCTCCTGTTATAGTTTAATATTTGGTGTTTAGATGAGCTGCATGAGTACTTCCAGATTTCAACAGTTCCATATAAGTGGTTGTTTATATTGGTGATGTATACCGTTTGTTTTTCAGAAATATGTTGCTGTAGGGGAACTGGGGAAAGCAACAGATAATCTTGATGCCACTGGCAGTGTGACTCTGGAGAAAGACTTTGGTAAATATTGAAGTAGAAATAACATAATTTCATCCAAACAGCATGCCTCTTTTTCTGCAGTTTTATCTCTGTTTTACAGGATGTGTATGTGATTTTTGCCCACAGAACACATAACCAGGTTGGACATTGAGGAGAAACTGAAAGCTTTCACTGGTGACATAATGCAAGTTCCTCCACTGTGAGTAAAGCCTCCCGACTGAGGAAATATCATCAAAGTAACATCAGTGTATGTGGAAGTGTACTGTTGAATGGTTTAATTAGCAGATGTAATCGGCAGAAAGCCATGAAATGTACTGTGCATATTCATGCTCCTCTCTCAGAAGCCACACCGGACCTTCCATGAGTTATCTACTGAGAAAAAGGCGAATTGTGTGTCTCTTGTTACATTTAGGTAGGGGTGTGTGTGTGTGTGTGTGTGTGTGTGTGTGTGTGTGTGTGTGTGTGTGTTCAAGGCTCAATGTCATACATGACAATCACTCACCTTTCGGCGAAATTCGCCGTTTTGAAACCAAAATAGGTGACCTACGTGCATCGTGTAGATTCAATGAGAAAATGTTTAAGGGGGGGGGGGGGTACCAGAGATTCAGTGAAGTACGAAGTTAGTTAGTTTGGTTGGTTCCCCCAGGGAGGACGGTACTTGCAAAAGTAAACGGGTTTGATGTAGACGGGTGAAATTGTGAAATCAATTAATTTACGTAGCCTACCTGTCAACTTTGGAGAAATATTATTTATTAATAAAGCCTTGAATTTGGTATACAAAGTCTTGGATTTCGTTACAAAGGTCGTATATTGTTTTGCCTTTCCTAGGATTAAGTTCATACCGTAACAAAACTAACTGTTCTAATGTAGGCTAATTAAAAACTGACCGTCGCTGGATGCACCGGAGGACCGAGACACAAAGTAAACACGCCTCTCTGACCGGTACCGGGGGATAGCAGTTAAACTGAGCGGAGGATGTGCGGAATGTGTCGGTGTGTGTCGGAGCCTGGCTGGCCGCTCGGCGCCTTCAGACAAAGCTCAAGCTAACAGGCTAACGGCTTATTAGCTAGCCAAACACCGAGCGGTAACATCTGCAAAGATTGGATCTGTGAGCGCATTAATCTGCTCGGTGTGCGTTTTATAACCAACAGAGCGAGCAGCCGCCGGACTCTAACATCTCTTGATCCGTGCAGAACTTCACTGTGAGCGGACTGTTTAGAGACGATGTGACCGGCAGGTAACGTTAACGGTTATCTGCTACTGTTGCAGAGCTGCAAGTAAACGCTGAACTGAGCTGTGTGTTTTCACTGTTAAACACTGCTGCAGGTTTTCATGCACGACTGTTGGTGGTGATTTTCAGAGGTGGAAGACTTACTCACATCATGTATTGCAGTAGAAGTAGAAAAAACAGTGTTGTAGAGTTACAAATTAAGTCCTGCATTCTACATCTTCCTTAAGTAATAGTACAAAAGTATTATCAAAATATACTTAAAGTACCAAAAGTAAAAGTGCTCATTATACTATTTTATTGAATTATATTATGATCCAATAAATTGTATTAAATATGACTGATCATTTAAATACAATGTTTTATTCAATTCAAGTACACTACTTGTACATACTTATATTCCATTGTCCCCTCATACTTCTGTCGGAATGGGTACGAAGTTGGCACTGAATTTCATTTGAAGTGGTATTAAAAATGTCTTAAAAAGCCTTGAATTGAAGTTGGAGGATCCTGGGGGTACCCTGTATATTGTTTGTGTTTCTTTTGTTAAAAGTGACTTGTTCATTGTAGCCTAGGCTGTACAAACCATCACGAAAAAGAATTATAGGACTCGTATAGCAGGCCAATTTTGGAACAATATTATAGTAATCTTATGGAAATAGGCTCCTATTAGTATTTTGGGACATAGTATAAAAGTATTACAGTATTTTGGAGACTGTTATAAGACTGTAGGCTACTGTAGAACATTGTGGAGGACCCTCCACAATGTTAAGGTTATTATAGGGATCATAAGTAACCTGGGCTATGACTAATGACTGTGTCCTAGGACCAGTGAAGTAATTGGTAAGCATGTGAACTAAACGACTATACTGATGCCCAACCAGCCAAAATGACATCAAAGACAGCGGTAATGGCAATTTTTTTCCGGGTGCATGTCGCCGCGTTCATGAACCAGAACTTCGACAATAAAATGACAAAAATGTTAAGGTTGGCAGGTCTGCATCAGATTGATGCTTTAAAATATTTAATATTTAAAATGTTCTTTTGGGGGAGCATGCCCCCGGACCCTGCTAGAGGGGTAATATTTTTCTCACCTTTTTCACCCCTGACCCGTTTTCATGCCTGGTGTGTGTGTGTGTGGCTGGCTGACAGCCCAAATCACCGTGAACCTGGGTGTTTTATTTAGAAATTAGTTTTTATTTTTTGTAAAGTATCCGGCTGCACTGTGGTCTTCCTGTATGTGATAACCTACCTGGCTTGACACATTCGCTTGCAGAAGAAATAGAGGAAGCGGTGAAACGATCGCTGCGGCGGGCCGGCGCAGCCCCTCTGCTGGTATTAACGGACAGATTTGATAACATGGGCACTGAAATAAAAATAGCTCTGCTTCAAGGCACGTCGCAGCTATTGGCGGCACTTTGACGCCCGGTGTGTTTTGGCTCTAATGCTCTTCTTTTTTTATTCCATGGTGTTGTAGTTCTTTCTTGCTAGTCCAGACATAATTGCTGTATTACGACTACAAATGAGAACAACATGCTACTTATATTGCAGGCAATCCGCTTTCATGTTATGGCACGAGTCTCTTTCGGATTATACCACAGACATAAAGTGGATTTTATTCTTCAGCTCTGGGGAAGTGCAAGTTAAGCAATACTTGGTTTGAAAAAAACTGAATTTAGGGCTTAGTTGATGTTGTGATAAAGGTCTAGTGATAGACGCGGCTGCTGCGTTCGGCGATAGTTTTTTCCCAGCATTTTTTCCAGACAGGCGTCCACAGGCAGCTCTGTGTTGCTGGAGACGCTGCAGTTCACGTGCAGATGTTTACTTTGCAATGATTACTTTTCAGGTTTATTGTTTTCTTAAATTATTTAAATGTGTTGACAAAGGACATTTTGTGATGACCTTACTATATCTCTTATATGTCAGCAAGCAATGCATCACGAGCTTGTTACACCCGCAATCTCTTACCACAGGCGTGTCGCAAGCGTGAACATGACAGTTTGTGGGATTGCGCCCGCTTGTCGCGCTGCTCGCCTCTCAGTGAAAATTAATCGTCAATCGCTCCCCTTCTGAAAAGACCTTCAAGATATAGTGCGTAGTTTCTGTCTCCCCCATGAGGAATTTGAAGTAATGACAACACCATTGTCGGCGCTTCCACATGATACAAGCCTTCTGTGATCGTTGTATCATTATTAGTGCAAAAGAACAGTTTATGTCCATCATCAACACAGTTTGCAATGATCAATTCTGCTGCATGATCAAGTGAGCTAATAATGAAATGCCAGGTGGAATGTCTGGGACTTGTCTTATGAAAATCTAGGCAACACTCCTTGTGTTTGTTATTTTTATTATTTACTATATTTTATTTTATTTCCCGTTTCCCGTCATAACCTTTCCCGTGAATCGGGAAATAGTCTTGATCAGATTTCCCGGGAATCCCGTTTCCCGGGATTAAACCCTACTACTACATTTGATAGTAGCCAAGCAGGACACGGAGGATTAAAAAAACATGATGGACTCTTCAGATGAGGTCATTATCTTCCCTCCAGTTTCTGCACGGGAAAGTCGCCGGACGCCACAATCTTCTGAACATAGTCACACTGAGAGATCCAGAGAGAGTTGTGTGGAGCTGATAGTCTTAATGAGCTTTGTAGCAACTCATTTGGCAACGGCTTGAATGTAACAGACGTTCATTGATATAAAAAAGTTACACACTAAAGCTTTAAAGTTGCAACATTGAGGGAATGTTCTGCCTAACAGTATCACTCTGTGATATGAATCATGTACTGTATAAACGTTGTTCTGAGTGCAGCTCATCTTTTCAATTAAATAGGACCGGCATCTTCAGTATGCTGTGCTTATTGATTTTCTGTCATTTCAGCTACTCTGCACTGAAAAAGGACGGCCAGCGCCTGTCTGTCCTGCTGAAGAAAGGTCACAAGGTTGAGGCCAAACCAGCCAGACCAGTCACTGTGTACAACCTGACCCTGCAAGAGTTCAAGCCTCCTCTCTTCACTCTTGGTTAGCACACGCTGCTTTCTTTCTTTCTTTGCGTAATACTGACTTTTGACTTTCTGACAAAATAGCGTTTTTGGTTATCTTTGCCTGCTGTTTCCGTTTAGTTAAATTGCACATTTAAACAAACCACTGAAATGGTTTTATTTCTACAACAGATATCGAGTGCGGTGGTGGATTTTATGTCAGAAGCTTAGTGGATGACCTGGGAAAAGGTGAGATAATAATGGATTTCCTCATCAGCATCAGTGGTGGAATTTAACTAAGTACATTTACTCAACTACTGTACTTTACTTGAGTCATACCTTTTAATGCCACTTTCTATTTCTACACCGCAACATTTCAGAGAGCAATATTGTACTTTTTACTCCACTACATTCATCTGTTACAGCTTTAGTTACTTTACAAATTAAGATTTTTTTTCACACAAAACACATGTAGTTTATGTAGACCAACAAGTCAAACACAGAACAGTTTGGATCATTTCCAGTTTCCTAAATGTGAGGATTTTTCTGCATTGAGTACTTTTACTTTTAATACTTTAAGTACATTTTCCTGATTATACTTACATACTTTTTACTTAAGTAACACTTTCAATACAGGACTTTTTACAGTGAGGTATTAGTACTTTTACTTGAAGTGGCATATGTACTTTTCAGTTAGTGTTGATTCTAGCGGTCCCTTTGGACTAAAGCGGTAGTGTTTTAGCCATACCTGTCCTAAAGCTCTTTTCTTTACGGTGCTGTATTGCTCACTGTAGATTACTGAGTTAGTGTTACCAGGAGGTCATAGTCGCGATGAATATGTTGCTCAGACAGAAAATCATTCATTTACGATAAGATAATGGGCCCTATTTTAACGATCTGAAACACAAGTATCAAACGTGAAACGTAAGTAGCTTTGTGGGCGGATCTCGGGCGCTGTTGCTATTATACCGGCGGGCTAAATGAGTCTTGCGCCCGATGCAAATCTAAAATGGGTTGGTCTGAAGTAGCTAGGTGTGGTTTGGGCGTAACGTGCAATAAACCAATCGGAGCATCATCGCACATTCCCTTTAAGAGCAGGTGCGGTTGTTCCATGGCAGATTGCTATTATGACGGTGGATTTGCCTGGCGCACGGGTTCACAGCCGAGGAGACGTTCTCGTCAGGGCTGGAACAGGAGCTGTCTGGGATGCAGCAAAGTAATAAATGCTCGTCTTGACCGGGTGGAGATGTTGCTGCGGCCTCTCGGGCACATCTCCTCAAGTCTGGAGAGGATTGCTGCAGCCATGGAGCGTGGGCCTCCAAACGCATCACCTGCTCCTGTTGTGCCCCTTCCTCCTCCCCCCACTCCATCTCCGTCCACCCGCTCCACCAGGAGCACATCGCGCATGTCCTAAAGTCCTCTAATATTTCCTCATTTATGTCATCAACACATCCATGATTCATGGAAAAACACAACAAGCCACAAAGAATGCTGCGACTTGTTGAGGACTGGACTGTAAAGTTCCTCCTGACCTATCCAAACACCTGAAGAGCATTTTCAGTAATAGTTTTCCTTGTAATTATGTATGGTTTGCAAAAATGGGAACTGCTGCATCCGTGTAGATGAGAGAAGGTGTATGCGTGTTGTGTACACGCTACATTATGGCCAAGCATGTGCCCCTAAAATAGCAACTGACTTTAGACTAGCACCACTGACTTTAGACTAGCACCACTGACTTTAGACTAGAGCCACTGACTTTAGACTAGCACCACTGACTTTAGACTAGCACCACTGACTTTAGACTAGCACCACTGACTTTAGACTAGAGCCACTGACTTTATGACTTTAGACTAGCACCACTGACTTTAGACTAGCGTCACTGACTTTAGACTAGCGTCACTGACTTTAGACTAGCGCCACTGACTTTAGACTAGAGCCACTGACTTTAGACTAGCACCACTGACTTTAGACTAGCACCACTGACTTTAGACTAGAGCCACTGACTTTAGACTAGCGCCACTGACTTTAGACTAGCGCCACTGACTTTAGACTAGCGCCACTGACTTTAGACTAGCGCCACTGACTTTAGACTAGCGCCACTGACTTTAGACTAGCGTCACTGACTTTAGACTAGCACCACTGACTTTAGACTAGAGCCACTGACTTT